>ML995861.1:0-164212 GCA_010093825.1 Teratosphaeria nubilosa
GGGGGGGGTGAGGGTTGATGAGGAGAGGGTGCGGAGGGCGTATGAGGTGTTGGTTGAGCTTGAGGAGGGGGAGGGGCAGGGGGGTGCGGAGTGGGTGGGGGGTGAGAGGGGGAGGAGGGTGGTCGAGGTCGTGCTGGCTGGGGGTTGAGTCGCGAGTGGCTGGGATGTTTTCCTGTGCCTGAAACACAAGCTACTCACGGGTTAGCGACGACTCGCTCGGCCTGGTCATCCAACTCCTCTGCATGGAATGAATGGTTGAACAGTCGCATTTCGCACGGGATGATCCCCCCCCCCCCCCATCTTCTACGGCGCATCACAGCGGTAACTGCATCTATCCCATCCGGAGCGAAGCTGTAACAGAATGGAACGCCGCTCCTCGTGAGTACATACAGACCCTCTCGACCAGCGAGCAAGGCCGACAGCGGCGCCGGCTCTTATAAGCCCTCAGGCAGCGCAAAGTAGAGATCAAGGCTTTTGGGTCAGCGCCCGAGGACGAGATGAAGGTGGTCACGCATTCGAAGGCAACGCAGACATCCGCAGAAAAAGTGGCTCTCTTTCACCTATCGGACTGATGAATTGGAAAACTAGTCGATCGCGGGACTGCAGGTCCCTGCCTGTCGATGGAAGAGTGATTATACCTACGTCACTAGTAGTACGCAAGCTCGTAATTACTGGCTCAAGCCAAGATGAGATAGATGCATGTGCTCTCCATGCAATTGAGCTACATCGTTCTCATGAGGTTTTCACTCCCAGTGCTTAGATTGAGCAAAAAATCCCCGATCACACAGCCACAGCATCACGCCGCCGCCGCCGCAGCAGCAGCAGCAGCATCAACCACCATCGCCTCGCCGCCGTCCACGACAACAGCCGTCTCTGGCTCCATGACCGGCCCATCAGGCACCGGCCCATCCACCTCCATCGCATCACCCGCACGCAGCGGCTCAACATGAATTTCCACCGTCCCCTCCGCCAACGACCCAGCCTTGGCCCTGATCACCGCCCTCTCCCGAATCTCCTTCTCCTCCCGATCCAAAGCCCGCATATTATCCGAATTATCGCCCATCTCGAACCGTAAATCATCCACCGCCAGCTTGCCCCACTCCAAGTGCCTCGCGCACTTCTTTCTCTCGCAGACATCGATAGCACCCAATACGCCCTCCATCACATGCCCATCCTCCGTCTTCTCGCTGCTCTTCTCTACAGCCAAAGTCTCCAGCTCGAATGCCTGCTTGCCGACGGCGCGGGTGCGGAACGCTGCAAATTCCTCTTCTGTCCACTCCAGACGGGGATCGTACCCGCAGTACTCTTTCGGCTTCAGTTCCTTCTCCGTCGCGGTGCGGGAGGCGGCTTGCTTGACCATGGTGACGAACTTCATGCGATCCTTCAGAAGTTGATGCCGGTGACGCGCCTGCTCTTTCTGCTTGTGGATCTGCTCGAGCGCCGCGGTCTCTTGCTCAGTATAGCCATCCTGCCCCTTCTGCTCTTTGCCATCAGGAGTGGCTGGCGGACTCAGCACACCCTCGCCCAGCTTCTTGAAGTCCTCTGCGGTCTTGGAGGCATTGACCAAGGCCTTGACTTCGCCCGCAGCCAAGACTCCACCCCTCGCGCCGAGATCGTCGGTGTCTGTCCGCCCATCACTGACTATGCTGCCCTTTCTTCTGCTCGCCCTGCTTTCGTATGTGCTCTGCTTGTCCCTCGTCGCCGCCGCCAGCTCGCGAAAGTATGCCACGCCGCACTCGTCCGAGCAATACTTGCTGCCGTCCTTCCCGCTCTTGCTGCTGCCGACGCGCGCCGGTTGCTTACACCTGCTCCGTCTGCACATGCGCTTCCACGTGGTGATGCCAACACCAGCTTTCTCGCAATTGGGACATAAGTACTTGTCGATGAGGTGCTTGTTCTCCTCCTTGATGTTGACGCATTTGCCGTGGAACCAATCGTCGCATTTGCCGTCGCAGCCAATCATGAAGGTGCCGTTGTCCGGCTTTCGACAGAGACAGTACACCTCGCCGGAGCCCTCGACGTCCTCGTCTTCATCAGCGTCGTCGTCCTCGCCCTCACGATCACGGGAGTCGGAGCGATTGGAAGGCGCAGGCGAGGAGTTCAGGGGCGTGCCCTTGGTGCTGTCTCCCAGCTTGCGGTGTGCGGGCTTGGAAGCGCGTGACGACGGTGTCGCCGACCGCTCGAGCTCGACCTTGCGCTTCTTGGCCGGCGGGGCCTTCTTGGTGGCTGTGGCGGTGCCCTTCTTGGAGCGCGGCGCCGGTCGCTTCTTGGATGTGGTTGGCTCCGGTGCCGTCAGCTCGGTGGAAGGCACTGGCACGGAGGACTCCCTCAAGGGAGAATGCGGGGCACGCTCGCCCTTGATCTTGGCCATGGCCTTCAGTTCAGCGTCTGCCGGGTATTGCGAGACCGGTCGTGGGTCGAGTGGTGACGAAGCTGGTGGTGGGGGGAGGATCTCTTGCTTGATGGCAGGCGGTGGGGAGGCAGCGGGGAGGGCTGTGAGGGTGGAAAAGGGATTTGAAGCTGGTGAAGTGGACGGAGACGCATGTGAAGTTGTTGTGGTGTCGTGGGCGACTTGCATGCGTTGCATGGGCGGCAGCGTGATGGCTGCTGGCTGTGCGAGTGATGGCATGGACTCGCGTCTGGCGTCTGGCGACTTGCGCGACGCCACCTGATATGCCTCGAGAGTAGGAGAACTCATCTTGCGGTCGACATTGGGCCGAGGCAGATCCATGGCGCCGGGGCCAAAGCTGCTCGCCCGTCGCTCCTGCCCTTGCTCGTACCACGCGCCCACGGAAGGCGCGCTCGTGCTCGACAGCGCGCTGAGGGCGGCAGCGGCGTCGTGCGTGTTCGAGGGCGACTGCGATGCCTGCTCCTTCCGCGCCGGCTCGGGGTTGAGCAGGTTGGAAAGTGCGAACGACATGGTGCCTGCCTGCCTGCCTGCTTGCCTTGACACGTCGAGGTCACTGTCACTGGGGCAGGTGCGAGGGATATGAGAGATGCATGTGGGTCGGCGGGCAAAGGGGTGGAAAAGCAAAGATGGAGGACTTGTTTATGCGGGAAAATAATCATTCGGGGCCACCAGACGAGGCGTGTCTGAGATCGGCACCAAGGAGCGGGGCAGAGTGTAGTCCGAGCCGGACAACGCATCCGGGTAAACTACATGTACATACAGGAATGAACTGCTGTTCGTGACTATGCGATATGTAGACTGCAGAAGCGAGAAACATAGACCAGACCATCACTGTACCATCATCTCTGCACCACCCCAACAATGGACCTCATCTCCCTCCTCCGCCTCTCCTACCTCACCCCCTCCGCCGCCGTAACCACCCTCCCACCACCCCACCATCAGCCCCGACCCCGCTGATAAAAAAAAAACACCCGGTAGGTCCTCCTCACCTCGCTCCTCCCACCCCTGCGCGACCGCTTCCAGGCCTACGGCCCACGCGCCGTCCCCACCACCACCACCACCACCACCAAAAAAGCCGCCCACGAACGCCCTCACGCCGCGCCCTTCCTCGTCCTCCTCGACCGCCTGGCCGACCTCACGGTCCCGCACGCCTGGTTCGCGAGCTTCTACGCCCTGAGCGTCGCGTGGTCGCTGGTCTGGGCCACGCAGATCCTGACCGATGGGGTTGTGTTCCGCGCTGTGTGCGGGGTGACGGATGGGAGGAGAGGGCCCGGCATGAGCGCGAGGCAGGCGGTGGTGCTGTGGGGACTTATGCTGGTGCAGGGGGGTAGGAGGCTGTGGGAGTGTTTGGCTTTTGCGCCGGCCGCGTCGAAGAGCAGGATGTGGGTTGGTCATTGGGTGTTGGGGGTTGCCTTTTATGTGGGCACGAGCATGGCGGTGTGGGTGGAGGGGACGCCGGCGTTGCAGAGGCATCAGTTCACTGTGGGCGATATGGCCATCACGGCGCCGGATGTGAAGACGTTTGTGGGCACGATGCTGTGGATTCTTGCGTCGGGCTGGCAGCATGATTGCCATGCTTACTTGGCTTCGCTGAAGTCGAAGAGAGGGCAGACGGCGGACGAAAAGAAGGAACAGGACGGGTACAAGCTGCCTGACCATCCCGCCTTCGCGAGACTGATCGCGCCGCACTACACCGCCGAGTGCGTCATCTACCTCGCCCTCGCCATCCTCGGCGCACCCAAAGGCTCCTGGATCAACGGCACACTGGCCTGCGCCCTGGTCTTCGTCATCGCCAATCTAGGCGTGACAGCACACGGGACGAAGCAATGGTACGAGCGACGATTCGGCGCAGACGCCGTAGCAGGGAAATGGAGGATGCTCCCCTTCATCTTCTAAGAAATCACATCGAAACTGAAACCAATCAATCGATTAATCCAACCCTACACCCCCCAACCCCCTCTCCAATGCCGCCTCCCGCTCCCCCAAATCCTCCCAAACCCACCGCTCCACCCTCTCCGCCACATCGCCCACTAGCCTCTCGTACCGCTCGTCCACGAAGAACAACCCGCAATGCGCGCCCACTTCGTCGACGTTGGCCATGAAGACGCGCACCCAGCAGGGGTCGATTTGGTTCTGGGCGTCGGTGGGGGGGAGGACGCAGAAGCGGCGGTCTTTGTGGGGCTTTGCGGGCGGTCTGGATGTGGGGTGGGTGGGGCTGGGGACCGAGGTTGCCGGGTCGGGTGGAGAGGGACAAGGGGAGGGCGGAGAGAGTTCGGGGGGTGTGGGAGAGGGAGATTGGTCGTGGGTGGTGTCGTCGTACTCGAGAGTGGTTTTCGAAAGGGAGGGGTCAGGCTCGCCTCTCAGCCGCCGGGACTCAGCTTCCATTCTTTCCCTCTCCCTTTGCAATCTCAGCTCTTCTTTCTCGCTATGCGTCATTTCCCCTTCCTCCTCTCGCTTCCTTTGCTTCTCACTTGCCTTCATCCTCGCTTTCTCCACCTGCTTCTCAGCTTTCTCAGCACTCCTCCCCGCCTTCTCAGCACTCCTCCCCGCCTTCTCCGCCTCCTTCCTCGCCGCCTTCTCCCTCTTCTCCTCCAGCTTCGCACGTTCACGAATAGCTTTCTGCCGATCCTTGACTGCTTGCTCGTAAGCTTTCACCGCACGCGCGTGCTCTTTTTCCACTAACTTCTTGGTCTCGGCGTCCTGGATGTACGAGGTGTCTAATGGTGGTGGGGCGTCTGGGAGGTCTGGTATCGGTGGTAGGGACGAGGCGAGGTAAATTGTTGAAGTGGGTGTGAGTGCCGTTGAGTGAGTGTCAAGTGACTCGTTTCCAAGGATTGGTCTTGGTTCCTGGATGGTCAGAGTTTCGGCAGCATCGTTCCAGTCCTCGTCCTCGTCTGTATTTCCGCCTGCCGGGAGTCCCGGTGAGCCTGCAATGATTGAGCCATCGCTGCGATGCTCTTCAAGTGATATGCCAGGACTGGGCGATCGAGAGGAGCGAGCAAAGCGGTGATCGTCGTCGGCAAGGTTGAGCGACGATGGCGCCAGACTCGCTGCAGCTTGTCTATCTGCGAATACAGTTGGAATTCTTGGCTTCTTCGGTCTACCAGTGCTAGCCGTGTAATAGTTGATAAACCGTACTCGCGGAGGCATCTGGGTTCCTCTAACGACAGACTTCCGAACATCATCGTTCTGCTCTTCCAGAGCTCTTATACGCGCATACCTTACCTTAAGCTCGTTGTAATTGGCCATTGCGCCGCCAAACTCCATGTGCGACGATACCAAAGCCTTCGTGGCGTTCTTCAAATCACCCGAATGCTTGTTGACAAAATGCCAGGCGTTGCGCCAGCCTTTTCTCATCGGCAGTATAACATCGTTGTTGAACGAAGGGTTGAAGTTTGGATCTGGGTTGCTCGGCGTCCAGAGGGTGTCGATTCGATTCGGCGGCGAAACAGGCTGACCAGCAGTACTTGGCCCAGCTTCATTGTTGCTGTCGGCAGGTCTTAGCTCGGGAGAGTTTTGGTCTTCGTGAGTCTCCTCTGACGGCATGAAGATGCTTGCCAAGCCACTCTTGATGATGCCCGGATGCATACCGAGGAAAGGCACATCAAAGTTGACCGTTCCGAGAATGCGGTGCTTGAGCGGTCGGGTCGCAGGCGGTGCTGCAGGCATAATGGCCACTTCTGCTGCCAGCAGTCCGCCCATGCTATGCCCCAGCAGGACGACGTCTGTCTTGGCGTCCTCGTGAGGCTCCAGCCATCGGCTAAAGTCATCGCGGGCGAAACTGATGTTCCTTCGTGACCGATATCGTGGGTAGATTTTCGTGTGCACGACGTGGGTATCAGCCAAGAGGATGGTCAGGAGGTTGTGGACGTGAGCCGGGAAGCTTCGGAAGCTCATCTCGTTGCCCATGAATCCGTGGATGTAGATGAGGAGTAGTCTTCGGCGGTCATTTTGCTGATTGGAGTCTGATGGGACCAGCGATTGTTGAGACGACGATCGAGGGTCTGTGTCTGGCATTGGCTCCTTTCCTGTAGGCTCTGCGAAGAGTGAGTCGTATGGAGGTGGTGCCGCTTCTCCTGTGTTGTCCGTGGACATGTTGCTTCTCTGCCGTGGTGGAAGTGGTGGTGGCATTTTTCGCGGCGTGCTGAACGATGCCATGTTTGGTACTTGGATTGGCTCGCTCGACCTGTGACGGTCGAGCGTATCAAATAATGTTTCACATCTTGGTGAATGGTCGTTCAAGACACACAGTGCATCGCCTAGTGAGCTGCCAAGTGACGAATTGCTGTGGCGCAGTTGCTCGCATAAGCCACACTTCACGCTGTGCGTCCTCCGTCTCCCAGACATTTCCATTCCGGACATCTCTCGCGTCCTTAGCAAGTGCTTGCAGTATCGATGGCGCTGGCAGAAACCAGACGCCGAACTGGAAGTCTTGATACGGCCAGCAATGCCACTGCCATTCTCTCCTGACAGGCAGGCCAATGGAGGCCGCTGTGAGATGGTCACCTCACTCGACTGGAGATAGCCGCCGGTTCTTGGTCCTGGATGTCGCAGACTCGAGCCTGACACTGAATGAGGTCGACACACTCGAGCGCCACGGTATTGAGTATCATCAGGTAGCTCGGCGCACGAAGTTGCCCAACTACACAGCGTTTGCCTGGTCTCCCATTCAGGAGCCCGTAGTTGCTCTCGGGCTTACCTCAGGCAATGCTAGCCTCATTAGCCTCAGCAGCGACAGGAAATCCTCGGAAGCAATCGCCACATTCAAGATCAAGCAGCAGAGGAAATGCAATTCCATCGCGCTCAGTTCAGAAAATTGGCTGGCAGTCGCTCTCGACCGAGCGCGGTCGGATGTGTGTCTGAACGTGTTCGATACCAATGCCGACTCTGCTAGCTCTCAAGAGCCGGTGCGACGGCTGTGTGCTGCTGAAGTCGTCTCAAGTGTGCGTTTTTTCTCGAATCAGCCGCAGGAGCTTGTGGTAAGCACGCAGCGTGCTTTCATCAGGTTGTATGATTTGAGAGGTAGGAGCTGCCTTCATCGTGCAGACCTGTCTAGTGCTTACGACTCATAGATGGCTACCCTGCCGGCGGTGGCAACGCTCAGGCTGCTACACGCAATGTGAGCAACATTGCAATAGACCCATTGGACGAGAATTACTTTGCTTCCGCAGGGGGCGCCAGTGATCCGTCTGTCGCAGTATGGGACAAACGATGGATCACGCAGCCTACGACTGCGTCGTCCAACAGTAATGCTGTCTTCAACTTCTCGCCGGCCATAGAGGGATCTGGCAACGCCTCAATATGGACACTACGCTACTCTGGCTTGCAACGAGGACGCCTTGCTGTCTACTCGAGTGCTGGAGAGCTTAGAGTGATTGATATGCTTGAAGGACCGACTGCCGATGTGCAAACATCTGAATATCTACCATCAAATCCTTTCGGGGGCGCGGCCTGGCGTACTAATCGGTGTGTGTCTCAGAGCAGGACTGTGTTAAGTGCTCGACGATCCGAGGAAGACAATGACAGCATTAACGGCGAATTTGTCGCCTTCGATTGGACTAATGATCAGACTGCGCACTCTGGCCAAGCAGCCATGATGCTGACAGCGGAACGCGGAGTCAAGCTCTTACGAGTACCGACCTCTAGCCCGCACGTCGAGATCACAGCAAGACAGGACCTCAGCGTTGGCTTTGAAGAACTCTCAATAGTGGAACAGAAACCATATGCTACGCGTCGCAAGCGCAGTGCCCCATACGAACATCCGGACAGCCAAGATGCAGCAGAAGACTTTGGACCTCGGACATATGACCCCGAAGCAAGTTTCGTCATTGAGCCAGAGAGCGCATCGCGGCATTGTGGTCTGGATTCACCACACATTGGCAAGATGCTAGCGTCTGGCACTGTCCAACGAGAGCGCTGCAAACGTGGCTACCTGTGGGATTGTCACAAAAACATGGAGACAGTAGCGGGAGATTGGCAGCTTGAACGGTTGTGGGAAATCGTGCACCGCTTTCGAGAGCTAGCAGCCAACGACGGCATGATGTGCACCGTACTCGACTTGAGCTACATCGGTGTCTTCGGATTTTGGAACGAGAGTATTGGCAACGAGAGTCGGCGTAGGCTCTCGCCTTTCCCAATGCGATTTGCCGATGCAGTCAGTGGCCTCAATGCGCAAAGAAAGATCCCTGCCTTCGATGGCGAACGCACCAGCTTTCCCGAGCATCGACAGCTATGCTTAGCTGTGTGCGGCTGGCAGTTCACCGTTGAGACCCTGGAAGCAGAGTGCCAAGAGCTCATCGATCGCGGTCTGCATTACCAGGCGATTGTGCAGGCTGTGCTCCATGGCTACAAGCACATTGCCTTGAATCTGCTAAGAACGCTGATTCGGAGTAGGACGATCCCGAACATTGGACTTGGAGCTCTCCTCGCATCGGACCACATCAATGAAGAGCAACGAGAAATGTGCATGTGGATGGCTGCAGACACAGAGGATCCTGCGTTGAAGGCATTGCTCACGTTCCTGACTACGGGGGACTGGAGGGATGTGATGAAGACCAACTATCTCCATCTAGGATATCGCCTCGCTCTCGGCTTGAAATACCTCAACGACACCGAGCTGAGTGGTTTTATTGAGACGGAGACAGCTCGCGCGATCAGGAATGGCGACCTCGAAGGCATCCTGCTCACTGGTCTCACAGAGCAGGCCATGAACCTCTTCCAGACCTATATCACCAAGACAAACGACCTCCAAACTGCGGTTCTCGCCACGGCATATACGAATCCTCTGTATGTCGATGACGTACGTTGGGAGATGTGGAAAGAGACATACTGCATGCAGATGCAGTCTTGGCGAGCTCTGCCCGAGCGAGCAAAGTTCAACGTGAATCACAGCCGACTCGCGCGATCAAAAGACGGCCGTACCCTGGTTGAGCCTCCGCCAAAGCAGATCAAACTGCGATGCAGTCATTGTCAGGGTTCACTAGACTCGCATGGGAGCAACACGACGACATCTAAACCCACTGGCATGGCTGCAAATACTGGGACTGTCTGTCAGACTTGCGGGAGACATATGCCACGTTGCTCTATTTGTCTTCATTGGCTTGGTACACCTACCGCGGCACGCAAGTCTGAAGAAGGGTCTGAAAGACCCGATGATATAATGGCTGCTTTCCTGAGCTTTTGCGCCTCTTGCAGTCATGCCTTTCATGCTGACCACGCAAGGACGTGGTTTGAAAAGCATGACATGTGCCCCGTGCCAGGTTGCAGATGCACCTGTGTTGTACGCTAGTCATCATTAAACTTCTCATACGAGTCTATCTGAGTCCTCAGGAATCAGCCTTCTCAGGCCCAGCAAGCACGACTGCGCCATCCCCGTACAGCGCACGCCATTCATGCTCCAACATAGCGAGCTGCACGAGGTCCCAGAACCTCCCATCAAACCAGAATAAATCCCTTTTGCGCCCCTCGTGGACAAAGCCAAGACGCTCATACAGCCTGATCGCACCACTATCCCACTCGAATGCCGCGAGCTCGATCCTGTGCAGTCCGGCCCAGCGGAACCCCCATCTTAGAGCCCATTTGACCGCCTCGCTACCATATCCTTGGCCGTGGTATGCCCGCAGGATCGAGATGCCAAGGGAGGCATGGCGATGGTGTGCTATGAAGGGTTCTTCACCTCGGAGTTTGAGTGTGCCAATGGGCACGGGCTGAATGTTTTCTACGATGTCTGATTGTGTCGGTTGTGGAGCAGCCAAACAGATGGCTACGGCTAGCATGCATTTTTCGTGCCCGTCTCTGGTGCGCTTTGCTCGGGCTTTGCCTTGTGGTACGGGGAGTCGAGGGGTTCCATTGAGCTAGAGCGCCAGGAGCACCAGTCAGTCGTTGTTTTGCTGCGGCATCTGCTTGGGCAAATCGCACCCAAGACTCTGGATCAGCTTGTATGCTGGATAAGAACGGTTCGTCTTCTGCCTCAATCGCTCGATACACAAGGCGCTCGGAGCGCCATACATTAGCCATGTGTTCTCTGGTCTGAGTCAGTAATGTCTTTCTGGCGTCAGGCATTGCGGATGTCAGGACTAAGCTAGACTGCCGTATGCTCTCCTTGGCAGCGACATTTGGGTCTGAGAAGCTGCGCAGTTTGAGCGGCATTCGCCTGTTGAAGCAGAGACCCCGGCATATGCAGATCGACAATGCGCTTTTATGGACCGTAGGCGAGTCATCTTGCTCACCCGACGTTCTCAGAGCTCCGAGAGCCCATGACCTGCCTGTTGCGTATCTGATGGATGGTTTTGAGGGGATTATGCAACGCGAACGTGTAGTTCATAGCAGCCAAGCGTTCGAGAAAGGGAATCCTTGCACGACATTGGCATCTCGATTGTTCCAAGATCGCTTAAGCCTCAAGAGAAGTGGAGAGCTATGTCAGACTTTAGCTTCCGGACCTGCAGAAGCGGAAGCGGCTTGTCGAAGTCTGTTTGGCGGAAGAAATCATGACTTCAGACAAGAAAGCGCTGGAAGCACACTCGGGTGTTGCCATGCGGTAGTCGGACTCGCCGCTCTCCAGTTCATTCATCACGCCAGGCGTGTCATAGGTGCGTGCAGTGCTTCTCATTACTGTACAAGCGGACCAGTCGGCTCGGCAGAGTGTGCAGCTTGCCGCTGTTCCATCGTACTTGTAATAATAATGTGTTGCGCGTGCGGGTGGTGGTCTGGAGACCCCGCGATTCCACGCATGCAGTCTGCATTCGTGCCTTGCGGCACAGCCCACGAGTCACTGATTCTTCCTGATCTCGCGGGGCGGTTTGAGGGGTTCGCTGCAACTCGCGTGCCTTGCGCCGACGACTTTCCGTGCGATGATGATTCTAGCCAGAATGCCGCGTCAGGCGTATTGGCAGATACTAGTTCGAACCAGGCAGGCAAGCGCGAAGGTCGTGCATTTATCATGGGTCAGTAACCGTACCCGTGACGGTGGTGGGTTGCATTTTAGCCTCCAGACGACCGTTGCACATCGCGAGTGTAAACACGCCCAACGGCTCCCTTCCCACGAAGCCCCCTCTTAAAGCCTTTGCCAGCGTCACTTAATACAGAAGCACTTTCCTTCCTGCATATCGTGGCATTGTCCATTCAGTAATTCTCACAATGCTTTCACGATTACTCGTTCTGGCAGCTCTGCCATGGGCAATCGCACAAGTTGACCCGCCTGGAACGCCTTTTCCAAACACTACCTACCCAAATGCAACCGATCCGATCACCGACAGCGGCGCCCAGACGAACCAGTCATCACCGCCATCCTATCCTTCTCCTTGGGGAGAAGGGCTCGGAGACTGGGCAGATGCATATGCCCAAGCCACAGCATTCGTCTCGCAGCTTACCTTGACAGAAAAAGTCAACTTGACAACCGGAGTTGGTTGGGAGAGCGAGAAGTGCGTAGGTAATACTGGTGGCATACCTAGACTTGGCTTCAAGGCCCTTTGTCTTCAGGACTCGCCTCTTGGCGTGCGTGACACCGACTACAACTCTGCTTTCGTTGCTGGAGTTACGATCGCGGCAACATGGGACCGCCGTCTCATGTATCAGCGCGGATATGATATGGGCAGCGAGCACAAGGGCAAGGGCGTGGTAAGAATCAACTTCCATTTCAATCCAGCTGTCGACGGATCAAGACTTGGCGATACTCAGAATACTAATTCCTTGCCAACAGGACATGCAGCTTGGACCCGTGGTTGGGCCTTTGGGCCGTAGCCCAGAAGGCGGGCGTAACTGGGAAGGATTTGCTCCAGATCCGGTCCTGTCTGGTATTGCAGTCGCTGAAACGGTGAAGGGAATACAGGCAGCTGGCGTGATGGCATGCACAAAACATTACATTGGCAACGAGCAAGAGCATTTCCGGCAGGGATCACCGCCATCTTACTTGACGGCAGGTATCAGTGCCAACATTGACGACGTGACCATGCATGAGCTCTACTTGTGGCCCTTCGCCGATGCTGTAAGAGCTGGCACTGCAAATATCATGTGCTCCTACAATCAGGTCAACAACAGCTACTCATGTCAAAACTCTCACAACCTCAACTACCTGTTGAAGAACGAATTGGGCTTCCAGGTAAGCCAGACTGTGCCATACCTGGCCGGGTTGTGCCATACTGACTCGTAGCAGGGGGCTGTGGTAAGCGATTGGGGAGCCCATCACTCTGGTGTCTCGAGTGCTTTGGCAGGTATGGACATGTCTATGCCAGGAGATATTGGATTCGACAGCAGCACTACCTACTGGGGCACCAATCTCACCATCGCCGTCCTGAATGGTACCGTGCCACAGTGGCGCCTCGACGACATGGCGACTCGCATCGTTGCCGCCTGGTATTATGTTGACAGAGCGGCGAACCAGGTGCCGGATGCGCCAAACTTCTCCGCATGGACCCTTGACACCTACAGCTTTGAGCACTTCTATGCTATGGCGAATTATGAGCAGGTCAATTGGCACGTTGACGTGCGTGGTGACCACGCGGCCAACATTCGCGAATCAGCCGCAAAGGGCACAGTCTTGCTCAAGAACAACGGGGTCCTGCCTCTTACTGGGAAGGAGAGGCTCACTACTGTGTTCGGGGAGGATGCGGGGGAGAACCAGTATGGAGCTAACGGCTGTTCTGATCGAGGCTGCGACAACGGCACGCTTGCTATGGGCTGGGGTTCTGGCTCGGCCAATTTCCCATACTTGGTCACTCCTCTTGAGGCGATCAAGGCTCAAGTCCTCAGTCAAGGTGGAACAATCGAGGGCATAACAGACAACTATGCCTATGCTCAGATCGATGCACTGGCTCGCCGTGTGCCGGACGTAGACGGCGTGTCGATCGTATTTGTCAACTCTGACTCCGGTGAAGGCTACATCGTTGTTGACGGCAACGAAGGCGATCGCAACAACCTTACTCTCTGGCACAACGGTGACGACCTAATCCGCAATGTCACGGCGTTCTGCAACAACACCGTCGTCGTTATGCACACCGTTGGACCGGTTCTGGTAGACTCATTTTATGAGAACCCCAATGTCACTGCTATCGTCTGGGCTGGTCTCCCCGGCCAGGAGTCCGGGAACTCAATTACTGATATCCTTTACGGCAAAGTCAACCCCGGTGGCAAGTCTCCATTCACGTGGGGCTCTTACCGCGGGCAGTACAGCACGGATGTGCTTTACGAGCCTAACAATGGCGTACTCGGACCTCAGGACAACTTCCAGGAGGGCATCTACATTGACTACCGCGGTTTCGACAAGGAGGACGAGACACCAATCTACGAGTTCGGCTTCGGGCTGTCTTACACGACATTCTCATATTCGGACCTGCAAGTCCAAGCCCACGCAGTCGCAGCATACACACCGACCATCGGGTATACCAAAGCTGCTCCTACATATGGCACCATCAGCAACAACACTGCTGATTATCTGTTCCCGGCGAACTTGACTCGAATCGAGGCCTACATCTACCCATACCTCAACAGCACTTCGCTGTCAGCGTCCAGCGGCGACCCGGAGTACGGAATCGACTACACCTTCCCTGCAGGCTCATACGACAGCAGCCCACAGCCAAGACTGCCAGCTGGTTCTAGCGTTGCTCCAGGAGGCAACACTGCTCTGTACGACGTCTTGTTCACCGTTACTGCTACCATCACAAACAACGGCTCTGTCGAGGGCGATGAAGTGCCGCAGCTGTATGTCAACCTGGGTGGCCCCAATGATCCCAAGGTTGTTCTTAGGAACTTTGATCGCATCACCATTGCTCCTGGCGCAAGCCAATACTTCATCGCCGACATCACACGAAGGGATCTCAGCAACTGGAACACACTGCAGCAAGACTGGTAAGTAGCATTTTTTCGCGCAACAGTGCATTACTGACGAAGCTATAGGCTCATTTCGGACTACCCAAAGACAGTCTATGTCGGCAGCTCGAGCCGCAACTTGTCGCTCAGTGCAACGCTCGATCTTTCGATGGTTGGCCCTGATAATAGCACGTCATCATTGCCATCCTCGAGCAATGCCACGGCTTCTTCATACGGGAGCGCCGGCGGGGCAAA
This sequence comes from Teratosphaeria nubilosa, assembly GCA_010093825.1. Classification (NCBI taxonomy): domain Eukaryota; kingdom Fungi; phylum Ascomycota; class Dothideomycetes; order Mycosphaerellales; family Teratosphaeriaceae; genus Teratosphaeria; species Teratosphaeria nubilosa. The sequence goes on from ML995861.1 coordinate 14,468, forward strand.
ATCGACCGGCTCATGGGGCTATTCAAGCGCCTCATGGTGAAGACGAAGATAACAGTGCCTGATTTGTATCCAAAAGTCAACGAACTTGTCTAAATAATGGTTGTACATAGCTACAAGTAAAAGGCTCTCAGCCTAATCGTCCCAGGAAACATCATTCCCTACGCTTCACCCTCCAACATGGCCCCGCTCTCATCGGCATGTTGAATGAACCTCGTGGTAAGCCGACACGTTCATGTTACCCAGGCTCGTTCGGATGCTGTTGAACCATTGGCAGCCGTCTCACATGCAGCTTGTACGCGGATCGCATCTATGGTCCAGTTGTAATGAGTGTCAGTGATTTCATCACTCAATCAACCGATTGACTTGGTGATAGCGGTTGACTGCTTGATAACACCCGTCTAGTTCACAATAATACTGTTAACTGTTTGATAAAACCCGTCACTGCTCAGATCAGGGGCAGATTATGTATCGACAGCGTGACGGTCTAAAAGTCACACAATTATACCGACATATTGATATTATACCGACCGCGGAAATCTAATGCATTCATATCAACACATCAACATACGGTCCGCGCCATATGGACTGACCGATCAAGATTCCACATCTCATCAAGAGCCAGTGCCGTGTTTGACCCTCCGGGTGATTTCATTGTGCCTTGCTGGCGGGTTAGGCGAATGAGCCGAGTCCTTGAAGGGCGGGGTGGCGGGTGATAGAGATTTCTCTTTTGCTCGCGTGCGCTACATTCACTGGACTACCGGCGGTCAACTCATGGTTACTAGCTTTTTGCTGGTTGTTGCGCGGACGTGACGAGAGCTGTATGTACTTCCGTATTACGCCTCTGTCGCGCGTGGCCATTATGATGCAAGATCGAATTACCTGCACCATTTCCATGTCCGCATACACAAATCACGACGAAGCCCCAAGATGTTCAGGCAGAGACGTCTTTTGTGCTCGAAGACCGACGTGAGAGCAGTAGGGGTGAAGTGTGAAGTCGAGCTCGGGAAGCCGATCGATCGGCTGCAGGTGGCTCGACGTCCTACCCGGCCCGAGGACTTTTGGAGCAGCTTCTGCGAGCAATGGAAGGCGATCAACACAAATCTCTCGAGCACTGCATACACTCACTACATAACTATACACAGAAGTCACTATGTCAGACTCCTCCCCCGTCAACGACTCTCTCGCACCGCCTGCACCCGTCAAAGATGTCATCGCCCAACAACGAGCCGACTACGACTGCACGCCGTGCCGATTAATGGGTACACACTAACCCATGTCCCATTACTCCACAGACCACATACGAGACGCTGACTCAGAAGTGCTACAGGAAGCCTTGTTTTCACAGGCCTAGGCGTATACACGTATGGATCCGGTATGCGACAACTACGCGAGAGAGAAATGGAGATTTTGCGGTCGGGCACCATGTTTGGGATGCGGGTCAGGAGAGGCAGTATCTATGCGCTTTCGGCGAGCTTGGTAGGCTTGGGTGTTTATCGCTTGGTGAATTGAAGGGTGGAAAGGGATTGATAATTGCGGTTGGGATGCGCCTGAAGACCAAACGCCCGGTGGTCAGCGAACGGCCCTTGGAAAGAGGCTAGGCTCGAATACAAGGCACGGGATCTTCGTTTACAAATGAAACCAGGAGGAACTTGAGATCCGGATCCGCAAGCTTAGTGGGTGAGGGAGGAATGCGAAGCAAGACCGAGGCCGGGAACATGGTGGTTGTCAGCTGCAGACCACGAAAGCTGGAAGTGGACAGGTGGCCAGCAACCATGACATGCAACCGTAGCCACGCTATGCTGAGAAACTCAGAGCCAAGGTGTAGTGGCGGTGATTCGGCAGATGCGAAGGGCAGGAAGGGCGGTACAACACTAGATTACAGGCGACAAGCAAACTCCAAACTCCTTCGCGAACCCAAGCTCCCCGTTGCCCTGCGGAGAGCACATGGCTCTCCCAAACCGACCACCAACTTTTCAGAGCAGCGCTTACTGGTTCTCAGGGCGCAGCGATCGCACAGCCTTACCGGCGCGCCAGATCTCAAGCTCACGGATCTCCTGCATCTCCTTCTCGAACGCCTCACGGTAGTCCTTGCGACCGGCATACTCCATCGTGCGCTGGGTCTCTTTGCCAGTCTTAACAGAGTCGTAAAGGTCCTCGAACACCGGCTTGAGCACCTCCTTGAACCTCTTCGACCAGTCAATGGCACCACGACGCGCAGTTGTCGAGCAAGCGGCGTACATGTAGTCCATACCGTTGGCACCGATCAGAGGGTACAGAGACTGAGTAGCCTCCTCAACAGTCTCGTTGAAGGCCTCAGACGGAGAGTGACCGTTCTCACGGAGGACCTCGTACTGCGCAAGAAACATGCCGTGAATACCACCCATCAAGCAACCACGCTCGCCATAAAGGTCGGAGTGTACCTCCTTCTCGAAGGTGGTCCTGTACATGTATCCAGAGCCGACAGCAACGCCAAGAGCAATCGCCTTCTCCTCGGCCTTGCCAGTGACGTCCTGGAAGACAGCGACGGAGGAGTTGATACCGCGGCCCTCACGGAAGAGGGTCCGGACGGTGCGGCCGGAGCCCTTGGGCGCAACGAGGATGACATCGATGTCCTTGGGCGGCTCGACACCGGTCTGGCTTTTGAAGACAGGAGAGAAGCCGTGGGAGAAGTAGAGAGTCTAATCCAAATCAGTTGTTGTGTTCAAGTCCCGTACCTTTTACAGTATCGGTTCTCACCTTGCCCTTGGTCAAAAGAGGCTTGATGCGCGGCCATGTCTCAGACTGCGCGGCGTCACTGAGCAGGTTCATGACAATGGTACCCTTCTTTATGGCCTCGTCCACATCGAAGAGGTTGGTGCCTGGCACCCATCCATCCTGAATGGCTTCCTTCCAGCTGGCCCCGTCCTTGCGAACCCCAACAATGACGTTCAGACCGTTGTCGCGGAGGTTGAGCCCCTGACCGTGACCCTGCGAGCCGTAACCGATGAGGGCGAGCGTGTCGTTCTTGAAGTAGTCCTGTACAATAGCATATTAGCATGTCGTGCTGGTCACTTCTCGCCGAGATAGGCTCGTTTCTGTAGCTCAACCCGCATTCTACAATCACTGTTGATGCGCCATTGGGTGCCGCATCCATGCGAATCGCATAGCAGCCATTTCGAAGCGCACGGAGAACGAATCGCGCGTTGCCGGCCAAAGAAGGAATATGCCAAAATCAGCCCCTTCCGCCGTCGAGACGTACCAAGAGCTTATCGCGCGGCCAGTCATCGCGCTCGAACACGACCTCCTTGTCGCCGGCAAAGTCGACGGTCTTCTTGCCTCTGGTCTGCTGGACGAATGCCGACTGCACAGCAGGCTTGACGGTCGGTCTGCTCGCGGTCTTGACGGCTGAGACAAAAGTGCGCTGCTGGACGGCGCGCGGGGCGCTGGTAGCTTGTCTGAGAGCAAGGCGCACAGCCCTGCCGGTCTTCTGGGAGGCCATTGCTGGTTGTGCAAAAGGGGGACAAGATGTTCAATGGGTTGATTATTGGGGTAGATGAGCAATCATGGCACAGAGCTCAGGATATTTTTCAGAGGCTGGGAGCTCTGGCCGCCGATCTCGGCAGTTGGTGCGTGCTCAGCCAGTCTTGCTGCTCGTCAATCCATTGATTATCGTCTAGAATAATAATGACAATGAAGCGAATACTTGTGGGATGCTTCAACAGCCTTCTCGCTCCACCGACGTGCTCCTGTCGCAGTCAGATGCCGAGCTTGAATCTGCTGCGCTGTCTTGAGTAAGCATCCTACAGACCACATGCAGGTCGTGGTCGCCGCGACACATTCAGACATGCGCGGTCCCATGAGCCGACCGCTCTCTGGAACACCAACACATCGATCAGAGTGATCCACACACCTTTGGCAGTCCTATCGCCCACAAATCCGGCAAATCACTACGACGGCACGCCTCACTACGCCATTAGACCAAGCATGTCAGCAATATCGGATCATCGCCGCGTCTTGTAGTCTTCCGCTGCAATGGCCTCTCTTCAGCGCACGGGTGAGCCGACCGCCTTGGACATTCATGCATAGCCTTTTGTTCCGCTAGCGCTGAAGACTTCCAGCGACGTTCCTGCGACAGTCATTTATTCTATACCAGTCCGGTGGATTAACTTTGCAGCATATGTGTGATCCTGCGCTGGCTATAGCATCCTACAGGCCGACCCCTCGCCATCAGCTCTGAACCAGGGATCAAACGAAATTCTTATCATGCTAACCTGGTCATTCTGGAGCAGTCTATCTGCTCGGCTATTCACCCTGAGCAGACGACGGTCACTCCACGACTTCATTGGACAGGACTTCTAATCGAAGAAGCAGCGCAGGCTATGGAGCCAGAAGCAATGATAGCAAATGAGTGTGGTCGCGCCACCTGAAGGCTCTGATAGTACTGCGATAACTTTGCCCCTATTTGTCATGGCTGGCGACCATCACCAGCTGGGTCCGCGGACAGCATCGAATAGCGCGGCTTTGCAGACATCACGTTTTGAGCGTCTGCTGGGTCGTCCTGTGTACAAGGATCACCCATTGGCAAGATCAGCGGGTGAGACGCAAGCAGTGTTGCCAATCCCTCGAACTTCCTTCGCGAATCTTATCAGGGATTATCGATCCCATCCGGCAATTCTGGCAGTTCCGTCTGCGTCCTTCTATTTCGGCACTGTAGAACCTTAGGCAGATCAAGTTGAAACACTGCTCGCACGGAAAGGATGGCAAGGTCGACGGTGGCCGGTTCTGTTTGATCAGAGCTCTGGTACCATAATGACATTGAGCGAGCTGGTAGCGGCTGGTACAATGTTTCTGAAGCACGGATGGCATGTGACTGTGCCAAGTCACTCACCGACGATGGCTTGTAAGAGTTGCAGGAGATCTGCATCACTTCACCTTTCAGCGCGCAGGTCAAATCACTGCGCGATTAGCCCGTCTCCCGGGGCTGCGAAATGTTATAACTGGCCCCTTTGGTGGCGTTTCAAGGACGCGAGAGCAAACTGGTGATCCTACACACTGCACGAACGAGGAAGAGACTTATTCGTATCATTCATGAAGCCAAGCGCTACAACGTTGTCCTGACCAGAGCTAAAGCAGCTCTAAATTCTAATTGTGATCGGCAACTCTGGAATCCTGGAAGACGACACCGACTGGGCTTCATGGCTTTCTGTCAACGCAATGGCTTGTGGCAAGGTGCTCAATCGGCGGTTGCAGGGAGGAGCGTGGTTCTTCCGTTAGAAAAAGAGCTTATCCATCGCGACCAAGTCTTAGTTGGTAGCGTCCGGATTAGCGGCGCCAGGCATCTGGATACTCAAGCGACTGGCCACGACGAGATCTGGAGGGACGAACACGTGGTTGCGGGGATATTGCAAGCTGCGGACGGAGAAGGTCATTATTGTGCTGCTGATGGCGAAGTTGAGGAGCGGAATTGAATGATGTTTGGGGTGACGTGCCGTGACAACGACAGCCGTGAGATTCCTAATGACCGTGATCTCGTTTCGTCGTCTGCTTCAACTCATCCTCCATCAGTGGTGAGACGAGAAACAACCAGAGCAGGTATGTGAGCCTACTAAACCCAACACTCCGTATGCGGTGACTGCGGCCTGAGGGCCTTTGGTCACATGAAATGTTGTGGGACCATAGCACTTACGACGCACGCGCTGGTGGCTGGCACATGCCGCATGTTTCAGGGCACTTTTGGAGACGCGGCAGTCACGAAATCCAGAACAGAGTCAAAAGATGTTGTGATCATTGATGTTGGACTTGGCGCCGGCTATCGGGAATTACGGGCGAACAGCGCCTGCGGTCTACTTGACACTCCACCCCGATCCATCAGGACGCCGCCTCGCTCCCGACTCCTCCTGAGCGTGGGGTTGTTTCAGCATGGTATGGCTGTTAGGCTGACACACTATTACTAATGCTACCCAGGTAAGTTGCTTACCAAAGACGTACTTTGCCCTCATCCCGCGCTAATGTGGTCGATGTCTCTGCCTCTCACACAGACTAACAGATTTGGGCAAGTAGCAACCGGACCGCCTACTCCTGGAAATGAGAGGCCCCGCTTCGCATGCTGTCCGTTTATCGACCATCACGATGGTATGGCAGCGACCGGCCTCTAGTGATAGCTGTATCGTCGCCAGGACATCACCGGTCGAGGTCAACATGCCAACAACCCCGGGTATTTCGCGAATCTGGGACGTAGTGGCAGAGGTAAGTCCTCGGCACGCTCACATTGATTGGAGGATCGACCAGAGCTATGATAACGGCAGATTGGCCTGCACGGCACGTGTGGGTTGCGCTTATACGTATATGAATCAAGGTCCCTGCTGCTCTCGCCTTGTCTTGAACCAACTCACATCGTTCCCAAGCAATATACCTTAGAGCAGCTGTGCTGTTCCAGAATTTCCGAGTCGTTCGTTCGAGTCGTTCTTTCGAGCCATTTTTATTTACAAATACCCCATTGCTTGCCAGCAAGCACAACGCGGTCTCTCGTTTAAGCTCAACAACCAGGCCTGCGCGACCGCGTTCATATCATCTTGATCTACGACAAGATGAAGTTCCAATTTGCGATCACATCTCTCCTCCTCGGCGCTGGCGCTGGTTTGGCCCTTGCTCGTCCAAGCACATGGAAGGCTCACACGAGCAGCCACCACTTGAAGGCTCACACGAGCAGCCATCACCTGAAGGCCCGCACGCTCAGCCATCACAAGTCGTCGACGACGACTTCGTCCCACCATTCCATATCCACGAACCACAGTTCCTTGAAGCCCAGTACGAACACTAGCTCTCATTCGGGCTCGGGCAGCAGTGGCAGTGGCAGTGGCAGTGGCAGTGGCAGCGGGCATGGCAGTGGCAGCGGGCGTGGCAGCAGCGGCAGCAACCACAGCATCGGAATCATTGAGGTGCCTGCCTCGGCTGGCTGCACATTCACGGATGCCGCCGACTTCAAGGCTCACAAGACTGGCTGCAAGAGCATCGTCTTGGACGGCATCACCGTCCCGGCTGGAACTACTCTCGACGGCACTGGCCTTGCTGATGGCACTACCGTCACTTTCCACGGAACCACCACTTTTGAGTACGAGGAATGGTATGGTCCACTCATCTCGTTTTCTGGCAAGAGCATTGTCATTCAGGGTGCTGATGGCCATGTGATCGACATGAGGGGTAAACTCTGGTGGGACGGCTGGGGTGGCAATGCTGGCAAGAAGAAGCCCAAGGGCGTTTTCGCCCATGATCTGTATAGCAGCACTATCATTGGCCTCAACATCAAGAACACCCCTCTCCAGTGTTTCTCGATTAACGAAGCTCATGGCCTTGTCATAAAGGGCGTGACCATTGATGGTGCGTATATGCCACAATCGGCCAGGAACTCTGCAAGCGCTGACTGCGTTCAACAGACACTGATGGTAATGCGCTCGCCCCAAATGGCAAGCGGCTCGGCCACAATACGGATGGTTTCGACGTTGGCTCATCCACTGGCGTATCCATCTCCAATTGCACAGTTATAAACCAGGATGACTGCATAGCCATCAATTCTGGTACCGACATCTCGTTCGCTAACAACACCTGCATAGGTGGTCACGGCATCTCCATCGGTTCCGTCGGTGGCCGCAAGAACAACGATGTTAAGCACGTTATCATCGCCAACAACACAATCTCGAAGTCTGATAACGGTCTTCGCATCAAGACTATCTCCGGTGCATCTGGCTCTGTGGCCGACGTTCTCTTCACTTGCATCAAGCTTGATGGTGAGATCGCTTTTACCGAGGGTCCTACACAACGTGCAAGTGCTGACACATGGCGCAGAAATTGCCAACTATGGCATTGTGATTGAGCAGGACTACCAGAACGGGTAGGATCCTGACCTCCTCGGATAGAAAGGACGTGAAGCTAAATTTTACTCCCAGCGCTCCCACTGGCAAGCCAACCTCCGGCGTCCCAATCTCTGGCGTCACTCTTTCAGACATTTCTGGCACTGTCATCGGTAGCGCCAAATCGATCTACATTCTCTGCGCAGTAAGTTTCAGCCATCACCCTACAGATCAGATCATGGGAGCTTCAAATCTAATATGTCTCCCAGTCTTGCTCCGACTGGAAGGTTGACGGAGTAATTCTTGATGGTGGCTCTAAGGACTGCACTGGAGCGCCAAAGGCCCTCGACCTCTGTTAGATTACGTGACAATCATGGCGCATTGGCATATTCCGGACGAGGCGTCTGCTGACGGAAAAGCTTTTTGCTTCATTCTCCCCTCCCACCCCCCCCCAACCCAACCCAACCCAAAAAAAGAGAACAAGGGTTTTGAAATACACACAAAGTCGGCAGGACGATACATACAGATCGATTAATTACAGTGTCACCTTGTCTTGATTAATCGGGCAGCAGCAGCCGCGCTGAAGTCGGATTGTCAGACTTGCACTACTGCTATACCTGTGTTTGTGGTGCGGACTACAACCCATTTTCTCAAATATTTACTCTCTCCATTGCCTCGATGCGTTGAGCTTCTTACAGGTTATCGGAGATGTGATTTGCAATGGACTTACCATCGGCGCTGCAGCCGCTATGTCGTGGCTATTTGCAAAGTAGGCTGAAAATGCAGCTTCAGTTCCCGTGAACCTATAGGCTATGCACGAGCAAACCTTGAGATCACATATTCTGATCTATGTCATTGTTGATATCTCGACGATCACTCATCAAGATACGAGCGTCTTGCATCTGGGAATGCAGATCGTCTTCTGCTGTTGCATCTTGACACAGACAAAGCCAGCTGATCTGCAGCCTGCATATAGCATAGCCATAATCATCAAGGAACATTTTGGACCCTCCGGATCATCAGTCTCTCACGTGGCTGTCAGGCACTACAACACTTGAGCAGACTAGATCAAACTCGAGGTGAGGTAGCTGGCAAAAAATGCTTTTGCCTTTTAGGGTTTAGACTCATGAGGTGTTATTTCCCGGCAACGACGAACGGCAGTCTAGCAGAGGCGTTGATAGGAGACATATGCGCCCCCTTTGGCTCGGTGACCTGCGAAGCAATTGACTACAGGTCGCATCGAAGGCTCTCACAACTGCTTCACGCAACCGTGCACGTCGAGACCAATGTGGTGCATAGGGACAGGAGGTAGAGATCGAGTTCAACACAGTTGTGCCGTTGACCCCGTCAATACCCTCAATGCCTCATAATCAGCCTCTGCCAGACGAAAAGGTACCCTTCACTTGCTGAAACACCCTGAAACACGAGACCTTCAAGCATGGTGATGCGGGGGTGGCCCTGATTGTCCATCGCTATTAATAGTTTCCCCCCATTGCCTTGACATCCACGCTATGCTTTCCCAGCCATGCGACTGGACCGACCGAGATCTTATGTGCGTGCTGTCATTTTAGCCTCACTCCATACGCTCTATCCCAGCCACGATCCTTGGCTCAAATTTGTTGACCATAGAACCATATCTTGCTGCAAAACATACAAGCTTTAACAAAGTAGCATACAGTCCCATTCCCACTCAGGGGCGTTCTCCGCTCGAGTCATGCTTTCGTTTCGTGTATACTGTCGTCAAATAGCAGGGTCAAGAAAATGATGCGCCAAGCCCCCCAAATCAGATAAGTGCGTCAGACCGGACTGAACTCCGGCGGGGAGGTGGTACGGCCAAGGAACGAGATCGCTGCTGCTCCAGCGGATTGCGGGTATCATTCGAGCAGGGCAAGAATATGCAGTGTACAAAGCATCACTTGCAAGAAATTCGTCCAAGAGTAGCACGATTAATAGGGGCGCGTGATCGACGTCTCACTTGGCGGCAAGGAGTCTGAACTATTGGTCGATGGATAACTCTGCGTGCTCGAGAGTGTCGGTGTGATTGGTAGAGGCGGCACCGGCAGGGCAGGCGGTGGACCGCTCGAGACGCTGAACATTGAGCTGATGGGCGGGAGACGCTGTTGCTCAGCACTCGAGGTACTGGACATGCTGGACGTCTGGTGCTGGAGGGTTGGAAATTGTCGGATCGTTCCAGAGTCTCGTACCTCGCGTAGAATTGCGAACACATCTTCCTGCTGCGCGGCTCGGATGCGTTGGAAAATGTGCTGGGCCTCTGCCTCTGATCGGGACTGAATGAAGGAAAGCAGTTCTCGCAGCTCTGCTCTCTCGGTCTCGAGAAGCTGGTTGCGCCGTCGCAAGGCAGACCAGCGGCTTTCTCCCTCCTCTGCCTCGTATAGACATTCGGTACGCAGCGCCTGACAACGCGAACATGCAGGCCTGGAATAAGACCAGGTTAGACAAGCGTTCGCATGTAAACAAATTTTGACGCATACCTTATTCCGTCACACTGTGGAGCTGTCAACCTTGGTTCCAAGACTTAGTTCCTGAGACGTCTTGACATCTCGATTACTTACCCTAGACTTTCTGCGGCGACATGCAGAGCAAGCACTCTCGATCAATGTTCGTTTCGGCCTGCTACCTCCGCTCGGTGGTCGATCTGAACCTGGGCTATCGTTGCCGCTCCGCGAAGCGTCGCCAGAAGATCGTTGTCGAGCGGCGAGCAACTGCGGAGGTCTGCCAGCGCTGGACATCACCGGCGTCGAGAGATTGCGAAAAGGGAGATGCAGCCGCGATACGACATGCCTAGAGGTACCAAGACCCGTAACGCATCGTTAGTGACCAAAAAGGCTTCGCACGCACGCTTTCACCCTCAGCGATCTGGCATGTTGAGAATCATCATCTAGCTTAGTATATATGGGCCCAGACGAATGGCTCGGCCAATCGACCGATACACCTAAGATGTTCCCGATCGAGGACAGCCGCGCGCTGCGGCTTCGCAATCAGGGAAAGTCACAGATCCTTGCCCTCCGAACTCTAGACAATTTTGGTCCGACCATGTGTGGTTCTCCAGAAGGTTGCTGGAAGCGCTGCAGGCGGCGGACACGGGCATCGTGGCGAGTGCACGTTTGAGTAGTTCTAGCTCTGAAGTCTCATTGCCCCATTGGTCATTTGCCGACCTCACTTTTGTCCTTTGCGCGAAAGCTCCGGACACTACCCTATCTCCCGCAACGCCTCAACTGTCAACTGTCACATCTTCAACACATACACTTCGGCTCTTCGAAAGGATTCGCAGGCCTGAGAAGCCGATGTGTGCTCCCCCAAGCCCGATGCGAGCCGCGTGCGGTAGCGCAAAGTAAAAACGCGAGCTCTTGATTAGGTAGGATTACCCCCTTCTTCACAACTGCATGCATTTCGCCGTCGAACTTCTGCTGTGCGCCCTTACTGACAGCCATGCGTCTGATGCGGTCAACAGCCCGCTAGCAATCACTACCGTGTGCTTTCACTGTGCTCGGGTGCCAAGATCCTCCAGATACGTAGCGCCAGACCCGCGGGTCCTCAGAACCGAAAAAGGATCAGCGGTCGTGATCATCCGTGGACCACGAGCTTCAGGTCAGGGTCCAAATCGATATGCAACCAGCAGGACCAGACTCCGTCCCAGCAGCGAAGGATCACCTCGAAATTGCGGCCGGCTATCGTGCGCGGTCTGCCTCAACGGAGCATGATACAATGGAATGGTCCAGAAAATGTTCAACCACACAGGCAAATCCGAACAGCACATTATTTCCCCAGTCTCCATACCCTACGCTGCGGTACACCAGTCGATCAATGTTCCAACACCCTTTAGTCGGCGTTGCAATGACAGGCTGGCGCTCCGTAGGCAGGACTCTGGTAATGCACTCAAATGCTGGCCCGACGCACTTTGACAATTCTCGACAGATGATAGATCCGGTCAACACACGGAATAGGAGGTGACTTCGTGAACGTCTCTCTGTGTGTGTCGCGTGCTCAAGGTCGTGGGCCTAAAACAGCCTCCACAGCACTTGACTACGCCCTATTTCGTCAAGGACCGGCTTGATTGACATGGGCCTCTTTGACTATGCAAACGACGCAATAACTCACAAGCAAGGATGCCTAGTGCTACGTACTGGCAAAGCGGGTCAGCAATGATGATGTTCCTTTCGGCTGTAGAATCATCGGCCCGAGCAGGAATCGACGATACCTAGGTGTCACGAGCCACGCCGCGACCAAACAACGTCACGGCTTACGAGCCAAGAGATTTGCTGCGCGCAGTCGGCGGTGGCTCCGTACACAATCTTGGCTTTGCTGGCTCAGCCCGATTCGAGGATTGATTAAATACTTATTACTCTTCTGTACATCTATGCACCGCTCGATTCTGCAGTTCAAGGTCAAGGTTCCATGCTTGAGCGCGCGAAGAGCGCTCATGTTATCATATTGTAGGCCTCTCGCCGACTGAGCTCAAGATGATGACCCTTCAGAACCAACGCCGTCATGTCTACGCCAATACAATCGTCATCATACGTGCTTCCTGAGCCCCATGCCTGCGACTTCTAATATGAGTCTTGCGATTCTATCCTCGACCCGACCGGTTTCCTTCGAACGGTGCCAGAAGTGTCAACGAGTCTTGCCTGTGTCTCTGGGTTGGGACTCCTGCTGCCCATCGGCCTGGGTCCGGTGATCTTACGGCCGGACGACCGCAAGTCGACAGCCTTGGCGGAGGCTAATTGTGGCTCTGGAGAAATCTATGCGGTGGTCAGTCCGTACTCGTGTACTACATGTGGTGTTCTCAGCTTACGTGTCCACTGTCAGTCTCAAGACTGTACCTCACTTCCTCTATCGGTTCCAACAGATGTCCTGAGCCAAAGGGCGAGGTGTAGTACCCGCCTCTGCTAAACCCACTGTTGCTGTACTGTGCCTCCCAGTCTTGCTCGGGCTCCGGCTCGTGCACTCTCGGCGTTGGCTTCTGCTGCGATCGTGGGATCAAAGGCCCGTCGTCGCCGCCCTTTGACGGGCTGACAGGACTCATTGTCTCCCCGGTATTGCTCATGCGGTTACGCGCCAGAGCCGCTGTCCCAGAGGATCCCCACATGGCAGGATCAAAATCGCTGACAGTTCGCTGCGAAAGATCGCTACTGGTCGACGGGTCGTCGTAGTCATGAGCCTTGGTCTCCAGGTTGCTCTGATGGCGGCTCGTAGTACCTTGCCGTGGTTGCGGATGCTCAAGCAGCAATGAGTTACGGACTGCCTGATACTTTGGGTCGTCGAATTCGCCATCGTCCTCTTGCACTGGAGACCTCGAATACTCGTCATCATATCGTGCGGAAGCTTCAGACGGTATCAGGGGAGACGGCGTTCGCGTAAGCCGGCTGCCTTGGCTGCGCATACTGCGCGTTTCGGCCTTAGACACCGGTCGAGCCAGAGGATCTCTAGGAAAGCTAGAAGTCGACTTCAAGCGCTGGTCGTCATGCTCGTACTCGCCGTCGTCGTAGTCTCCAAGCTGCGATTCGGATCGTGATGCAAGCGATTGTGGTCGCAAGCCTCTCGAGGCATTCGGGCTGTCGAGCGTAGCAGGATCCGGCGCCACAGATGACGAAGTAGTCTTAGACCAACGAGAAATCTTGGGCACGCCGAAAATGGATGAGCTATTGCTCTTGCGCTTTTGCTGCTTCTCCGCAGCTTTTGGCGTAAGGTCTTGAGACTGAATCCTAGAGCTGGCACCACCTTGCGGCGGCGTCGCTGTTGGTGACAACTCATTCCGCTGTTTCAGCTCTCGAGTCGGAGTGAACATGCGCTGATTATTCTCAAATTGGTGCCTGAGAAGATAGTCCTCGTCGGGCGTCAGCTCATCTTGCTCATCCTCGTCGCCTTCAAGGACCGTGCTGACGCGGTTGTACGAGCCGCGCCGACCGTCGTACCCAGAGTGGAATTGCCTCTCCTCGGGTCTGATGCTTGGCGGCCCATTGAAATGACCAGATTGGCTTGGAGTACTGGACGTGCCAGCTTGACCCTCAGGCTCGTAACCAGAGTCTGGTGCCGCACGCAGTTTCTCATATGAGTCCAGCGTGTCAGACGTATACGAGCTCAAAGGCTGCCGAGAGCCAGTAGTGATGCCGCCTTGCTTGAGATCCTCAACATTGTCAAGGATCTGCATTAGCATGTCCTCGACACGAGCCAGATCATCCGATCTCCTGCCCCCGGTGAGACCCTTTAGCGCACGTCTCAAAACGCCTTTGCGCTTCTCTTGGATCTGCTCATCAGACTCCCTCCTCGGTGTGCGCGGTGCACTGCTAGGCTGAGGACGTGGCCCGCACAGAACCTTGTGCACTGTTTGCTCCGCAGCGCGATCAGTGTTTTGCATGATCAACCTGTCTTGTTCGGCGATGAAACGCTTCATCTCGTCAAAGGATTGGCGCATTTCAGTCGCACTGCGTACGAGGGTGACCAGAATCTCGGTGTCGCGTGCATTCCGCTGAGCATCTCGGACTGTGAGGTGATCCATCAGAGCTACAATGTCCTTCGACTGGATGTGCTCGACGCCCTGGCCGGTCGCGCTATCGTACAATGGCGATGCCATGCCATGAGAATTGCCGCTCATGTGACGAGCATGCTTGCTATTGGCTTTGCCGGTCGATACGTTGCCGCTGAATGGGTCATCCCCACTGGTAGCCTGAGCGTCAACAGCCCTCTCGTGCTGCTGCAAGCCTGCTTTGGAGTAGCGCTGCTCTGCCCCTGGCGTATGAGCACCGGCTGAGCGAGTATGTGCATCAGTCACGTACCCTTCGTCGCGAAACACGGCGGGAGTCGTGGGTGTAGCACTTCGGCCAATCTTTTCTTCAGCGAGCCTCAAATCAGGAGTGATTGCGCGCTCGTCCTCATCTGCTTCGTCTGCGACATGAGGCTGCTTAGCAGAACGCTTTGCCGCCAGCACTGCAGCACCGCCCGCAGCCGCTGCAAGTAGGCCATCTTCCCTGCTGTGACCGCTGTGCAAAGAACCACTGCCCCTCGCGTCGCGTTCCTTTTCCCGCGGCTCGGGAGTGTATGGCCAGGTACTCTTACCCGTGGCATCTCCGCCTAACGGCCCTTTGATTATTGAAGGATTCGTCGAAATGTCGGACTTGGAATCATCAAAGTGTCCAACCTCCGGCATTGGATCGCCAGCCAGAGGTAAGCTACTAGCACCCAGCACTGGCACGCTGTCTGCGGAAGCCTCTTGTCTGAGGCTCTTCGCTGGACTCTGCCTTGGTGAGTCAATATTGTCCTGGCTAGTATTGGCAGACAGATTACGGGCATGTCCTTTTATTGCGGCCCAGCGATCTTGGCTCGGCATACTCTGACTGAGCGTTGAACCCTCGTAGACAGCTGGCGACGTGTCGCCTTTGTTGAGCTCACGCAGACGATCAGCGAAACTGCCATTCGTCTTCGACGCGGTGCTGTGCGTGTATGATGAACGCGCATTGCTGCTCATGGTCGAAGGCTCGATTAAAGATGCGACGTGTGATTCCGCTCCAGTAGGTGTGCCAAATATGGGATTGGCGCCAAGCTTGTTTACGTTCTGCTCCGCATGCAGACCAGTAGAATCAAGGCTGCCATCAGTATACTGTGTGAATCGCTTGTCGTCTTCTGGGAACGGATTTGTCTGGTACGAGTCCCTATTGGTTGCTTGACTCTCGTCCATCGAGTCGCGATACCGATTATTGAGCTCATGCTGGCGTTCATACCAGTCATCAATGCTCTCGCCATTCGGCGTGCCTGGTGTGCTCTCGCGCACGTAATCCGCATTCGGCCGCTCCAGAGGGGTTGTGAAAACGTCCCCACTCAGGCCCTGAGAGTGCGACTGCTGTCGAGAATGCGCTAATCTTTGGGTAGTCGGTGAAGACCGAGGAGACTTGAGCGATGGCTCAAATTTACGGACTTCACCCAGACGTCCAGCGGATGATATCGAAGCTGCACTCTTGGTACGCAGCCCATGTGGTACAAGTGGATCATCTTCGAATTGTTTCTTGAGACTGGTCACGCTCTGCGCTGGGCTAGCCGTGGCCAAACTACGCTGTGAAGTGTATTCACCATAGCCATCAGCATCGACATGTCGTCCATGCTCATCGTGATCTCTGCTCGCTGCAGCCGCGCCAAGTCCAGCAGCGGCCAGAGCAGCCATCCTGGCTTTGGTCGAGATACCAGCATTCGGGCTCATTGGGCTCTCGATAGACTGATTACCATGGCTCATACCGAGCCCTTTGTGACCCGACACTGGCGTCCTGGTTGGCGTCCGGGAAGACACCGGCGATATCGCTTCGCCAATTGACTTGCGAGAGACTTCGCGCACGAGAGTTTGCTCGTCGGCGGATACTCTCGACTTCGGACGCTCAGTCGCCGCTGAAACAATACTATCGCGGGTGACGTCGGAGTCGTGGATGGCACTCGCCAGCGGCAACGGTGGGATTTCTTCCTGATCCTTTCTGCCGTACGCTTCTTCGTTGGTCTCAGCTATGCTTGCCGACCGGCTGCGGCTGCTGCGAGATTTTGCCCGCCTCCTCTCTTTGCGTTCCTGCATGTCGCTTTGGGACTCGTGGTGTTTGAGTGCTGCTGCAGTGAGAGCACCTCCGGCGAGCCCTGCCGCGAAGCTATGGCTGGAATGCCGGCCAGATGATCGCCGACTTGACGGCCTCTCCTCAGTGTGACTTCCACGGCTACTTCTGCGCTTCTTCTTGTATTCAGAATCGCCGCGCGAGAGTACCGTGCCTGGATCGTCACCGTCACGGTTCAACACAACTTTTGGCTTGCTAGTAATGTTGGGTGAGCTGGTCGACTTGCTGATGCGACGTCTCAGACCATTCTCCTCACGCACATCACCCGACTGTGATCCATGTCGACCTTGCTGGTCCTCTTTGATGGCGTTGATCTCCGGCAAGATCATTCGCTTGATGGTATCCTCGACCATCTCCAAGAGCTTTGGGTTGTTGGTCATGCGAGATCCTTGAGAGGTACCAGACCGGTAGGAACGCTGGCTGACCTGGCTCGGCGAGAGATTCGACGACAGCAGACTTGACTCGGCGCCACTGACAGACTCGCCGTCTGCACGATGGGACTTGGAGGACCGCCACCTCCTCTCCTTGATCGGATATCCCTCTGCATCGTATCGTTCAATCACGCCGCGCTCGCTAGTGGACTGCCTCGACTTGCCGCTAGTCTGACCTAGCTTCTCCATGACCTTCTGCGTGATACGATCTCTGCTTGTGCTCCGGCTGCGTGAGCGTATGGGCGCCTTGAGGTAGTTTGCATCGGTGACGGTAGACTCATCATCCGCATCAATATCACGGCTGACTTCGCTCCCAGTGAGACCGCTGCCTTCGAGCATGCTGTCTGGCGGCATCGAGGACACAGTCGAGTCGTTATGCGCATAGAGCAGCCCACGCGAAGACTTTCCGGTGCCGGACACTTCGCTCATGTTGTTCATCACTTCGATCTCCAAAGGTGACCGACCCGAGACGTTGCTTTCCGAGCTGTGACTGATCTCGGTACTCTCTATTGGCCCCGTTCCAGTGTCTACGTTTCTGCTGCCGCCGAGCGATATGCGCCGCGAGTACGACGGCTTCCGATCTTTTCCAATGCTGGTCACCCTTATAGCATCGTGCCCGTTGATTCTCTTGTTGGAACCTGGAGTCACCTTCACTCTAACGCTTGGCCGACTCTTGGACTTGTCGCCCGACTTGCTTGCCTCGAAGTACTCAATCAACAAGCTCGTCTGGCTCTTCTGCCTGCTGTGATCCGGCCTCCCGCCCTCTTTACCGCTGGTCACCTTGTGCGTCGATATCGTGATGGGACTGCCGTCTTCCGGGATCTCGTAGCTCGTCTTGTCGGTCTGGGTGGTGACGTTGGTAGCAACTTCCGTCTCGGCGCCGGTGCTGTCGTCCATAGACTCCGTCGGGGCTGGGAGGGGAGGGGGGCGTCGAGTATCCACTCCCATGTTTTCTTGAACGTCAGGCTTCGAGCAAACGCTACTCTGCTAGTGATGCATGGTAGAGACGACGGCTGCTGCAGGGGGCCCAAGCTGATCTATCCCGCGCAAACGAATGAGCGTCGGTTTCAATGGCAGGTGGCTGCTGGCAACAAATGTCCGGCGAGTTTCGCACGCTCGCCTTGTTTGGGCTGCTGTGTAACGCTCGTGGCTACCTGTCGCTGTGCCAATCGGGTCAAGCTGAGCGATGTTGTTCTTTGATTGATTAGTGCCAGTCGGCAATTTGTGGCTTTGGCTCGTCAGGTCGTCGAATCGTCAAGTCGTGCGGCTTGCGCAGTCGGGGCAGCGAAGGATTGAGAGTGGTCGTGAAACATGAAGCGAGGTGTCGACGAAGTGGGATGCCAGCGCACAAGTCGTCACATTGATCGCTTAGTGAGCATAGTGCATGCAGCAGCGCTCAGCTCCCAGTCGTTCAATTACGAATTCAATAGCATTAATGAATGCACTTTAGTCCATTCCAGCTCATGACTAAGGTAGACGGCATTGAATGAGGTACAAAAGCCTTCGAAGAGCCGCCTTGGATCAAGAATCGCCAACACACAGGCACGATTAGACTTTCGGGAGTGACGGCGGCGGCTACCTTGAACAGGGATCAGTTCCTATGGTTACATATCCCACAGATTTAGAGGTTCACAGCTCGCGGTGTTTCGATCAATTATAATGGTCCTTGAAGCACGACCAAGAACGATTGAATGTTCACAGACACCGAAGCCAGAGACGGGACATTGATTTGCACACAAACGCCTCGGTTCCACGACCCTCCCGTACCAAGGATGTGCTGCCCAGCCTTTCTGCTTCCGCCCTGCTAGTTCCTGCCACCCAGATCGGTTCTGCCGGACAGCTCCATCCCTCGGTTTCTGATGAGAGAGATGCCAGAGCCAAAACACTCATTCCTCTTTCTAACACCCGTGGTTCGTAGTCACACATTTCCTGTGATCAGCAAGACAATATCCGCTACATGCGTCTTTCCAAGCCCCTATGTTGGCAGCTCCACGCACGTCGCAGCATTGAACTCTTTTGTATCCCTCGTATGGTGAAGACTGATGCAAGTTATTGCATAAGTTGGTCGTCACATAGTCGCCTTTGTCATAGTCTTGCGTTTTCGTGTCCGTGTTGTAGGCTGCACATCGCAACTTTTCGGCAGAACTTTGGTAGCGTCGTGTGTTACTATCAGAATGCTGCTTGCTAGCGCTGTGTGGGAAATTGATACCATTGGAACGGCAGGAAGAGCATCGCTATTGCAAGCAGCGTCAAAGCACCGAGCATCATGTTGTTCGATTTCGACTAGTGGCGGGTTCTACCCGCAATGCGGAACGGATGGAGGCGAGAGGTCTACATGTACAGTCAGTTCCCACACTGTACACATCCGTACATTAACTCTAATATCAGCTTGGGCATCTAGGTAGGTAGGCCATGCTTACCTCAGCCTCACCTACCTCAATCTCCGGCAGCCACAGTATCTACCCAATGAGTGCGCGATCCGACTACTAGATGAGTCACGATTGACTTGCAAAAAGCTCCACTCTTCGTACGATCTTGACAACTGACTGAATGTACTTCGGGGAAGAGGTTGTAGTCCTACTCAGAGAGGTGAAGAAGGAGATCGTTGCAGTCACGAAGATTGCGAAAGCTTCAAGGTTATCAAAATAGCTACCGTCACCTTCCCATTCGTTCGGATGAGACCAGGGCTGATACAGTACTGAGCACTCTCACGCCTGCCCCGGCAGCTTCAACACTCCGAGCCTCCGCAACGCCCACGAGCGGACCCCTGTCTCAGCATGCCAATTCGTCTGCAAGCACCTCATCAACCAGGCATAAACCCGTCTCGCGGTTCTTGTCAATGGTGGCACTGCCGGCGTTTCCTATGCGACGCCTGTCAAACGCTCACGTCTTTGCCTTTGTCCGCATCTTGCCATTGATCAGAGCAGAGGAGTAAGGTGCGTGCTCATGTTTGCAAGGGCTAGATTCGCTTGGCGAACGAGGGTCTGGAGAAGGACGCACTGCACTGCCTCAAGTTTGATGGCTAAAGGCCCGAACGGTCAAAGCCAGAGGGCAGTCCGATCATCGATGATCGATGATCTCCAGAGCTTTTGCCCTTCCACTTCTGATGAGCTACCCTCCCTGCACGAATGGGTTGCTGGTCGTCGCAAGCAGCAGAGCTCAAGAGCTCCCTTCTTGTACTTATCGCTCTGGCCCGGACAAAAAGTGGTGGAACACATCGCATGAATGCCTGCCCTCCACTCCCGAGAGCTGTGTAGACGCTTCCCCCAAACCGCCCACCATCATCAGTCACCAGCCTCGACATTCTCCTCTTGTCGACGATAAGTTGTGTGCAAGTGCCCGACTACATCAGACTAGACCACCCACTCAAGCAATATCACGTTACCTAGCTTCAAGATGCGTCCCGCTTCCTGCCTTGTCCTACTAGGCACACTCGTAGCTACTTCAGTAGCAGATCGCTGCGCAGGAATACCGGATAGAACAGTAAGTCGCGACGAAAGCTGAGCCTTATACGCCAAATGGCTAACGTCTTATTGATAACAGTGGTGTAGGCCCAATAAGAATGTAGTAAGTATAGCAGATAAGGCTATGGGCAGGCGCCTACTATGCGTCTCCGTAAATGCAGCTAACATGTTTCCATAGGGAATTTGTCTCAAGGGCACGTTCTACGAGGAGGATTGCCAAGGTCAGGGCGCCAACTGTCTTTGCGCGTTCGACGACAATGGCATTGCTTATTGTTTTCTTGATGGCGATATCGGCAACAATTGTTAGTGGGTCGGCTGGCCTGAGCGAATCGCATGTGGCCGGCCGGCGGTGGATCTGAACGTCGACGGTGCGTGGGTGGTTCAATCGACTGATTGACATGGGATGTGCTTGCGAGCTCAAGTACAGCTCAGATATCAATCCATCACGCACTGGCGTCGTTTCAGTCAGTCGACCTTCTGAAGTCAACGCGTCCTCCAGATATTAGCATCCATACGCCAACCGTCTCAATATGTCAACGATTGACCCACTGACAAGTCACCACATCATCCGATTTGCCGCACTGCATCCTGAACATCGTCCGTCGCTCTTGATATACATACAAATCATGATGGCCACCCAAGCACTGTCGAGCTCCCCCCAAACCCCCCAAACCCAAGCCCAACCCAACATCGCTCAAAAACCATCGCTCACCTCAAACATTGACATTATGCCCCCAAACCTCCTGCTCCGCCCTCGCACTAAACGTACTCACCCCCAAAATCTCACGCATCTGCCGATCCCCCACAAACAATACACTCCTCGCCAAAAACCACCTCAACCCCTCCGTGCACGGCGGACTTGTCAAACTCCCCTGATACGTCCAAAACTCCCCAAAATGCAGCACCTCCTCCAAAGCCTTCCTCACATCCACCACCGTCCTCACCTCCGTCGAATCATCATCATACGGTATGTAATCAGGTAACTGGTTGAAAAATGCAGACTCGACGTTCCCCGGATCAATACGCATACCCACCACCGCGCGAGGGGAACCGGTGGCGTTGACGTGCACGTAATGGATTTCCGCTTTGGAGCGGTCGCCTTGCACGCTGTGGTCGGCGGGCGCGTGGATGTGCCAGCTGTCGAGGTAGACGGTCTCGTTCTGGCCGCCTATCTCGGCGAAGGTGATGGAGGGCAGGGTGGTGTAGTCGCCGGTGAAATTGGCAAGGGTGCTGACGAGGCTGAAAGCGGGGCCGTAGCCCCAGTTGTTGAAAGAGCCGGTTACGTTGGGCGGGTAGTTGAAGTGGAGGGCGTGATTTTGGGAGAGGCCTTGGTCGAGGCGGAGCGAAATGGGCGATTGTTGGGTGCCGGTTTGGCAGACCTCGTAGCCTGGGGGTTGATTAGTCGATCAATTCCAATGCGACGGATCAGGGCACATGCCTGGGTCGAGTGTGTGCCAATCGGCAGACTCGTCATATGCCCAATTCGGGTTTGGGATCTGGTCCGGAGATGCTCGTTTGCGGAGGTTCTGGACATTGCCGTGGCGGTCGAGCGGTGGGCATGCCGTTGCTGTAGCAGCAAGGAGCGCAAGCTGCGCCAAGGAGAAGAGAAGCATCTTGTTGGATGATTGTCGAATCAAAGGAGGAACACCAAGGTGCCGCAGATCGAAGACAGGTACCCAGGTAAGAAATCGCCAAAGCTTTATCGTTTGACTCACCTGAGTATATATTCATCCCTGTTAGAAAGCACTTCGCACCCGCGCGGCCGAATTGTGCCTGGCGGAGTTCTCGTGATAGATCCATAGGTAGCCAAGCAGAACTAGATAGCTGCATACGATATGTCGATTGTGGCTGAAGAGAGCCGAGAGTCGACCATGTCTCACTCTGCGGGTCACGGTTCGTGGTTGCATCTCCTTTCGGACGTTAAGCTGATCATCCAGGATGTTGCAGGCAAAAAAATCATGGCATCTGCTTCTTAGTTCGAGTCTGGATCGTATGTATTCCGCGGCGAAGCTCCGGCGCCTGGGTAAGAGATTGAGCATAGTTCTGCCGACATCAGATCTGCTGCGATCAGCACAGTACTTACCTTTTTGCATAGGTCTAATTCGAAAGTTACCTTGCATGCCGTATGTGATCTACAGCGTACAGCATTCTCCATGTGCGGTGGACCTTGGGCGTATGGTGTCGCGATGTTTCGTGAGAAGGGGACTGGAGGGTTCTTAGCATAGCCAAGTTGCCTAGCATCTAGCCTGCCAAGTAAACTGCATATGTTTGTACTCCTATGCTTTCGGCCGCATTTTTTCGTAACTAGCTAGAATCAGACGACAAGCGGTGTTCTGGCATATTAGTGCGAGGATGTGATGGCCGTTGCAGCGTAATCATTGGTTAGTCCTGAGATATCTAGCCAATAACCAAGACCATTGCCGCCATTGACCTGATGACTACGTGTATTCGCAGGTGGATCCGGACCCTTATCGCAGCCAGGAGTCCAACCGGAAGGAGTCCTCTTCGCACGCCGCCGGTATTTTCATCTAAATTTCGCGGTTTTGCTATGACTTGCATGACCCTCGAGACGCGTGTTGAGCCGCTGCCAGGTTGAACTGTACTGATGCCAGGATAGTTGATGTTCAACGTGAACACAACAGCCGCAAGTCCTGTTGGCAGTGCTGGTACGAATCATGTAGGATCCTCCTCAACATACGCGCGGTGGTGGCCCTCAGTTTTGTGTAAGTGGTTCTTGTCATCCTGCGCAAACGGTAGGTGCCAATTGGGGACTATGCGCAAACGGTAGGAGGTCGACGCCAATTGGAGATTACGCCCATGAATGAGTCCAGAAGCGATGAGTGACGTGACGCCCAGACGGTCGCACTGGGGCTCGTTCGTGTCAGCAAGAGTGATCGGGAGGATGACGTAGAAACTGCGGTCCTGGGAGGTCCATCAATTCCAATGCAAGGGAGGCAGGCTGAGTTCATGCGTCTAGAGCAATGTGCCAGACCATCAAAGTCCGCTGGATAGTCCGGGCCATCTCGATCATAAGTTCACACCCGCGTGATTCCAGTCGCATGCGGTTCCAACCTGATCCCGCAACACGTGCCTCGTCCTGTTCAAGTCAACCGCAAGCATCGAAGAGCAACTATCAGTGGGAGGCAAGAAGACATAGCGTCTGTATTGTAGTCATCATCGCCATCCGCTCGCCGGCGCCCAACCTGTAGGATCCTACCCACGCTATGCACAGAACGCTCATGTCACAGCCTCTTCTCTCACACGCCGTCAGGGCACAAGCTACCCTCAGTCGCTCTCACTACCAGGACCATCGTGCCTGCCCTCCTCGTCATCATCCTCCACAGTATCACCCCCCATCTGCAACTGCAGCTCCGCCTTCTGCAGCTCAGCACGGAGCTCCTTATTCCTCGGATCAACAAGGTCAATAGCCTTCATCTTCGCCTTGTTCCGTATCCTGTCTACAGTCAATATCCCTTCCTGGTCTGGCGGTAAGTAACAAGCTCACCTCGGGTCGCACCCCGCGTCAATCAAAATATCCACGACCGCGCGGCCCTCGTCCCAATGGTGCGCCGCCAGCTCGTTCACGTGTCTGACCGCCTTGTGCAAACACGTATCCCCGTCTCGCCTCTCTTGCCCGTCAATCTCCACACCTTCCTGGTCGAGGATGGTGTCCAGCACCTCGTAGCTGCCGTATTGCGCTGCGACGTGTAAGGCACTGTTGCCTAGTGCATCTGTCGTTGTGTTCAGGAAGTTCGCCGTGGCGTCTGCGTTGTTCTTCAGGGAGCCGGAGTCGAGGAGTTCTTGCAGGAGGTCGGTGTTGTTGCGGCGGGCCGCTTCCATGAGCTGCTCCTTCGGTGAGGCGCCTTCGTCGGCCATGCTGGGTAGGCGAGGCCCTACTGTTGTATGTCGCGGTGCGCGCAGGCTTGAAAGGAATATCCTAAGGTAAATATGTTGTAGGCGCAGGGATTCAGTTGATGTCTCAATGCGGTGGTTGACGAAAGCGGTGCTTGGGCAGCGACTCGACGGACGACAAGGCCTTCTCTCTGTCGCTCTTGGTGGTCAGCTCGCTCGTGCTTGATCCTATTCGGCGGTGCAAAGTGATAACTGTCGCAGGCTCCAGGCTGCGGGATCCCGTAAAGCGCTTGCTTCCAGACCCTTGAGCCGATCAGCGCAGGCACGAGCGCCAGTGTTTCGGATTTTTCTGGTCACTGTGCACGTTTCACATGATTGCATCGTCAATTATATTTGACCTCAAGATACAGAGTACATACAGTACATTATCGAACAAGTCATCGACCCAGTCCAACCCTTCGACCATCCGACAGCCACAATGCTCCTCTGTAGGTCCTCACCGTCAACAGTGTTTCCTGGACACCCATCTCATAGAACCTCTCTCAACTAGTCTGCCCCTCCTGCAGCAACATGCTCATAATAACCACCCAACCAATGGACCAAACAGCTCCCTCCGACCCCAATATCGGCAAAAACCGCTTCGAATGCCGCACCTGCCCCTACCAAATGGTCCTCGACAAAAAGTACTACGAGCGCAAAGGCTTCGAGCTCAAAGGCGCGGAAGACGTTCTCGGGGGCGCAGACTCATGGAAGGTAAATCACCCACAACTTCCCCTCCCCTATTTCCATTAGTCTTTTGTTTTTAAGGTTGCAATATTGATATGTGTCGTGCTTGCAGAACGTCGATTCGACAGAAACGAGATGCAAGAATGAGAGCTGCGACAGCACACGCGCCTATTTTAGGCAGGTGCAGATTCGTAGTGCGGATGAGCCGATGACTACGTTCTATCGATGCGTCACGTGCAATACGGACTGGCGCGAGAATTGATGATGGACAGCCATCTGATGCCGCTGGCGAGACGAAACTTTAATATATGCATAGCGTGGCGTTTGGGAGAGGCATACTCGCGATACCCAGGATATTAAACCAAATCCGCGCAGTCGAAGATTATGCGATTGAGAAAGAAGATCCGAGACAAAAGGTCACCATTTACTTCACTATTCCCACCATCATACCATGTATATCCCTGAAAAGGTCTCTGGTAATCGCCTTTGTCCATGTTTGCGTAACCGTAGCAGATTCGCTGCCCACCTGCAAGCTCGCCTGCATTCCACACTCGAACGAAACGTTCTTCTGTGCAAACATCGATCGCATCACACATAGTGCAAATGCCAGCTCTGCACCTTAGGCAATGTCTCCAGGTGCGGCTCGCTCCCAAACCTATTCCCAGGAATCTCTCCAGATACTGCCCAATCCTGATGCTACCTCGTCTGCTTTGCCGAGCGAGTGCGCTCAGGTGTCTCGCCTCTCGGGCCTTGACCTTCGGCCACCCTTGATCGACCTCATCCTGTTTAGAAAGCCACCAGCTGGCTTCTGCTCCTCATTGCTGTCACGAGTTGGAGCCTCGTTCGAGAAAGACCTCATGAGTCCAGCCTCCTTTGGACTGCTCGGAGCCCTGGCCCGCCCAGCCGAAGGACGCCGCTCCTGCTCCGCAATCCTGATCTGTGCCGCCTTCTTATCAAACGCCGAATCGTACTCGTTATCGAAAGGGTTGATCTCATTCTCCTTCGTGTACCTAGCACGTGCGGGACCCCCTGCGGAGATCGACTTCTGCCCAATCTGCGATACAGCGCTGGTCTCGAGTCCTTCGTTATATCGCGCATCTGGACTACGCATGTCGCCTGAGCCCTGACGACGGGTAGATGACATGCCTCGGAGTCGCTGAGCGAGAGACTTCTTGCGAGTCAGACCGCCCCCGTTAGAGATGCCATTCTGCGTCGGCATATCTTGATCTTCACTTTCCCGCCTTTGCAGCGCACTTTTACTAGCTGGCGCACCTTCCAGGAAGGTAGAAGTCCCAAGACCATGTGATTCGTTTCCGTGAATTGGCTCGACCTTCTCCGTGGGATTGATGTAGTTGGTCGTAGTAGCTTTCTTGGTTGTGGAGTATTCAGAGAAGCCTTCTTCACCACGGCCGTGGAATCTGTCGAGATCAAGTCTGGAACGCAATGGACCCGCGCCTCCTAACTGCATATTCGCACTATCCGCAGGAAATGCTTGCATTGGCGCCGGTCGGCGGCTCTTAGCCTTGTTGCGGTGCGGGTTGCAGGCGTCGAACGGACCGTCATGGTGGAAGACTGCAATTTGTTAGCATCGGAACAAGCGGTTGCACGTCCTCTGACAACATACGTCCTGACCCGTAGATACCAGTCACGTCGAGTTTGTCGATAATATCGAGCCCTTGCGGCTTCTTGCCCGGGCGATCACTGCGGGCTCCATTTCGCACCTTTTCCTTCTCCAGTCGGTGTCGGTCTTCACGCTCTCTGCGCCTTTCGCGTCGCCTGCGCTCCTCAGACTCGGTTCTATCGGGTCGATGACCGCGTTCGCGCTCTCTCTCACGTTCTCGTCGCACGCGCCTCTCCTTCTCGTCAAGGACCGATGACTCCGACATGCCGCGTGGTCTTGGTCTGGGTACGTCTCTCTTTAACGGGCTCGGTGGGGCGCGGGGCGGGCGAGGTGGTGCTTCTCGGCGTCCTCCGGAAGCTAAGGGACGGCTGGAGCTGGGCGCTGGAGGAGCGCCAGAGCGCTGATGATCACCGTTGGAATATGGCGGCGGTGGGGGGCCTGCAGCCGCAATCAGTCACGTGTTGCAGCATGTGGGCGGTCGTGCTTATCGGGTGTATGAATTCAGTGTCGCACAGTCGCAATGATAAACTTACCACTATTGATTAGCTGTCGATCCAACAGAGTAAGGTCGTCCTGCAGCATTGGATAATTAGCGAATTTCTCGCAGAAGCCCGTGAATCGCTCCATGGGCTGATGATGGGTGGTGGGCCAACGCAAGGGATTACACAGAGGCAGTTTGGGGTGTCGCGATCGAGTTATGCAGGTCCACAACAAGCTGAGCAGGGATGAGGTCTCAGCAGCTCGGCCGGGCGTGCATGGGTATCAGCAGCCCAAAGGCCAAAGTGGAAAGTTTGTGATACGTACAAAGATGTCCGCGGCCATGTTTGCGTTGTGTGGCATGCCGTTGCGCTGCTCATTCGGCCCGTCGTTGGAGATGCCGAGCTCGCTGGCGTCTAAAAACGGGTTGTTGGACATATTGATGGGCCTCGGCGGAGCAATCTGCGGCGAGGTCTGCCCGGGGGAGGTCGCGCGATTGCGAAAGGGGTTGTTGGAGGAGAAGGTCGTCGTTAAGTTGTTGGGCGAGGGCTGACGATACCCATAAGCTGTATACCGCGCGCCTCGTCAGCGTTATGGAGATCAGGGGCTTGCATGAAGCGGGAACGGTTGTACCTTGATTGTTATTGTTCGCGGCGAGAATGGCCCCCTCGACGGCGGTGGTGTTCGCCATTGTGATGATCTGCTGTCGTAACACTGTCGTGGTAAGGCTTGTGGTCGAGAGCGCAGTCTCGTGCGGTGTGAGGCGAAGTTGGGTAGCAGGACTGCCAGGCTCGTGACAGGCAGTAGTAATCAGCAGCCACGGATGCAATGCTTGCTCCTGGCTCGTTCGGCCAATCGTGTGTGCCCGATCCCGGCGACTCTCCTAGGTAATCCTGCTGCTGGTCTTCGTCTGTGGGCAAGTCTGCCCGGAATTCACAACTGCGTGTGTCCTCAGTGTCGGCGCACGTGAGAGGGAAAAGGAGCCCGACCGAGTGGCAGCGAAGCAGTCATGTTATTATGGCCTGTACAAACACGCGTGAACCTCGTACTCCCGACCGCGCCCTGGAGACGGCGTTCTTGGCCCTTAAACCCAATCTAGAACACCTGCCTGCCCCGCAAACCACTCACAAACGCATCAGTCTTGGTGCCTGTACCTGACTTGACATTAGACGTGTTCCTCTTTGTTACTGCACTGCGCACAACGCCACGCCAGCTCGACTTTGATCACGTAGCATGAACCTGACTTTCGATATCTCGATCACCGCCACATTCACCTCTCAGCAAGCGGTTCTTCGAAGGACGTTTCATGCTACCAAGGGTACCCGAAGAAACTGGACCCTTTGAACTAGTGGGTGCTACTGTAACCACACGTTCGGAAACTATTTGTGGCAGTCGAGCAGCCACCTCACGTCTAGAATCCCTCTCCAGCCTTTCCTCGCAACGGCGATCATGGCCGTGCAGCAGCCTAATAATGGAGTCAAGGCCCGCGACCCCGACCATTATGGCGGGAAATCCAGGTTCGAGTTGGAGCTGGAGGTCAGTGACCGAGCAGCAGTAAAGCTGGCTTGCGCATGCTAATAACATTGCAGTTTGTCCAAGCACTCGGCAATCCGTATTATCTGCACAATCTCGCCGACTCAAAAGTTCTCTACCAGCCGGAGTTTGTGGAATACATCAAATATCTGCGGTACTGGAGCA
The DNA here is from genome assembly GCA_010093825.1 of Teratosphaeria nubilosa. NCBI lineage: Eukaryota > Fungi > Ascomycota > Dothideomycetes > Mycosphaerellales > Teratosphaeriaceae > Teratosphaeria > Teratosphaeria nubilosa. The sequence goes on from ML995861.1 coordinate 43,166, forward strand.
GTCCGGAATATATCAAGTACCTCTCGTAAGTTCAGCACCCTGCTGATGCGGCGAGGCGTTTGCTAAGTCTACAAAGATTCCCTGGTCCGGCCCTGAAAGCACTTGATCTCCTGCAAGAGGAACAGTTCCGCAAGGACATGATCAACCCCATGGTGCGAGATCAACTGGTCGCGGACTGGAGTCAGGCAGCGATCAAATGAGGTGATGAAAGTATGCAACATCATTCAGACCGCAGCAACGGAATCACGCAAGCTCGATCCCAAGATCTGATCAACTGCTTAGCGGTCATGCTATCTGGAGGACAAGCGAAAGACCGCAGGCAATACGCATGAACTAGTCGCTCAGCATCAGACGAGGTTCAGATTAGGGGCATGACTGAAGAAGCACTGGAAGTTCGGCGAGAAGTGCCTCAAGTGGGGCTGTGGTGGGTGTGCGGACGCTGTGGTGGTGATGATCCACTAATCAACAGCCCGAGCTGTCGCGCCAAGTCACATGCGAATTGTCATCTTATCACGACTAGCGGCAGCAGGTCAAGCCACTTCTCTGCCGAAGGTCAACCAGCGCAGAAGAAGCAAAACAAGCGACAGGAGCGACGACAGCATGAGCATCCAAAGCAAGTCCATGCAAACCACCAAAAGACAGGCAGCGAGCCCATCTAGGCTCCTCTTCTTATAGATCCCTATACATTACAGGAAAAATCTCGCCACATCCACATCTGGCGGCGGGTGCGCGAAGCGTCAGTCCCGACACATCGTCTATATCTTCACAATATCAGAATTCCAAATGCAAGCAAGGCCCTAGGTATTCCCCAAGGCTAACAATAATCGGCGGGTATGAAAAAATGGACCCCGCGCTCTCTCGTCGTAAAAATTCGTGACTCCCGCTATGTTCCCAAATGTGTATAAAAAGCGCTCGCTTGGCGATATGCTTGTCGCAGAATGTACTCTTTTCCACGTATTTCACAGCGCCGCTGTACATCGTATCATTACTGCTTCCATGTTAATCCGGCGATTACATGTCGACGTTCTCCTGGAAGCGACTGCCCCGATTCGGGTCCAGCGACGAAGGCGTATCGCTGCGATCAAACGTCGCCGTGCCTGGCGATCGCCGTGATGACATCCTGTACGGACCTCCAGCATGGACGGTAGGTCTCCGTTGCGGACCAGGCGACAACGTCATCGCGCCCGCGCCTATCGGCGCTGCATGTTCTGGCGGAGACCCTTCACCACCGTAGAAGCCTCCACTATCCCGGTAAAATGAGGTACCACTGAGATTTCGATCCGGCCGGCTAAGAGGCATGTCAGGCGGCGGTGGCCCGGTCATGCCGGGACTGAAATTCGAGGGCAGCTTGCGCCCGGACAGGCGTGTGAAGCCGCGTTCTGATGGTTCTGACTCGGTTGGCGGTGCACTACGGTTGTGATGCCTGAACAGCGCGGGCACTGCGGCTAGGGCTGCTGGCATCATGCCCGCTCGCTCGGCCATGCCAGGGCCTCTTGAGAAATCTGTTGGGTGATCGCCTTCCGCAGACATACCGGAATTGGCAGGTAATGCTTGATGTCCGCTATTCATCCTATTTCTTCTCCACCATTTCAGGAAGAGAAGAGCAGCTACTAATAGGAGCGCGACACCAGCAGCGCCGCCGACCACACCCCCTGCTATGGCGCCGGTCGTTGCGCTGTTAGTGCCGCCACCTCCACTACTGCTGCCGGCACCAGTGCTCGTATTGCTGCTCCCTGCTGATGTCGTCGTTGCGTAACCACCGACACCACCAATGTCTGTTTTGGACGTGACCGTGCTTTGCGCATTACCTGAACCAGGCAGCGTGGTGGTTTGAATCATGGTAGATGTTGCTTTGCTACTTGAGCTCGACGAATATGCCGCTATTGTAGACGTGATATCGTCAGGGAACGTCGTAACATACGGCGAGCTATGCCGCGTGATTGTTTCAACGATGCCATCGTCAAGCGTAGCCAGGTAGGCGAAGGGACCGTATGTGGAAGACGAAGTATGAGATGAGGTCGCAGATCCCGAAAGTCCTGTTGAAAGGTCAATGGTTGTCCGTGAAGTTGTAGTAGTGCCGTTGGCGACAAGAATGATTGCTGTCCATCGTTAGCGTAATCGAAAAGTGGCACTATTGCGACTTACCAGAAGTAGTGAGATTAGCAGGCGGCGTGGCCGTCAAGCCCGTGATTGTGCTAATGTTGCTGCTTGTCAAAGTTGGAGCTGTACCTATTTGCGTCAGGCCAGTCGACCCCAGCCCCGTGCCTTGAAGCGCGGAAGAGCCTAAGGAAGCTGAGGAAAAGTTTGATGATCTTGATATGTTGGCGGGTGCGGAAGCGCTCAAGATAGACCTGCTTGAGGAAGCAGCGCCGGATGATGTCGTGGTAGATGCACCTAATAAGGCTGGGCTCGAAACTATTGTTGGTGTATCCGTAGCTCCGTATGCCACAAGGCCAGAGCCAGAATTCGTTGTTGTACTCACACCGGTGGTGCTACCAGATAGGTCCACAGGCTCGTCGGCGGTGACTCCTAGTGTCGCATCATATGACCCAGCAGTGTCCTGCCGTGGATGTAATTGCCAAGCCTCAGGTATCTCGACGGCTCGCTGCTGTATTTGCAAATGGATTTCGTTGATTCGCTGCGGGACTGGCCGCAGATGCGCACTGGTGTGCGAGTGAGCTGAGTGCGTGAGGTGCTCAACACCGTGGGAGTATCCCGAAGAATGGACCGGTTTCGTCGTCTCCTCGTCTCCAGACATTTTCGTGTCCGATTCATTAGCGAGCGTTAGTCGCCTGCGCTTGTGTGGTGGAGCCATGTCCACGTCTAGTCCATCCATGCAACAATTCTGTTCTCAAAGTCTTGAATCCTGCTCGCGCTTGGCGGGGTGTTGCTGTGCGTGGCCCGAAGTTTCAAACTTCGTGCTCGGTGACTTGCGGCCGTAACGTGAAGCCTCAGCCTTGGTGCGCACGACAGTGTTGACAGGCACTCTCGTGGCTGCTGCTTGTAGTTCGGCAATAGTCGACTGGATGTACGTCCTCGAAGAAGCGTGGTGCCGGTGTTGGTAACGAACGGAATTGGGCCGGAGGCCCTTGTACATAATATCGGCTCAGTCTATGGCTGCGCTGTTGTCCTCGACGATATGCGAATTCGTAGATATATGCTCGGAGAGGGGTGTCGTTACGATATGGTATAGGACATTCGGTGGTGTTGCTGAGGCGTGAAGGAGCGTCTGGTCCGGTCGGGCTGTTCAGCCGAACACTCTGTATCGTTGATAGCTGTTGAACAACGGCGTAACCAACGTCCAGTCCGAGTCGCTGCGCTGCGACAATCTGCGCCGAGAGAGTTGTCTGCTGTACTAGCAATGTCGGCCTGGGCAGTGTCCTGCGCGCCGCCGGTCGTGGTGGACGCTGAGGAGAGTCGAGGGTCGGGATAAGGAGATCAAACTTTCCATAGTCCGGCGGTCCAACTCCACAAAGCAGGCTAGTGCTACTAATTTCCTATCCTTGTCACCACTCATCACCATCATCTTCTGATGTGCATGCAGCCCATGGCTTCACCACGCACTCGGCATGGTCCAGATCATTATTCGATATTGTACGACTGAACACTTAGTCGCTAACGACAATTACTTGCCGATGGCGACCTCTGAACATGAAACCTCAGGCTAAACGAGCGCCACCGCAAGCATGCATGGGACCTGCAGACAATAGCGCACGGCCTCACCCGCCATGTTGTGTATCGAGCTTCTCGCCATTACTCTCTCGAACCACGTCGTCGTCTGTGCGCTATCGTTGGCCGGGTGCAGAACGGCTGTCGGCACCAAACGTTACATGTATTGTATCTGCATCAGCTTCAAGAGTCTTTGTTTGTGAGTGAAATCGCAGTTGGTGCCACTTAGAATTGACCCTGCAATTGAGACCATGGTTGATTGACGGAGGGTCTCACAGTTCGAAGAAGCAGACAATAGCGTTACTCAGTCGACCGATAGATCGATCGATAGAGTCACAAACAGCTCTTTCCTTACGCTTTCAAAAGTTTACTCTATCATGGTCGATATAGATCGATTCGTCTGCCAGGATCGCACTGTTGCGACGACGCACGAGTGGCATTGAAGAACCCATTGCTCAAAGGCAGGCCCATGACTGTCGCTGGCTGAGCACGGGTGCTCGACTCAGAAGAATGGGACACCACCCTACCTCCTAACCCACAGGCTGATGGGCTTCCACGTTACTAGTGTGCGTGATCAGGCTTGGCAACCGGTGTGCGCTGCCGTTGTTGTACGACGAAACTAATAGGCGCCACGCGTTTGCTGGATCTGGCATACCTGGTATGGTTCTGGCAACGTTGGAAGACGCACAACATGACCGAAGAGTGCGGGAGATGTCCTTACATGGCCGTCATCAGCTAGCGCAGTAGAGTACCTGGCCAGGGCAGCAGCAAGGAGCACGCCACGGACAGTCCAACCTCTACATTGGACAACAGTTGACCGTAGCACGTATTCAACCAATGATAGCCGCAGGGATCGTGCGAGCGCAACCGAGCGCAACATCTTGTGACACCTTGGGCAGCTGTCATCTGTGGGATCAGCATTGCTTTCGAATTCTCATGCCGGCATGCGCCACGTTTAACGTCGCGCCAATAATGGCAAGTCCGGCATAGGTGCAATATCGATGGTGAAAGGTGACTTTTTGGGGACCAAATACGATCCAAGGTTGACGATTAGCCTATGCCTCCATCTATCAAAGCCACAGAGCATCGGCTGCAATAGTACATCTGCTCAGAGGCATACACCTACGCCTTCTAACCCGTCTTCATGTGAGATTGTCGTTGTAAAGTCTCCCTTCGATTTGAGTAATCAGATCAAATAGTCTCGCGCGAAGGTCACTTGTGCGATCGTAAAGCCTCACCGTGGTGGAACATGACAACAGACAGAACTCGGGCGAGACAAGACCTCCACGCATCGCGTCAAGAACCAGGTCAATGGGCGTCCACGATGCCTGGTATGTGAAGCCAAGAACCGCAGGCATGTGCTTTCAGTCCAATGTCGTCAGCCCAGACAGCACTGATGATGTATAGGCATCTGCTGCCATGTGGGAGGGGTTCAAAATGAGCCTCATCAAGAACCACGTGGCATTTCGCAGGGACAAGGTAATGAGTTCGACATGGATCTATTGTACAATGCCACTTTCTCCGGCTGGGTTGATCTGGGGATTTCCGACGTCCCGCGAACGAGTCCGAAAGCAACATCGTGAATTACGGTACTTGCACCGGCACGGGGAGGTAGCGCACGTTAAACACTTCTGCACCACCGCGTCTCGGAGCTCATAGCAACGACCTTCATCAGAGTAAGCAATTCACCTCCTCAATCCATACCGACGTAGATATCTACACTGCAGATCCCTACGGACTCGAACCACTCAGATCCACCCCTCCATTGTCCCATCCCTTTCCCTTCCTCTCACCCGCACCTGCTCCCACAATTGCACTCCTCGATCCTTGATACTATGGCTCCGACTCGGTCTCCTCGCCGCACCCCCAACACCTTCGCTTTCCAATCGACGACCTCTAAAGTCCTGCTGAGTACCGGGCCTAATCGTCGGCCCATCCGCTACCAAACCCGTCCCTTGATTGAACATCGGCGCCGTGCTGCCCTGAGAAGTAGTCCCTGCCATACCCAACAACTGCGGATCGATTTGGTGTCGGACACCGCAAGGTCTCACATTCTCCTGCCACGGACCAAAACCCGCCGCCGCCGCCGACTGCGGCGTCGAAGGCGACCGCTTACTCCCCACTGACTCGAAGCTCCGCATCCTCCTCATCCGCTCACGAATACTATCAACGCCTTCAGCGCTGCTCGCAGGCTCTCTGAGATCGCGCTTGTTTTTCTCTTCTGGTGTTCTGAAACCTAGAACTTTCAATGCGCTTTCATAGGTACCCCCACCAGATCTTCCGTCTAAGCTCACATTGCCAATGCTGATGCTGCTTGCCATTTTCTTGAGGGCGAAACCTTGAAGTTGCGGTGCATGTTTACGTGGAGAAGAGTCGAGCGCCTGGCGCAGATTATCGAGATCGGCACGCTCCGCTCTCGTACGCTCGAGTGACTGCTGGCGTGGTGCAGCGAATGCTCGACCTTGTGTGTATGATGGCTTGCGGTGGACCGTGGAGTCGTATGCAGCTGTGCTCGTTTGAGCCGGAGAGGAAAGCGAACGGCCACGATGGTGATGCGACTTGGCCGTCGATGGCTTAGTGGATTCCGAGTGTTCCTGGCGCTTATGTCGTTCACGACGATGTCGCTTCTCCTGAATGGCGGCTGCAACCTGCGCAACAGAATTGGGCACGACATCCAGTGAGTTCATGTGGATCAGGATAATTGGCAACTGCAGACTGACGAGCTTTGTGTTCGAGATCGCGACTGTCACGTTCAAGAAGTATCTTACTTCGAAGTATTTCCCACACCTGATTGTCGCATGTCCCTTTGGCAGTTCCAGGTCGCATGTTCTGGTCGCTGAAGAATGCGCGTCCACGCCACTCCACCCATTGGTTCCGCTCTTGAGACTCGACATTGCAGCCATGGATTGATGGTTACTCTCAAAGACCCTCGCATGACCCGCAGACTTCTCGCGTGTAGCTGCCACGGTGTACTTGTACAGCAAGATATCGCGCTCCAAGCTCAAGTCCAGTCTCTTGACTGCTTTGCGCGACTTGTTGACAATATGCACGTCAACGAAAATGGTGCTACCACTGACCCAGACCTGACGGTGCAGACCTACTGTTACTTTTACGCTCTCCGTAATGCCTGTTCGCGGCATCCTCAGCTCGTCAGCTGCGGTGAGTGGGCTTGGTAAGGATGTCAAGGCTTTCTCTGGGTCGTACGTCGGCAGCACTTGCACTTCCTGTGATGTTCGAACGCGATAATGATTTCCTGCATCTCGGATCAAGGCCGTGGCACACAACATGAACCTGATATTTCCTTGCTTGGACTGGAAAGGAGGTGGCCCAGTGTCCAGCGGCAAGCTAATCATGAAGGGCAGCGCCGAGACTGATGGCGACAATGTCCAGAACTTGTCGCCTGGAGTGACCGGGTTTGATGGCTCGATCATGCTAGCAGACGGAGGGTGCTGTGCATCGACCAATTCTGTTCCCAATGCAATAAATATGGCACGGCGGCCACCACTGACGTCTTCAAATCCAATCACGTCGACCGCCAATGATCCCAAACCAAGGGTGCGCCGTTGCCTCGACCGCTCATTCCCATCGGCAGTGACCTTTACGAACCCTTCAACACTACCACCACCAACAAACACAGGGGCTGAAGCTTGCAGATCCAGCTTAAGTCTTGGGTGCTTGTACGAAGGGAACTCCAATATATCCGTCGGCTGTGGGTTTCGCACCAATGTCCTAGACGGAACCCGCCGAGCAGTGTCTGACGTGATCGGATCCAATCTCAACCTTGCCTCTTTCACTGGTGATCGACTCTGCCCACGATTCGGTATGCTCAACGCTGGCGCAGGCGGCAAAGGTGGCGGCAAAGGTGGAAGACGGGCTGAGGGCTTCCTTGTATGCCCCTTTGGCGGTAGCATTGGTCGTTCACTTTTTGAGAATGAGGATGATCGCCGCGGCACACTGGACTGTGGTATCGCGTATGCACCATGGTGTTCGGGTGGAGTAGCTGAGTACGAAGACGAAGTGGCTGCGATGTGGAACTCCTTCTCCTGGACTTGCGCTGTAGGCACATTCTTGCTCTTGGCAGAGCCGTAACGCCGTACTGTCTCTTCCTTGCGCAACGAGGAGCCATATCGCTGCGGCGAGCATCTGCCCCTCGATTGACTTCGTCTTGCTCTGGCATTCCTACTTTGCCTTCGAACCACCAGATCGATCAGACTCGGTTCGGTGATCTCTCGAATATCAGACAGAGGACGTGACGCCGAAGTCGGCCATGTTGGGCCATCGTCAAGGGCCTTGACAGTAACGACTGATTGTGGAGCTGCATAATTCGGAGAAGGAGGTTGTGGTGGTGGTGGTGGTGGCGGCGAGTCGAAGATGAGTTGATTCGTCTGAAGCGGCTTCGGTCTCGATATCTCGTAGCCACGAACGCGATGCGCCATTGAGGCACGATGCAAATTGATGCATACGAATCGAGTTCCATCCGATCCGCAGAGGTTGAACAATTACTTGGCAATCAAGATCATCCTGACGGCCGCAGCAAGTGGATTACTGATAAGCGGAAGCAGCAAGCCAGGTTGGCAGGAAAGAGCACATTGTTGCCAGGTCTTGGGGAAGGAATGAACGACCTTGACTTACCAGCTGCTCACTCATAAGTCTTAACATGACGACAAATCGACAATCAACTTCAAATCACCCTCTCGATCGTCCACTTGCACTTGCGTGCCCACGTCTGCGCTCAGCCCTCTGATCCTGTCGGCTATCCATGCAGTGTCCGGCTCGTCCGCCATTAAGCGTCTGACCTGAAAGCGATCTATCTTCGTTGGAAACATTTCCAACCTGGTCAGCCTCAATTTGCCGCCATCCTCGTCGCGGAAATCTTGCTCCACACGGACTTGCCATATCCCACTAAGATCATTCCTAAAGTCCTTCACTAATGCATAGTCATCAATAAAGTCTCCGCAGCCATATATAATGACACTGCCCCTGTAGCGCTCAACACCTTGTACATGATGTGATGAATGCCCATGAATAACATCAACGCCACACTCATCGACAAGAAAGTGCGCCAAGTCTCGAATCTCCTTGGAAGGCTGCCAGGCGTAGTTCGGGCCCCAGTGCACTGAGAAAACCTTCAAGGCCGCTTGACTGGAGGCGGGTGCGGTGAGCAGCGCCTTCAATCGCTGCCTTGTCGCTTGACTGTAGTCAATGAGATGAAAATTTGCGACACTCGCCCAGTCACCAGGGTGATCCGATGCCGCCCAGACGTGCGCCTCCAACTCTTTCCTACCACCACCAGCTGGCAGGCGGAGAATAGCAGGCCTCGTAGCTTCAAATCGACTCTCGCCAGCGCCTGCGAAAGCTATACCAGCCCCTTTCACAGTCTTGACAGTCTCTGAAAGCCCAGGCTCCGAAAAGTCGAGCGTATGATTGTTTGCCAGTCCAGCATAATGTACCTTCGCCACGGTGAGAGCAGAGATATTGGCCGGATGCATGCGATAGTTGAAGATCTTGTCCGGCCACTTGACGGCGTGGGTCGTCGCGGATGTCTCCAGGTTGATGAGGTTGAGGTCTGCGCTGTGCAGGAGTGGTAGAGCGTTGCCCCAGGGACTTTCGATGCTGTAGACAGACAGCTTAGGGTGAGACTTCAGGAGAGATTGCGCGATGCGTTGTTCCTCAGGCTCATGGACGTGTTGAGGGAACATTTGGTCTATGAGGCGTCCTAGCATGACATCGCCCATGAAGTTCAGAGTGTATGTGCGTTGGGTTGACATCTTCGCAATGCTTCGGACAGCAGGCTTGCTTCCTCGGTGACATTAAACCACGATCAAAATGTACTTCTCACCATTCAGTGGTCCTAGCAGTCCTCATGTCGACTTTGCGGAAGCGACTGTCGCCTCGCAATACCGAACTGGCGTGGGCCGCTTGATCATGAAGCCCTTGAGATGCTTGTCGTGGGCTTGTGCAGTCACCAAAGTAGTTGTACAGTGACGCCTCGTCATCCGGCAGGAGCCGAGAGCTTGAGTGTGGTTGAAGCGCAACCTGGACTCGAGCATCGTTCATGTGATCCCGAGCACATTGATAGGAGGTATCTCCAGACTGGGACAATCCGCTCGACATTGGACATCGCTAGCAACGGGAATACAGGAAGGAGTTGACCAGTGCGGCGCCTGCAAACTGTCTTCATACAACGTGGGCCGCTCCCTCCGCGCCAACCGACCTCCATCGCCCTCCTCCGACTCCAACACAATGGCCGACGCTGCACCGCCCAACGCGCCCAAGCCCAGCAGCAGCGTCAAGCTCGTTCTGCTTGGGGAAGCTGCAGTGGGAAAGGTAAGACCGCACACGTCTCCCACAACCCCTCATCCAAACCGCCACTAATCCGTCTGCCTAGTCGTCTCTGGTCCTACGCTTCGTGAACAACGACTTTCAGCCCAACAAGGAACCCACAATCGGCGCCGCCTTCCTCACCCAGAAATGCCAACTCCCCACCCGCACCATCAAATTCGAAATCTGGGACACGGCCGGTCAGGAGCGCTTCGCCTCGCTGGCGCCCATGTACTACCGCAACGCGCAGTCCGCCCTCGTCGTCTACGACGTCACCAAAGCCAGCAGTCTGGTGAAAGCCAAACACTGGATCGCCGAATTGCAACGACAAGCCTCGCCGGGCATCGTCATCGCGCTCGTAGGCAACAAGCTCGATCTCTGCGAGGACGATGCGCCGGAAGGTGCGGAAGCTGAGACGAGTGCAGAGGCGGGAGAGGGAGAAGGCGCTGCTGTGGCGGGGTGCGAGGAGAGCGGGAACATGAGGAAGGTCAGCACGCGCGAGGCGAAAGACTACGCGGAACAGGAGGATCTGTTGTTTTTCGAAACGAGCGCCAAGACGGGGCATAATGTGAGCGAGGTGTTTACGGCGATTGCGAATAAGATTCCTGAGACGAGCTTGAAGGGGCCGAGGGCGGGCGCGGGCGCGGCGGGTGGGACGCAGGCGGCGATTAGTGGTGGGCAGGATACGAGTAGGGTCAACTTGAATGCGAGGGCTGGTGAGAGTGGAACGAAAGAGGGATGCGCTTGTTAGGTGGGAAAATCAAATGAGGCGTGTGTGTGCTGTCGTTTTCAAGGATATACCAGCATTAGCAATGGCGTTCTGAGGCGTAGTGATGGCGATCGTCGCTAAAGGGTTTAGGTTGGGCTTTGGTCTACATGAGCATCATTCTTTTTGATCTGACGACTGTCACTAACGTGTAAAAATGCCACCGCAGACGTCCGTCGCCTCCATGTTGACGAATCGGCAGATGAACGTGCAGAAGCAACAATCGGACATCCCTCATGCATGTGAGTGATAGTACTTACGCCTTCCCCAACTGACCTGCCACAATCACTCACACCTCTACCCCAGAAACGAGACCTCACGCCACGCAATACACCCCCTCATTCATCACGTTCGTACTCAGTTCCAAAATCCTTCCTGCTTCCCCATCCTTCGCACCTTAAAACCCGCCTCCTCCATCTCCTTCACCGCCGCTGGACCCCTCGTGGCAATCTGCAAGACGTTGTCAGCTCATCAACCACTGCGATCACGACTCAATCGAATCTCACCTGCGTAGCCAACCTCCATGGAACATCAAAAGCATCCATCACCACCTCCATTACCTGCGGCGCTCTCGCTGGCCTCCTCACCCTCTCCAACCCCAGAATAGCCTCCAATTCCGCTTTCGTCTCCGCGCGATGGAAACATGCTCTCGCTTTTGCCTCCGGCAAATTGAAGAAGGGCAGAATATGCATGTAGTCAAAAGGCACGATGTCATTATAGCTCTGTCTCGCTCCATGGATCACGCGCTCAATCGTGTATCCACCATTATTGATCACAAAAATGACGGGCGAGAGGTGATGCTTGATAAAATTCCCGACTTCCTGCACTGTAAGCATTAGGGATCCATCGCCCGTGACCAGAATCGTGCGGCCTCGTGGTCGGACATTGCTGGTAGCGAGATCTCGGAGCGAGACTTCTGCGCCGAAAGCTGCGGGCGTGGCGTACCCGATGCTGCCGTAGTAGGTTTGCGTGATCCAGTGCGTGTGAGCAGGGAACGTGGCGTCCGGGAGACCGAAAGCAGCTGTGCCTGTTTCGCCGAAGACGACATCGTGGGGTTGCATGAATTGCGCGAGGCGGTGCCAGATCCAGGATTGGGTGATGGATTTGGAGTCGAGGTCGTCTTCCTTTTGGCGTTCGGCGAGGCGGGGGAAGGGAGCTGAGAAGTGGTGGATAGGGTTGCAGGCCTTGATGAGGGATTGAGGAGTGCTTTGAGTGGTAGGATTTGGAGTGGTAGATCGGAGTAAGGGATTTTGACGGAGACGGGGTTGATGTAGATTGCTTTGCCCTCTGGTATCCGGCGTGTGAAGCCACCAGAGTTGGTGTCGGAAGGTAAATCGCCCAGCACCAGCATCATGTCATGAGGCTCGAAAGCAGAAGCCACGCCAGGATGCGACGGCTTGCCGTTGTAGAGTCCTACGTAGTATTTGTTCGTTTCGTCTATAATTCCCTTGCCCATATTCGAAGTGTACGTCGGGATGCCGAGCTTGTCGACCAGTTCGCGAGCTTCCTGAGACGCCTGGTAGCGTTGCACCAAGGCGTCCACGAAGATAGCCGGGTTTTTGCTAGAATAGAGAGTATCGAGAATCGATTTCGCTGCGCTCTCAATCGCTTGCTCGTCTGAACTGGGCTCAAGATCCAGCAGCTTCTCCAGCGCTGCAGCAGGAACTTGCTTATCGACTAAATCAACCGGAACTCAGAGATAAACCGGCCCACACCTAACGAACATCTCCCTCAACACCCTATCGACCTCTTCCGCCGTCCCCACCTCGCTCATCAGCTCCGCAGCCGCTACCCTGAATCCCCTCGACGCAGCATTAAACACCTGATGATCTGGCGCAAAACCAATGGAATGATGAATCATCATCCTTTTCTCCTGCATCGCCCTCGACGTCTGCCCCACTACATGCACAACTTTCACTGACTCCGTCATGGCTCCAGCAATGCCATTGAGGGCTGACAGCTCGCCTACGCCGTGAGTCGTGACTAGGCAGCCGGCGCCATTGCGGACGCGCGCGTAGCCGTCGGCGGCATAGGCGGCGTTGAGTTCGTTGGTGTTGCCGATCCAGGTCAGGTCGGGGACGGCGTAGATGTGGTCAAGGAGCGTGAGGTTGAAGTCGCCGGGCACGCCGAAGATGTGGTTTATGCCGAGTTGGTGGATGCGGGTCCATATGTAGAGGCCTAAGGGGACGGTTGACATGGTGTTCTATGATCCCCCTAGACGTAAACCTTGGATTGGGTCTTTCTGCGTGTGATATTTTCAGGATTGGCCTGGAACCACGACTAGCCTGAACAATCGCAATGAAAAACTGAAGCCAGATACTCGCCTGTATCAGTCGCACGCCCAAATGATCGTCCGACAAACAGAAAGGTGGACAAGTTGAGCACTGATCCGCGTCAAAAGGCAAGGCCAGAGAAACAGATGTCCAATCGTCTTGTCAAATTACCAAAACAGCTTCTCAGTGGTCACGCCTCGTTTCATCCTCAGCAATAATGCAGGTGCTTTCCTACTGCAGGTGTGGAGAGCTCCTTCCCAATTGCCTTGGAGTAAACAGTGGAGCCGACGCTAGCCGAGGACCCCGTACATATCAGACCGTTGAACTAATCATTTCGCTTGACTGGTGAAATAATTGCACCAAGCTCCAATGTATAGCAATTCTTAGCTATGGCTCTGTCACTGAGCAGTCAAGGCATAACTGTAGTGGGCAGTCAACCATGCCAACCAGGATGACCGGTTGATTGATTGTGAGGATGACTACTTATCACTGCAGAGTCGTGTTTAGCACAGCGCACGTCGGTCGTCGACACCCCATCGTTACCGACGAACAAGCTGGAAGCCTCAAATAGACCTGCTGAGGTTGATGCGTAATCTTTTCGCTTGCCGAAAACGATGACAATCACTCTAGAGCCGGCTGTTCGACCACATGGACTACCAAATCTCCAAGCCCAAATTCACAAGCTGCCTGCCAAAGCAGCCTCGAGAGCTTGCTCCAACAGGGTAATCGCGATCCGCGCACGAGTTGAACACAACCTTGTCCTCATTTCAGGGCCGAGGCGCATTTCTGCCAGCTGTCGTTAACGCTTTTCTGTGGCCCTCTGTCCTCCACATGACCAGGAAGGCGCTCGATCTGAGGTACTCCCACACGGCTTGCAGCTTGCTCATCCTTGGCCAGCTTGATGACAGCCCACCGCTGGTTCAGACTTTGCTGCCATCCACAGCCACCAAGCTCGAGGGTGCAGGTTCACCTTCGATCGACCTTGGTCCACTTCTGCTCGAGCATGCGGATCAACTCTGGTGTCCACGGTTCGAGAAACTGGATCTTGTCGATGTCATACCACCCATCAAACTTGAAGCTGCCAGCATAATTTGGAGCTTCCTGGTCTGCTTGAACACAGCGATCGCAGACGATGAGGCAGAGATGCTTGCCTCATGAGCCTTCACATCTTTGCATTCGGCAGCAGTATCAAGCATGACTGTTCGCTCGTCGACCTTGCTCAGGCTTGCTTTGAGAGAGCACTCCTGGCGTTTTGGTCAAGCCCTGGGACCTCATCAAATTCAGACTCGCTCGACTTGTTTTCCAGCGACCTCATATCTCCGCCCGAGCCGGACTCATTCTCGGTCCTGGTTTGTGGCGTCCCATGTTCTCCTTCGATCGCGATGCCTTTGTTTCAGCAAGTGACCGTCGGGTAACAGCTCCAGGCTGGACTCGGTGAAAACAGTATGATCCGAGTCCCACCACGGATTTGCCCCATAGACTGATCAACAGGCGAAATGTCAAGCGAAATGTCAATACGCACAAAGCGGTATGCAGGGTGCTTTGCTGAGCTGTGCAACGCCTTACTGGTTGCCAATGTGCTGCTAAGCCGAGGTGTACCGCCATCGGGCGCGTCAGCGGGCCAGAAATGGTTCCTCACCTCGTCTCAGGAGACCAATTGTCGTGAAGAGGCTTATGTTGGCGGTGAGGCGCGCGTTCATCACCAAGCTCTTGGACATTCGCTACAGCCTCGCGCTTGCGGCGCAAAGCAGGGGGGGGGCATCTACTGCCCAGCTGTCGTCAACTCAGTACGTAATGTTGGGAGTAAAGAGACTGGCAAACCTATTAGGAGGTAGAGGAGGCGATTAGCTCATAATGTGTGTCTGGACTCCGCGCTAAAATATTGCGGGTCGCAAAGATGCAGAGCTCTGATTGGTAAGGTAGGCTGATTCTCCAGTATTGCTGAGATAATGCACGCTAGCGTGGTGGCTTAGGCAAACTTCAGCTTGACCGTTCCGCCGACACATACCGGAGAAGAGGAAGTTCATGTGAATGTCTGAGCTGCATATCTCACAGAAGCGTCTTGCAGCAGGGACTGAACTGATGGCAAGGGCGATCCAGCAGCCCTTCGGAGTCCAGGCTGGCATCTTCGGCGACGCGTCTGCAGGCCGACCTGCTCCAACCACCACAATCAGCCGAGCTCCTGGCGGACAAGCGGCAAGGCATCACTGAAGTGTAATGCTAGAATAGGTACACGCAACAACTCCCTTGAAGGCACTGGCAGTCGTCCGTGGAACCTTGGACCCGTAGCAGTGTATTAGCAGAAACATAAAAGCAAGCCTGACTGGGCTATCGACACATGCGGGAAAAGATGTGCCATGGTTAGCGCATTACTTGACCACCGGATGCGAACATGTCATACAATCCTGTTCGCTAGGCATGATACTTGGCAACTGGACTCGTGGACGCACAAATTGGTACTTGGAGTGGCAAAGGGACGCTGCATGATCCGCCTCAGGGTCTTTTGACATCGCGGCGGTACCTTCACGCTCGGTCAACATGATCAGGCGGCTCTATTCTGCCGCCGTTGCTGGCATGCGACCGGGTATATCATTGTGCCTTGCGGAAAGACAAGACATGTAGCGCGCTGAATCATGGAACTCGGATGGTGCGGACAAGAGCATTGCTCAGACTTTGCAGCATCACGCGCCGTGCCACTTCACGGACGACTCCGTCGATGGATGTGGACCGACGAAGCTCTCGAGGAAAATGGTTCCCATCTTGTTTCATTGTGGGATCCCACGCAACCCCCAGCTCCCCAGATACCCCAGATGTCCGGAGGTGGAGGCACGGCAATCTGCAAGTGCAAGCCATTCAAAGCGGCGCGAAGTCAAAATACATGCTTAACAGCCTTTGCTGGTGTGAGGAGAAAACGATCGACAACAACATAAAAGCGAGGTCCGAACCAAAGCGGCAGGAGAGACTGTAACCTGACGTTAGTGGATCAACTATGGGGCCCTACGACGATATAGTCGACGATCGCAACCAGTCTCGTGGACAGTCACCAATCTGCCCATCCTCTTCTGGGTGTCTTTCATGGTCATCTGTCCTGTGTAGTCCCACGCTACCGAGAAGGCGCAAACGTCAATGGCCGAGAATTGCTAAGCCTGCGACGAAGATTGGTTGAAGACTTCGACCGAGGAACTTGGTATTTCACGAGTCGCTGATCTGCAAATGACCGTTGTTATACGCAAAGAAGGCTGTGGCAGTAGTCGCCGCCGGTGGAGGTGAAGGTTATATAAGCAGGTTGGTCATATCATGTCTAGTACACTTGATCCGTAGCCCACGTTCCATCTTCTTAGCACAACCATCATGAAGTGCTCATCCCAAATCCTCCTAGGCCTTGCGCCTTTGGTCTCCGCCTTCCCATCTGCCCTCCTCAAGAAAGCTCTCGAGGACCCAGAAATCGCTGCACGAGCACAAGCCATTTACGAGCGACAAGCAGGTGCCGACAGCGCCACCGCAGTCTTCGAGCCTGTGCCTACGTTCAACGAGAATCAACTCGTTGATGTCTCCGAAGGCTCGGGCAACGAATGGGTTGCACCATCAGGGGACGACCTTCGTGGCCCATGCCCTGGTAAGCTTGCTCAATAGAGGGTTGCATTCTGGGACATCCACTGACCTCCAACGCATAGGCTTAAACGCATTTGCAAACCACAAATTTCTGCCTCACAATGGCTACGCGACTATTACCCAGTTCATTGATGTGACGAATAAAGTAGTGGGAATGGGTACTGATTTAGCTACCTTTCTTTCTGTGCTTGGTGCGACCGTTGATGGCTCTGGCACTGCATGGAGTATTGGTGGCACACCCGATGCCTCTGTTGCGGATCCACTGGGTGCACCACTGGGTGCGGGCAACGGTATTAGCGGTTCCCACAACAAGGTACGACTTCCATGCACACAAAGGTCTTACGAAGGTAATTTCAGCTGACGCACATCGCAGTACGAGAGTGACGCCTCACCAACACGTCCCGACCTCTACGAATCTGGTAACGATTACATGACCGTGGCCTCTCAATTCCAGCAGCTCATCGACGTGTCGCCTGGAGGATACGTGACCATGGACACTCTCACCCAGCACCGCTCCAATCGCTTCGACACCCAGGTCGCAAACAACCCCTACTTCTTCAACGGACCGTTCACCGGTGTTCTTGTCCAACCCGCAGCATACACATTCATCTACCGCTTCATGGCCAACCACTCCGCCGAGTACCCTACCGGCAACCTCTCGTACTCCACCCTGCAGTCGTGGTTCGCCGTCAGCGGCGAGTCGGGATCATACACCGCCACCCAAGGCCATGAGCGCATTCCAGACAACTGGTACCGCCGCGCCTTCGAGTACCCATACAGCAACGAGTATTTCCTCGGGGACGTCGCTGCAGCTGCAGCTCTGCACCCAAAGTTCCTAGACGTCGGTGGCAACACCGGTACGACCAACTCCTTCACCGGCGTTGACGTGGCGAACTTCACCGGCGGGCTTTACAATGCTCAGACGCTTACCGAGGGCAACAACTTTGCTTGTTTCGGGTACCAGTTCGCTGCTCAAGAGAAGCCGGACGTTGCGTTGACGACTATTGCTAAGCTAACCGATGCACTGAGCCCGGTTCTTTCGTCCTTGTCATGCCCTCAGCTCGAGACCATTGACAATGACCAGCTTATGCAGTTCCCTGGGTACCAGAAATCGACGGCATCTGGCATCACGAAGTAGAATCTTTGTGTCGTGAACTTGGAGCTGGGAGCCAGAATATGTACATAATTGAGTAATGATGTTATGAATTACAATCAATCCAGATATTTCTCGTCCAGCGTATCGGGGGAGGTGAAATCAGCGAGTTCAGTTAGCGACCTCTTTTTCGAGCACCTGCCTTGAAGGTGCTATTACCTCCCACCTGAGGTATTTGTTGACTGATTGACTCTGACTTTTGACATTGCCGGTCGACATTGACATTGACTGTTGACACTGACTGCTGACACTGACTGTTGACGTTGACTGTCGATGTTGTTGACGTTGACTTTTGAAGTTTTTGACATTCACTAGTAGGTCTATCGACACTCAGCTGCAGGGCTATCGTCTCACTAGACTGTTCTGTCGATCAATAAGCTGGCAAAGTGGCAAACCACTCCTCTAGCAGCGCCAGCTTCTCCTTGTCAACAGCCGGCTCCTGTCCAAACGAGTTACCAACAACCTGAACCATCGCCTCATCAATCTCCGTCACAGCAGGCCAGTTCACCAACCCATCGCCGTTCGGGTTACCAGTCTTGATAAAATTGACCCAATACCCGTTCATCTGCTCGGCAATCGTGTAGTCGACAGGCTCCCACGGCAAATCGGTTCCATACAGATTATTTAGGACATAATTGATCTCCGACTCGTGGTAAGCGCCTTGGTCCTGACCCGGAGGCGCGTGGTTCCAGAAGTAGTTGTATACCGGCTGGGAGGATGCGTTCTTCCACAGCTGAGACCAGAGATAGGTGCCCGCCTTCGATCGGTCGGTGTATTGCGAGTTCTCCGCACCAGAAGCAGTGGTAGAATCGTTGGCTGGGTAGAGGTCGAAGAAGCGCTGGACCCACTCGCCGCTGTACGTCTCGTTATTGTCCTGCAGGTACGTCTCCAAGCTAATGTTGAGGCCGTAGGTCGCGCCACTCTCGTCCTTGGTGTTACCAGTGATAACTGGGACCTGGTTCGCTGCGCCCTTCAGCAGGGACTCGAGGTATGTGCTCGGCATGGCGTAGCCGTCGAGCGTCGCGGACCAGCTATACATCGCCGACGAGCCAGACACCAGAGTCTCATACGACACCTGGCGGGCCTCCTCGATGCTGCTGATGTTCAGAGCATTGAGGAACTCCACACCCTGGGCCAGATTGTCTGCGAGAGTGCTGTAGCCCTCAGCTAGCGTAGTGCACTCAGGGTCATGCGGGTCACGGACACCGCTCTCAATGATGGCACCCACAATCTCGCCCTTGGTGAGGGGGCTGTTCAGGATGTGATACGTGGCAGCCGATCCTGCAGACTGGCCCTGAACGGTGATGTGGTCAGGATTGCCACCAAAGGCGGCAATGTTCTCCCTAATCCACTTCAAAGCAGCAAACTGGTCGAGCATTGCCCAGTTGCCAGAGCTGTTGTGGCCAGTGACATCCTCGAACTCCTCGGACAACTCCGGATGCGCCAACCAACCGAAAGCGCCGTTGCGGTAGTTGTAGTTGACAAAGACCACACCGGCATGAGCCATGCCGCCACCAGTAAAGAGGGCTTGACGGTTACTGCCGCCGGCGGGATAGCTCCACATGACAACCGGTAGCTTCGCATCGGAAGATTTGGCAGGGGTCCACACGTTTAGATCTGCCGAGCACAGGTCATGTGGTCAGCATCTGCGGTTCTGGGGGTGGAGGTGAATGGGAGCAAGCACTTAGACATTCCTCACTCTCCGGATCACTACCGCTGTCAAAGCTACCGCCAACACAGGCGTCGCCAAAGTCCGATGCATAGAACGTGCTCTTCCACTTGGTCACTGGCTGAGGCGGCTTGAAACGGTTGTTGCCTGCCGGAGAGGCTGCAAAAGGGATGCCCTTAAAGACTGCAATGTCCTGGTAGTTGGTCCAGTTGTATCCAGACGGAGAGCTGTTGAAGGCCTGGTAGCCAACCACAGGGCCAGACTGCGTTTCGATAACCTTGTTATAGAGTGCAGCGTTGGCACAGCCTATTAGCGCCAGGGCTGCAGCGGCGGATTTCGAGGTGACTCCAGGCATCTTCGCACAGATGGTCGGGGCAGATTGTCCTGAGCTCAGAGAAGCATGATGGCGTTACCCAGGTTATATAGACAGATCTACGGATGCCGCATGCTGTACAAGGTGCTGGTGTGTCGTACCAACGACTAAGTGGATCTTTGATGTCCATGGTATGCACGGTCGAGACGAGTTCTACTGTCTAATCATAGCCGTCTCCACTACATTTGGTCAACCACATCTCCAATATGGCGCACTAGCTTGACTGCAATATAGTAGCGATGCTATAGCGTGCTTGCAAAGCGATAAGAGCGATAGATGCAGCTATACGCAACAAAGACGCGTATGTACAACGATGAAACCCACATCAAGGGTACAGATCGTTTGAGGACATGTCCGTTGTCTACGTAAGTCGTACAAGCGAGGTACCTCTTGACCCAGTGTTGATGCAAAGGGCTCGGCCGAAGAGCCCTCGCGCAGCGGCCCGAGGTATAGGCGTGTGAGAATCCTCTGGGGTTTTGATATCTAGACTGGCTGTTGTGGATCTGGTGACTCGTGAGTCCTAACAGCCGGCAGCCTACACGCGCTAGGACGGATGATACAGTGGATCCATTCGCTTGTCTTAACGGTCGTAAGCCACGGTGTAGACCTTGTAAAGGATTTTCGGCCAATTTGATTGTCGGATTCTGACAGCCCAGCATCTGGTTAAAAAGCATTGCACGGACGCAAAGCATCCAATATAACCCCTGTCGTTATACCCATGCTTTCCACGGACGAATATCCAAGAGGACCCTCCTCCCTCTTGCAGCTACGCTAAAGCAATGCTTGCATGGTCGCATTTTGTTAGGCTGTAGTAGACCTCGGAGTTCGACCAAAATCTGAACGACCGTCCTGACCACGCGGCTTTAGGCTGTGCTGTTTCGAGCCTGTACCACCTCAGATGATCCACGGAATGAATCTGGCCGTCCTCGTATGCCACTCCTCCCACTCTCGCCCAAATCTTCTACGTAGCATCTGCTCCTCCTCACGCACCCGCGTCCGTACGGCACCGAGCAGGAAGACCACGCCAGCTGGAGTGAGGCACAAAAGGCACCAACGCACATACTCATATATTTGAGACGGCACCCAGCAGGTCAGAACTCCGTCAGGCCGCGAGAGTAGAGCCAGATTGGAGAATATAAGCGTCAAAAGCCCGGTGTAGCTGGGATGCTGCACGTAGCGATAGATACCAGTAGTCGTCAAGCGATCTGGCTCTGCTAGCCTGAACGTGAAGTTTTTGCCCAACGTGCCATACGGTATCAGCCTCAAGGGTACGCCGATGCACAAAATTGCGGCAAGAGGGACAGCAGTAGATGGCGTCCATTTAATGAGATCGGTGTTGAGGCCATTTTTCAAGCCAAACCCAAGAAGGCTTGTTGGGACGATAGGGTAGCAGTATGCGAGGCTGGATTGATGTACGGCGAGAATGAGCATTGGCGAGAGTGCGAGGATAGCGGAGCATTTTCCCGTGAGCGCGAATGCCGACAGTGAGTCTTTCATTGTGCCATCGGTCCTGTTGGGATTTGGCGGCGTT
Source organism: Teratosphaeria nubilosa (assembly GCA_010093825.1). NCBI lineage: Eukaryota > Fungi > Ascomycota > Dothideomycetes > Mycosphaerellales > Teratosphaeriaceae > Teratosphaeria > Teratosphaeria nubilosa. Next base: position 64,533 of record ML995861.1, read on the forward strand.
AGAGAGACATATGTGGCTGCAGTGGCTGCCATTATCGCGCTTGTAAGGGACGCCTGTGGGAGGCTGAAAGGGACCCCCATTACAATGATGGTCTGGGCCTGCCTCGTCGTACAATGATCCAGTATACCTGGGTTAGCCGCCGAGGCTGTTGAATGGACTGCCGGTACTCCGCCGCCTACCTCCTTGAGCTCCTGAGCGCTACCTGGCCTTTGAAGGTCATGCACCACGTCTCAAGAAGGCCCTTACTCGGTACAAACTTTTAGATTGGTGAAGTGTCACACGGAAGAGACCAACCTGTGCAGTGAGGATGGACAAAAGCACCGGCTTCAGTCGGCGCACTGCATGAATAATGACGTTGTACCTCGTGACGTCGCTAAGCCCGGACAGGCAAGCTGCTTCAAGTTCCAGTGTCTTGCAGAGATTCACGGCACACATGTAGCAGACACCGGGTCGCGGGCGACTAGTCAAGACCTACAATAATACATGATGGCGCCGGCGCTAGAGATCTCGATACCGACCACCTCAATCGAAACACCATCAAACACGAAGCCGTACACTGCCTACCATATCAGCCTACAACTCCCACTCCGCAAGCATGTTTTCAAGAAGCGATACAACGACTTTGTCGCCCTGGATCATGATATGAGAGCGCAGGCAGGTCAAGCTGCACCAGTTCCACTGCCTGCTAAATCATGGCTTCGGACGACGCTCAACAATCCAGCACTTACAGAAGACCGAAGACGAGGGCTTGAGCGCTATGTGCAAAGCATAGTCGCAGCAGACGACGCACGATGGCGCATTAGTCCTGCTTGGAGAGCATTCTTGAATGTGCCCGGCGCTGAGACCGCACAGGGAAATGGAGACGTCAGGAAGAGGCGGCAGAGCAATAGCGGCGGGGTCAGCGATCCGAACGAGTGGCTCGATACCCATAGGTCGCTCAAGAGCCAGATACAGAATGGGCGGCAGCTGCTAAGCCAGAGAGACGCGGCCACGACTGCACAATCACAGCACGCGTTATCAGCAGAGGCCAAAGCTTCGCTGGTGCGGTCGGCAATCTCCATTGCACAATTGGAGGACGGACTCAGAAGTATTACGAACGCGGGTAAAGCCAACGATGGTGGGTGGAGTGGCAGCAATACCCTTGGTGACGGCGAGATCAGACGTCGAAGAGATCTTCTGAGCGCAGCCAAGAAGGAGGTGGAGGGTCTGGAAGGTGTGCTGAAGAGCATGGCGACCAAGACAAGCAACTTGAGCAGCGCGCCACTAGCCGGAGCCGTTGGAAGCTCGGGCGACAAAGCAGCACTGTGGAAGGGCACATCAGCTGCGAAGCCGGGAGGACGCGTGCTAGGTGGCCCCATGAACGAGACGGAGCGGACGCGTGAGCTAGACGACAGCGGTGTGCTGCAGTTGCAACAGCAGATCATGCACGAGCAAGATGAGGACGTTCTGAGCCTTGGAAAAACTGTCGCTAAGCTGAAAGACATGGGCATCATGATCAACGAGGAGCTAGAGATCCAGAATGAGATGCTGAAGATGACGGAGGCCGACTCTGATCGCCTACAAGGGAAGATCGACGTTGCTAGGAGAAGAATCGGCAAGATAAGCTGAGTACTTTCTCGAAATGTGGTGCGAGTGTGTTGCTGCTTCAGGTCACTCTTGCGTTCTAGCGCTAGCATTTGATACCATCACATTATCCCAAAGGTCCTGCAGCTTTGACTTCTGAAGTACCCGCATTGAGTCCCGGTCGCCAATAGCTTACGGGCTTGCAGCCTACGCGCACCTGCTGTGCATCGTCACGGTAATCCTCCCGACGCGACCGCTGTAGCACCGAAAACGGTTCGCCGTGCGACTAAACAATCACATGCAGAGTCAAAGTCGCCGACGCATGCTGCGATCTCCGCGAATCCTGCACTCTTTGTACGACGACGAGTGCTGATCGCACCTGCCCTGCTTGTTACTTGCAGTGGCCATGGGCGTTTTCCGAACATATTGCCTTAGACATAACAGCTATTGACGGCGTGACCGTTTTATTCCGCAGGAACCCTTGCGGTCTGCAATTGCAGTCGAAACCGATGTTCATGCCCGCACTGCCTGAAACCATCGCCTTGGATTCTGAATTTTCGGCTACGCGGGACAGCATCCAAGACTTGGTTGTACGTCGAATCGAAATCGGCCAGCTTGCAAATGAGCAGATCGCATCAATAGCAGGGGGTGGTCTCCAAAATCAGGATCTGAGCTGTCGTAATCAGAGATCAGGAGGTATATATGACCAAAGAGCTTGCGGCGGCAATGTTGTAGCCGTACGGCGCATTTCACAAAGCGGAGTAGCTACAACATCTCTGTACCTCACACGTGCTACTGAATCTTTATTGGTAGTGTGTTCTGCTCGGGCAGCATATATAGGACTCGATGCGTAGATCCTTCGCGTGGGCCCAAGAGCGACAGTCTTGGTTCGGTGGCCCATCTTCATCAAACAGTGGTGGAGTGGACATGTTGCAAGCAGCGAAATGGGGCGTACCGAGCGCATCGAAGGCCAACAAGACAAAAGCGTCGCAACTGAGCGACGATGAGATCCGAAGACGAATATTTGGTAATTATGCTCCTCGCACTCGAGCACGACGGACTAGGCTTACACAAGATTGACAGCAAACGCCAGCGTACTGTTCCCGTCCTCCAACTCAGCAGACAGTAGCTACGAGATCGTGTACGGAAGCAAACCGCGGACACCTTCGGTGCCCTCGTTGAACGCATCAACCGTAACCCTAGAGTCGCCTTGGCAATATGCGATGCTGGTCCGACGAAATCCTTCAGGAGAGTACACACCGCTTATCAAGGGCCAGTCCTGGAGTACGGCCACGCCGTGGAGCATGGTTTTGCAGGGACTGCTGGATGTGACGGCGACTGCGATCCATAAGAAGTTTGGAGGCACGCAGGTGAGCTTGATCTGTTTCAAGGACGACCGTCCTGTCAAAGCTACTGCTGTGCTGACTGGTCTTGCTGCAGATGCCGCCATTGGGAGCGGTTGAGGAGTTGCCGCGGTATTCGCCGGTGAATATTGGGAGAGCGGAATGAGAGCTTGCTAGAGTGGCTTGATATGTTGGACGCTTTTGAGCCGCCGACTCGACGCTATTCCCGACTGAATGGCCGAGTTCGGAAATCGGTTTTCTACTTAGTTTCTACGCCGCGGTCGCTTTGCATGGCGTTTGGGTGGTCCGCGCAGAAGAGCGTAGGGACTTCACGCCAACCATTAACTTGTCTGCTTGACGGGATTGACTGCTTGATAAGGCGAATGATGCGATTACCTGCTGCTTCATGCCGCGCCACACCGCTTGATGCCGTTGATAATCATAGAATGAAGGATCACATCTTAAAGCCTCACGGGGCCTACCATCCACCTAATCGATCATCTGGCTGAGAAGCCGCTGAATGCGTGACACGTGCTGAGCCGTCTCCCAAATTGGAGCTGCCTGCACATCGTTAGTGCCCTTTCTGCGACCGTGCCTCCTACCGAATGGCAGCACACAGTTTTCTGGGATTGTGGTGTTCTGTTGTGGCTAAAAGGATTGATATTGCACAGATCTTCTTGAGGTGCATTCTTGCCAATTGCTTCGAGTTGTAGGCCGGCCTTGCAAACCTCGGACCTATGTTGCGCTTCTATGCACAGGTCTCAAAAAATTGGAAGTTTGTTATCTGGCCTACTACAACTCCGTTTCCCAGAGCATGGTCCTCGTTCAAGCTGTAGGACCAAAGTCGATCCAGCTTGAGCCGCAGATGCAGAACCAGGCAAATGCTATTAGCCCGTGCTTCAGTGCTCTGCTCACAGTGGACGTCCAGCTGCTGCCAGCTTGACGGGTTGGGGAATTGCAAGGCTGTTATGTACACCTTTTTCAATTTCTGCCCTTAATTTTTCTTGGTGCTCCTGCTGCTTAAGTCTCTTGCGCGCAGTCCGCTCCTCATCTTCAGTCATGCCGAATGAAATATTGCCAGCGCCGCCGCGGCCAATCTTCCTCGGCGGCTGAGCAGTGTGCTGCGCCATGCTATACGACGGCGGCTCACTCCCACCGTCCAGCGCGTCGGCACTTTCCGCGGGTGGGCGCGTGCCATCCCCTAAGATATGACTCCTGTGGGCATCGCTGAAATGGCCTTTGGAACGTAGTTCCTGAGGTGAGTAGTAGTTACCACTGCCCCCGCGACCGGTGTGAGCATGTTGCCGCTCTTTGTTGCCTTGTGTCTCCTGGACAAAACTCGTTGAACGTGTCTCCAAATCCGGATGGCTCGCTTCAAGGTCGGCGGACATTCGAGCAATGTTCTGCTCGACAGCCTGGACATTGCCGAAGCCTCCTCTGCCGTACGGCATGCTCGATGGAGGATCCGAGTTGCGATGGACAATATGTAGTTCTATCTCAGCGATCGCGAACGCGTATGCTACTACAACATGAACGCGCGAAGCTAAAAAGGACGGCATATCAACATTTTTTTTGCCGTAAGTGTCTATGACATCATTGCACGCAACGCTAATTTCTCTAGCATGTCCGTGCTATGGCGGGTATTTTTGTTGTCCTGCCACCGGCGACCGCTGCCCAGGTGCCGCCGCAGGAGGCGGACCGTGACGCCGACGATCGAACGATTCTTCAGAACTTCAAACCCTCTCCTCGGCCATTTTCCGATTGCGGAATGCACTGTACGACTCCGAGGCTATTGTATGAGCATGCATCCCAAGTTCACCTACCTAGACTCCTGCACAGCGCAACAATCATCATACGTTTGTTTTGGAATTACCGATCAGATCGAGCACTTGGTCAGCACCCTAACCCGCGACATGACGGATGTCGACCTGCCCTGCAGTTGTCCTTCTGCCCAAGCCATTTCGCATGCCCGTTGGTCTTGACACCGCAGTGGGGCTCTTGTCAACGAATAAGGTTGTCCAACGTAGCAGCATTAGCCGGATAGGGCTGTTGCCATTGGAAATACCAGATTCTCTCACCTGATGGTGACGCACGGGGCTGAGAGCAACATGATCAACATAACGACTGCTGTCTTGACTCGCTGACCTAGCGCCCATGCTCTATGTTGCGGGCGTGGACCTGTGACAGGTTTCACAATTTCAGCTGTTGCTCGATGGTTGTTTATGAGCACAACGTGGGTGGCAGTTGGGCCGCGGCAACGGCAGTGACGTGCCGCTTCCAGTCGCGATGATGAAGGATTCATTGGGAGTCAGCCGGATGACCTTGGCATCAAAGGTAAGCTAATAGGTTTCAGAGCGTTTGGTGACGTTGTTCTGGACCGGTTCGCCGGTCATCGCTTGCATTGTGCAGGTCAGCAAAAGATCGTCACTCTTTCAGCCATGAGCTAGCCAGACCAACCCATGCCTGAGCAATGGCACTCACAGGTATCATGCAACAGCTCCTTAATTTGAATTGCCACTTGATATGAAGATGAGGGCCTCTGAGTGCATGAGCAGATGACGGAAGCGTCTGTACTCCCTGGCTTTTCTGCATTGGAGACGGCGTGCAGAGAGCCACGACTGTCGCCTCTGCCTAAGCGTCCTAAGACCCTGGAGGACGCCCTTCCGCAGAGCCTCTGGAGCAGCTACCCAATTCGAGGTCCTTGCAGCGATCTGATCTATATCTTCTGCGGCCGGGTTTTAGGCTGAGTCGGACCCCTATGTGTCACATGCCGATGAGCGATAGTCTAGAGACATCAGGACTGAAAGCTATACCATCGCCTGCGGTACCCACAAGACAAACCGCTAGAATCCGAGCGACACTGGACAACGGAACCAGAAGGCCATCGAAAGCTACATTGGGGAAATAACATCCTCTCCATTGTCACCTTGTACTTCTACTGTGTCCAGGCTCCAGCACTTCGGTAACGGAGCATCAAATTGCTCTATGTGCTCGCCAAATGTCAGCTCCGAACGACAGATGGTCTGAATCCGCGCCGCCTGACCAACATAGCCGTCATCAACCACTTGTAATTGTTTCCGAGCAAGGCAGACGGACAAATGAATCTCGACGAATAGTCCGCGCTCAGGCGGCGCGAGCGAGTGCCGCACAGAGTCGGGTGACCCGAGCGCGCAATCGTGGAGAACGTGAAGGATCGTCACGCGACGGTGTCTCGTCTCCGCCAGCTCAAGATTCTCAACAGTCAGCTTCGCCCTCGTCGTCGAGTATCCTTCCAGGGTTCGATCCTGGCAGGGCGCTTGAACAGAAGCCACTTGCAGCTTGGCTACCGAGTGTCGTGTCCGCTGCCATGGGCAATCTTGCAGACCAAGCTGTGGACCTAACAACACAAGCTCCGTCACTAGGCGCCTTGGGAAGAGCAACCTCGAATTTTGCTGGAATGGCAAGTCAGACGCTAGGGGGAGCAGCCAGGTTTCAATTGCCCATGGCGCTACCCAGAGGTTTCACTGCACTGCAACAGCGACTGGAAATATCAGATTCGATGATAAGCCTACTTACCCGGACTGCCTGCATTGACTATGTCAGTCCAGGGGTGGAAGGCAGATTACATCAACTACTGTTCGACCTGATAATCAAGGCAGGAAGTCTCGGTCTAATAACGCAGTCTGGCCACCCCATACAGAGCCACTTGCGAATTGCCGCAACTTGCCTGACCATTTACCAAGGACAGCGTGCAAACGGAGCATGCTTTGCGAATGACCGCAGATACATCCTGGGGCTCGAGGCTGCGTGGTCAGAAGTCATGCTGCTCGACAAAGCCGCACTAAGTGAACCAAAGTCAGCCGAAGCCTCGTTGTGGGCAGTTTTCATGATCAGCGTCACCACCGGGGCAACGGCAAGCTTCTTCTACCAGCAACTGCATACGCTGCTGCAAGACCTGCAATTACAATATTGGGAACAAGTCCGCAGGGTATTGCTGGAATTCATCTACCCAGTCAGCTTCGTGGATCAGCCATGCAAAACGTTCTACGACAGTCTTCAAGCGCAAGTTGCTGCGAGTTGAAGCACGACTTGGAATCGGCGAAACGAAACGCGGATCGATATGGCGTGGTCGACAACCTTCGTGCCTGATGGGTCATCTTTACAGCGAGATGCGCATGCTGCATGCAGGTGCTTCTGCAGGGCCTAGACCTTTCGGCTTAGGTCCGCGCAATACTTTACATGCAAGATGACTTCACGGAGCGCGGTCCGATTTGAGTCAGCGGCGATATCCGGCTGCAAGGCATGTGAATGACCGACAAGTGCCGATCTTCGTGCAATTCACTTCGAAGTTTCAGCAGTATCTTAAGGTCCTATACCGAGGTTGAATCGGCCGATTGAACAGCTAAACAATCGATCCCATCACGCTCGGCTTCTGCCTTGTCGACAGGGAAACAGCAAGAACTACGCGGCAATAGACTTACAGAAGATGAACGTGGACGAAAGTTCGAAGATGATCACGACACAAACAATGAAAGCGCTTGAGACTGACTGGTAGGAGACGTTGTCGGCGTGGATACCATGGCTTTGCACAATCTTCGCAATTAAAGTCTTAAGACTGAAGTATATTCTCCCCCAAGATTCCCGTAGCAGCTGCTGTCTTCTGCTTGCGGGGCGTGGCACTCTTTCGTTTGTCCTGCTTCTTCGTGACTGTCGTTTCATCCGCTTCGGCACTGTCGCGGTCACTGAACAGAGCTGCATTGCGTGGATGCTCTGGCGCTATCGCCCCTTTGCGAAACGGGTCGGCAGATGCGCCCTCGTTGCCTAGCATCCACGAATATGAGCTCTCTGATAGAGGTGGACGATGTGGCTTTGGATTTGGGGGAGCCCATGAATGCTCCCGTATACCTGCATCTGCGTCGTGTGTCGGCAACTTTGACTGCATAGCTTCATGTATTTCTGCTGCAATTTCCCCTTGTTTTGTTACGGTTGGTTGCGTTTCTGGTGCATCAAGATCATCGAAGGCCGAGGGATCGGCCACAGAGCTTTCCTCGTCCATAAGATTTGTCTTTGCTGAATCAGACGTCTGGTCGTCATCACTGTCAGTATGTGCTTCCACCGGCTTAGGCGACCGACTGGGCACATTCGCACCTGCCGCTTCGGATGGAATGTCTGTTGTTGGCAAAGCTAGGCTTGGATCGCTCAAATAGACTTGTAAGAACTGCACTTTCGCAATAGCCACACTGAGCTGCTCTACGTCTAGCGTAGACTCTTTCCGTCCGCCCTTGTGCGCTTCATGGTCGGATGCAAGTTTCTGGAACGTCCATAGCTCGTTGACAGCACCTTCGAGCAGCTGCGAAAGATCTCTATTCCGCTGCTCCAATCCCTTGATGCGATTGTAAAGAGGGCCATAGCCACGAGACGGAGGCCTTGGCGTTTGTGTCTCGCGTATCTCTTGAGCACGCTTATGTACTTCGTCGACAGCGCTGCGGACTGCTTGACCTCCTCGAGCATAGATGTTCTTCGCTGTGGATTGCAACAGTGCTTCAATGTTTCGCTGTGGCCGCGTTCGTACCGCAGATGAAATTGCTGTACGAGCGTCCTGCCCGGAGAAGGTTGTGATGTTGCGCTGCAACGCTGGTGGCGTGGTTGGCCTGCCGGATGATCGCGCAGGCCGGCCTGTGTACTTGAGCACCAGATAACCACCAGCTTCCTCATTCAGGTGTTCACGCATGTACAAGGCATCTGTCACAAAGGTTTGCGGTGGATAGACCTTATCTGGCTCCGGATACCTCAGTAATATTGTCAATGCCTCGTTGTAATCTGCAGCAACCAGCTCCCACCGTATGCGTAACAACATAGCAACTGAGATGTAATCCACAAGCTCCAGAGACTGATCTTCGGCGAATATAAGGTCCCAAACCAATAGTGTATCGTCAAATTGGAATTCGCGACCGAAGAGCAGGCGGATCCATCGGATCAAGAAGACTTGCGGCACGATATCAATCTTTTCCAAGTGCTTCACAAGAATCGGATCCACCTGCTGCAGTAGCTCATTGAAGATCCGTTGGCTCCGTAGGACTATAGGATTCTCCTTGCCAGAATGGGTGGTCTGCTCGTAGAAGCTCTTCGCATGCTGCATGATCTTGCTGAACAACGCAAATGAGTCATGCTCAATAAAATCGGCATCGAAGACTGCCTTGACTACACTGGCTTCTCCCAGCGTCTTGCTGCTTAGACCTAGATCTATGGCGTCGCGCTCGACGACCCAAAGCACAGGGGCCAAAATCTCATGCATTCCTTGACGATAGCCGGTATCTGGATTGAGTTTGCTGTAGACATATAGCACGTCGAGTAGCATTCGCTGCGTCTCTGGCTCTCTGAAATAGTAATTGTCTTGCATACAGCGGTCGACATCCTGCTTGATCTCGGCACGCAACTCATCATCGGCGCCACTAGGCGTCCGCGACAGGGGCTTTCCACGTGTTAACACTTGCAGTGTTGGAACGATGTGTTTTTCAGGTGCACGACCAACTTACCTCAGTGTTGCCTGCGAAGGAGTCCCCGGAATCATTCAGGCGGGTCAAGAAGTGCATGCGCAACGAATCGTATGCTGATCGCGATGCAGCCAGTATTTTCGGCCATGATGCTAAATCAAGATCTTCGAATAGTAAAAAGGCTTTCCAGGCAGCTGAACGAAGGCCAGCACTGGCAATAGGTGACGAGTGTCCTTCGATGCGCGCGATAGCCTTTAGATCGTCGAGCGTTCGGTAGCGCTTCAACTCCTCCCAGCTATCCGAGGCGCTCGCGAAGCTTCGCATACTCTTCAGTGTTGACTAGGAATGATGTTGGAAGAGTGCTGCATTGTATGTTGGTCACATGCACCCGACATGTGTGCAGACTGAGGGCGGAGTCGGCACTACAATTCGCCGAAGGCTATAAGGAGCTCTTGGAAAGTTGGGTTGGGTTGGGGGGGGGGGAGGGGGGGGGATGCGCCGAGGATTATATACATTCCGTCCTTTATCTGAGGATCCGTAGATACCTGAAAATACCTTGGCATGACTCCAGCCCAGCATGTTGTGCAAGTCTGGGCGATGGGCATAAGACAAGCAAGCAACAGAAGCGCTTCAGTCGACAGCTCGTGCTACATGGTCACGACATGAATAATGTTCACTTCGGAAGAGCTATATCCAAGAGCCTCACAGATCGACCGCCTAAGCACTTGCAGCTAAACTCGGCTGTGTAACGCTGCTTGCATCAGCAGCAACTGCGTCCTTCACAGCCGCCCACTTGGTCTCTCTCAGTCCGCCGCGCTCAAAACTCCTCATGGGCACCAGGCCGTATCTCTCGAACATGGCCTTGTCCTCACTCCAGCCTACAGCCTCCGTGGTCAGCATTTTCTCGCCAGTAAAGACAGCATTTGCACCAGCAGAGAAGCACAGAATCTGCTCGGCTTCGCTCATGGTCGTTCTACCCGCAGCAATTCGAATGATGGTAGCCGGCATGGTCAAACGAGCAGTTGCGATCGTCCGAAGCATAGCGTCGAACGATATTGGTCTCTTGCCAGCCGGCAGCTTGTCGCCCAGCGGTGTGCCCTTGATCGGTACCAGCGCATTGACCGGAAATGACTCAGGATGGTGCGGCAGTGTGGAAACAGTGTGTATGAGCCCGACGTGGTCTTCAGGCTTCTCGCCCAGGCCAAGGATACCTCCAGAACAGACGTTGATGCCAGCATCACGAACGTGTTCCAATGTCTTCAAACGCTCATCGTACGTCCTCGTGGTGATGATAGATGGGTAGTGCTCCCGGCTTGTGTCCACATTGTGGTTGTACGCCGTCAAGCCGGCCTCAGCAAGCTCCTCAGCCTGCTTCTCGTCGATCATGCCCAGAGTCACACAGACCTCCATATCCATCGACCGGATACCCTCAACCATAGCCTTGACGTTCTTCAGGCTCGTGTTGCGACCACGCATGTCCCTCCAAGCAGCACCCATGCAGAACCGGGTGCTGCCATTAGTCTTTGCTATCCGTGCTGCCTCCAGCACTGAATCGACTGACGACATCTTTGTGGTTTTGAGGCCTGTGTTATGACGAGACGACTGAGAGCAGTACGAGCAGTCTTCACTGCAGCCACCAGTCTTGATATTCATGAGGGTGCACATCTGGATTGCGGACGGTCGGTGGAATCGGCGGTGAAGAGTGCCCTGCACATGTCTTCAGCAGCCGCTCATCTGTGCAGCAGGCATTGACATATTGCTGCAAAGACCTACGGATTGGAAAGCCAGCTCCATGAGCGGCGTATTGTAGATTTCTCGTATCTCATCTCGAGTCCAATTGTATCGTGGTGCTCTCGCGTTCACAGCATTGTGCAAGAATGTGCTTGCTTCCGGAGGTGGAGGAGGGGATGCCGTTGGTAAGATGGGTGAGAAGCTGTCATTGACGGGCGTGCTGAATGACCGTAAACCAGCGACCTGTACTGACCGAGTTGCCGCTCGTTTCGGAACAAAAGAAAGTGCCATTGTGTGTAGTGTGGTAGACGAGAAGAAGCTCACAACAATCTCCAAGAATCAACGTGAAGCATTGGCTTTGGTGGGGTCGGTCAGCAAGTCCCATGGGCCCGGTCCAAAGCTAATAAGACTAGGAGATACATTGCATGAGCCGAGGAGGTCGAGATGTTCCCGCCAAAACAACTGGATGCTTGCAGTCTCATCGTCAGCGAACGCTCAGGAGCAATTGCATGGTCACATGCAGCTAGAAGGTAGAACTAAGGCTGAGTCCTCATTGGAAGCGACTGATTTGCCTTCTTTCAGGAATGGTAGAGCATATGGTAGCTTGACTCCATTCCGCACGGGCGAACTCGATCATGTTATCACTCGCAATCGTTCGCAATTTGCAGGTAATTTGGCAATATTTTGTTGCCACAGCATTTTCGTTTGCTACTGATCCCTCGTGTATTTACTTTTCTGTCTCCATTTCCCCCCATACCGCATCACCACAACTGGAAATGGCGCCAAGAGCAGACATAGACCTGACATGATGCCGAGCCCGAGACCATACCCTAGCTTGTCGTTCAAAGGGACAGCCGCGAGCGGGAGGAAAGTGCCCATCAGACACCGAGTGATCATGACCGCGGTCAATGCAGAAGCCGAGTAGTCTCCTGTGGCATCTACCACATACGCCATGACCGGAACCAGAGCGCCGATACAGAGGATGCCTTGCAGGACGACCGACACGATGAGCAACGCCACGGGCCACTTTTGATCTGCTGTCCAGCCATATAAAGCTACCACCAGTGGAAGAGCGAACGCGGCAAATATAACCAGCGGAAGCCGATTCTCAGGGCTCGCTCCATGCTTTTTCGACAACCGCTTGTAGACGCAGTCCACCAAGAAGTTGCAGCTGACCACGCCGAAGAAAGATCCAATACTAAAGCTGAGAAAGGAGGTTCCGACGAGCGCGGGCTTGAAGTGGTAGACCCCCGCCAGGATATTCGGAAATGTGGTAGACATTACGTAGAAGAACGAGAATGTCAGACCACCCTGAAGAGAAATTGCCTGCAGAATTTTAGAGCTCCAGAAGACCTTGGCTGGTCTGGCGATGGCTGTGAGGATTGCAGACTTAGTCCAAGCATCCTTCTGCTTTCGCAGAAGAGGCTCATCAAATTCGAGTACTGGTTTTCCGGCCGACGCCTCGGACCTCTGGCGGAGGATCACAGGCCTGTATGTCTCTCTGAACAGCTTAAGAAACATGAGCTCAGCAAGCAAGGCAAGTGTAAGTCCCATCCACATGATACGGCGCCACCCAAGAGTCTCCGCAATGGCTCCTGCAATGGCCGGTCCCACAGCGCCGCCAAGAAGGGGCGCCAGCATAATCAGCGACATCGCTGAAGCTCGCTCATCAGGCTCGAACAAATCGCCTACAACCGCTGGATTCAGCACATTGCTCGCTACAGCACAGCCCGTCAAGAAGCGGGAGAAGATCAGCGACTCAGGCCTTGTGCTAAGCGCCGACAATGCGATGCCGATGATGAAAATCGTATTCGCGATGTTAAAGACTTGCCATCGGCCTGTCGAAGAGGTCAGATCAAAAGTCCGAGGACAATTTGAATGCTCTTCTACCAGTTTTTCCCCTTTGCTGTGGTTTCGCTAGATGTCTGATAGGGACAGTGGAATCTCACCGTAGAGCTCAGAGAGTGGCGCAATAAGTAGAGGTCCTGCGGCTTCGCCGAGCTCCCAGATTGTGACGAGGAGGACGGTGGCTTGCTTGCTGGCGTGCCGGCCGGGCGTGACGTCGGAAATTATGTCGTGGGCGACTGGGACAGCGGAGATGCATGTGAAGGTGCTGCGTGACTGTTAGCGGAGTGTGAGGAAGCAGAGACGGAAAGACGGACACTGTAAATGACATGAATGCTAGCAATGCAATGATCCCTCGCTTGTAGGCCTTGCTCCAATTGCGTGGGTTCGCAGGATCATCCTGCGCAAAGTCCAGATCAGTAGTCATCTTCCTGTTGTCCTCATGAGAATGGCAGATCTGCTCCGGCGTTGAGCCAAGCAGAGGCTCCGTTTCGTCCATGTTGCCGAAATATGACCAGTTGACCTGTCTAAGGTCGATGGAAAGATGGATTTCAGGAAGAATCGGAATACAGGAGAAAAGGTTCAAGATTACTTAACGTATAATCGTGGCAGTGGCATACCGATCTCACGTAAAAGACCACGACCTGATTACCTTATGTTGCGGCCACAGGTGGGACCGAGGGACGAAAAGTTGGCTTTGTAAGCGGACATGGCCGAAATAGGAAGGTGCGGCGATGTCAAGAGTTTCGAGAACACTTCCGTCTGCTAGGATGCTTACCTGCTCTTCACACTTCCGTGTCATTCGCACAGCCGCATATTCGGATATTCGAGACTACACACCGGCGCATCACCAGCAGTCTCGCGACCATATCCCTCGCAACATGGCCACCGCCCTAGCCGTAGGCGTCGGCGTAGCAGCTGCCGCATTCTTCGTACGCCCCATCACAACTCACCCATCACGCGATGCGCTCGTACTCCTAACTCTTCCCACAGGGTCGCGCAGGCCTAGTAGCGCTACGACGCTATCGTGGCGGCACCAACGCCCTAGGCAAAGCCTTCTACAAAGGCGGTTTCGAGCCGAAAATGAACAGAAGAGAGGCGGCGTTGATACTCGAGACTCCGTAGGTTTTCCTCGATCGATCTCGAAAAACACGATGTACTGATGGGCGCGTTCTTGGGGGTCCGACAGGGAGCGAGGCATAACGAAAGACATGATTCGGAAGAAACATAGGCAGATGATGCTTTTGAACCATCCTGATCGAGGGGGCAGCCCGTATTTGGCGACGAAGATTAATGAGGCGAAAGAGTTTTTGGAGAAGGGTGCGAGTTGAGTGGGAAATTATTTCGGGTGGAATATCAGGGACAGTAAGAGCATGGCATAGCGTGATGAACCGTTTTTAGCGAGGCGTTGGTGGGATTTGAGAGCATTTGAGGCTGGGATGGGCTTGTAAATTGTGTGTATGAACAGTCGCCACTCTACTGCTTGAAAGTCTGGGGACAGCTGTGTCTGATGCGCACGGTAAAGGGTGTTTCTAGAAGTGGACTGCAGATCGTGAAAGGGCTTTGCACATTTTGTTGAAGTTGGAAGGGAGACTGGCTACGTTTCAGAGCGTTTGAGAGAGGGACAAAGACACGCGCTCCTAGACGCGGGCAGGCACACGCCAGGAGACAATTGAGATGTTGACTTCGAAAACCGGAGGAGGTCAAATACACAACAGAGCCACTCGTGCCAAGAGCGATGGCTGAATGTATATCCGGATGGCCGATGGACTGAATTCGAATTTCATGGTGCAAACTCATGCGCTGGAACATTGTTCGAAGCAATCACTTGACATCACATAAAGCTGCTGCTCAACATTGCCACCACCGTTTGCCCACATAAAAGGCATGAGTCAAAAATGCCTTCCATGTCGATTTTTATGCAGTCCAACCGATCTGGTGTGAGAATCAAGGCGACAGCCTTTGAGGGTCCCTCGGGAATAATGACGCCAACCTCACATTCGGCAGGCCCAACCACAACATCACAATGCGCTCCAACCCCAATCCTCCACCAGCATGCTTATTACAACCGTAGCTGAAGGCCTTGACATAGTCCCTCAACCCTTCGCTCTCTGGGTCCACTGGAGTCACATGCTCCTTCATCCTCTTCCGCAAGAATTCCGCCTTGTGTATACGTTGCGCACCGCTCATAATCTCCTGTCCGCGCATGAAGAAGTCGTACGAATTCGAGTATCCAGCATTCGCGTCATTCGGGTCCTTGCCGTACGTGGTCATATCGGGCATGGTGTAGAAAGGTCTGACAGCCAACGGGAACTTGTCCAGGACGTAGAAGTCCGTACCGTACTTTTCCAGCACAAGCGCCCCGAGCTTCTTCTCGTCGGGTGTGGAGAGGTCGTCGTAGTCGTTCACTTCTACGCCAGCGTCGCGCAGCATCTTGATACCTTCTGAGAATGGTAGCCTTGGGACTTTGCCTGCTTCGGGTAATCTGAATTCAGGTACGTTGTAGACGGCTCGGACAAGGTCAGTTTCGCGCTTATACCGTGTCTTCAGGCCATTGAAGATGTACAGCATGAGCTCTTCGAGGAGAGAGACGACTTCGTGGTAGTGGCCGTTGTACTCCATCTCCAGATCCAGACCGGTGAACTCGGTCAAGTGACGTGCGGTGTTTGAGTTCTCGGCTCTGAAGACTGGGCCGACTTCGAAGACCTTCTGGAATCGAGCAGCGATGAGCATTTGCTTGTACAACTGTGGTGATTGTGCGAGGAAGGCCTTGGTAGCAAAGTACGTGACCTCGAAGACGTTGGCACCACCCTCTGATGCTGATCCAAGAAGCTTCGGCGTCTGGATACCAGTGAAGCCTTTGGCGTCAAGAAACTCGGCAAAGAGCTTCGTGACGCCGTATTTTATTCTGCCAATGGCAAAGTTGTGACGGGCTCGGAGATCGATCACGCGGTTGTTGAGACGAGTGTTGAGAGTGACGATGGGTCGACCCCCTTCTTCTTGTGCCTCCTCGCCTTCGGCTGGAATGGGTTGCTCCGCATCCTCGACTTGCAGCGGCAATTGTGAATCGGCTGGTGACTCGACGTAGATCCGCTTGATGTGCGCTTCCAGGTTCTGGATTGTGCAAGACTTGACTGGCTCCTTGGGCTTCTTGACAAGGGCGTGTACCACAACAACGGACTGTGAAGGTATGCCGCCGGCAAACTTGACCATCTGCTTGGACAAGGTGTCGCTGACGGCGATGACTGCTTGGATGGTGCTGAAGCCATGCTGGAAGACTAAGAATGCCAGCTTCGCGCTCTGACTCCTCGCATTCTTGACCACCGCTGTGAAGAGCACATGGGGGCCTCCAACCTCCTTCGCACCGTCTGGCCCGCCATGCGACACCTTCTCTCCCTCCGTCCCAAATGTCTCCTCGAGCTCATCGAGCTTCACAAAGGGCACGTCTACGACCACCTTTGGCAGCTCGCCATCACGGGGCAGCTCACCATAGTCGTCCTTTGATATGTCGTTGGCCTCAGCGACCTCTCGCTCCTTCCGCGCAGCTTCCTCCGCCGCAGCACGTTTGGCTGCCTTCTCTGCCTTTTCCTTTTCCTTCAGTGCTTTCTTGAGTGCTGACTTGGAAGGGCCTTTCTCGCCTTCTCCTTCTGAGACGGGAAAACCCTGCTCGGCCTTTGGAGGGTCCTGCTCTGCCATTGTTGCTGTGTCGCGTGTATTCTGCCTTCAATGGGAAGGCACGATGGAACTTTTTATTGCCGCTGGAGGGGCAGTCACCGCGCGAAGTGGGGTGTGACGCATTTGATTGGGAAGGTGCGCCGAAAGGCGGGACGATCTTGAATTCCAACGAATCAAATAACCGTCAAATTGATTAGTAGCGCTTGGTAGTTGCGTGACCTCCGTGTTCATATGAACGCTGCGTCGCCCGTGCCCAACTCAGTTCTGAGCATTTGAGGCGGCTTGCCATGTCGCGCACCTCCCATATTGGAGGAGGGGTGTACAAGCCGACATCACTCGACTTCATCAACAGACCGAATCCGGTCGAGCCCCAGTCAGAGCCGCAGAGACATCCTCTCAACGGCTTCCACCAGCTCCCTCAGCCATCTTATCAGGAATATGTCCGATCTTTGATCAGCCGCGGTGACCATGCAGATTCGGATAGGCCATTCAAAAGGCGAAAGTCCGGCCATGGGAAATCCCTGGATCTGCCAAAGCTGCCGGTCAGGCCAGGCGCGAAAAGGCAGCGTCTTCCTCCCACCCTGAGCGGCCTCCATCAACCTCCACCAGATGCCGGAATCCTGCCAAGCATCTCCACAGATCAGCCAGTTCAAGGCGTCCAGCAAAGGCCGGTGGAAATAAATAGGCCGCAAACACTCACCCCAGCTCAACCCGCAGGAGAACCAAGCTCGAGCGCCACCGAGAAGCAGGATCCACCCAGACAGCCAGCCAGCGCCAAGGCAAAGCGCAAGAAGTGGTCCGATGAGGAGACTGCAGACTTGCTGAAGGGCGTAGCCCGCTTCGGGATTGGCAATTGGACTAAGATTCTGAAACATGAGGACTACAGCTTCCAAGGCCGGACCGCCCTGGATCTCAAAGACCGCTTTCGAGTATGTTGTCCGGATGACTACAAGCGCAACAAATTGCCACAGAAATCGACCAAGGAGAGCGGCTCACCTGCAGACAGTCGTTCTGAACGTAAGACGCGGGAAGAGCTCAAAGAGCTCGGCATCAATCAGCCCTTCACCAAGGTTGACAGGCGTAAACGCACGGACTACAGTGCTGAAGAAGATGAGGCGCTTCTCAAAGGATTTCAGAAGTACCGAAATGCTTGGGCGGAGATCAGGGCAGATCAAACTCTGGGACTGAACCATCGAACCCCTACAGACCTACGCGATCGTATGAGAAACAAGTTCCCAAAAGAGTTTGCATCGCTTGGCCTTACGCCACGGCCAGGCGACTCTTCCAAGTCAAAGAGTCATCACAGAAAGACTGAAAGCGAGCAATCGACTGCACATACAAGATCTGAGGCAGCAAATGCCAAGTCGTCAGAAAAAGCAGTGGAGAAGCCACTCTCCCTTTCAAGCATCGTGGCACCCGTCAACGCAGACCATCCGCCTCCCCCTCCCAAACCTCCAAACCAGCCTAGCAAGCACTCGCAAAAGCTCTTCCCGCCCTTCCACGATCCCTACTTTGGCGCGACCTTTGACCATGACGACTCTGATAGCGAACCCATCACCCTCGACCGGGATATCCTTGATTGGCCCTCAGACTTCAAGAAGCATTACTCATGCACTGTCGAAACGACCAAAGGCACCGGAGGTATCGATCCGCTCGCCACGCTGAATCTGCCCAGACCGACTGCTGTGCCGCACTCGACGGCATCGCAAACAACGACTGTGGGGGCTGGGACGCTGCCTTCTGTTGCTGCCATTACCGCTGGGAGCAGCTTCGAGTATGGTGATGATGATGGGTTACAGCTTCCGAGCTTGATGTTCGGGCCAATGTATGAGGGTGATGCCATGAGGACGAGTGGGCCGGGACACTTCTTGGGTATCGACGAGTTGATCTCGTAGGATATGCGATGAGCTTGTGACACCAACTTGCCCCTCGCGCAAGTTCAAGCATTCTTGATGTAGTCTGAGTGCAAGATATAGTTGGAAACTGCAGCAGGACCATTTATCAGTCGCACCATAAGTACGCCCGAGGAACCTTGGTTTTCAGTCAATATCACACGCGTGAACTTCCTCCTCACGACCCTACATACGCCTCCGTGCCCCTACTCACATAGACCTCCCCCACCAACACCGCACACCCCACCGCCATCGCCACACTGATAATCGGCAAATTATGCCTCGCAAACTCGGCACTCTTGACAACAATATACTTTCTCTCCAGAATATCTCTCCACAGCATCCCCGCCAACGCCGCGCTGAAAGCCGCGCTGAAAGCCCCGTAGTTGACACCTAGCGCCATGCTGTAGACTGTCGCCCAGAAAGTGCGTTGGGAGATGGCGGTGCCGTTTGCGGAGTGGATGGAGACCCAGGCTTGCACTACGCGGGCGAGGAGGATGGTCGTGCCGATGTTTGTGCCTGCGAACTGCGGAAATCATCAGCGATTGCTGGGGATTTCGAGTGGGGTGGTAAGGATGATCTTACGTTACACAAAATGCAGGACAAGAATGCCATTCCTCCTACGGCACCCACCGTCCCCGTCTTACCGACCCAGTGGTCCCAGCCGTAGGCGAAGACGGCTGTCCAGCCTTTGGTCGAGAGGCCTTGCACGAGGACGAACATGGAGAGGGCGAAGGGGACCAGTGCGAAGGGGAGCATGGAGACGACGGCTGTGACGGTTGGGAAGGTCTCTTGGAGCCATTGGTATAAGTCTTTCCACAGTGACCATAGTGTAGTCGGTGTCGACTCCCGTGCTGCGAATGGCTCCTCTCTTGCTCGAGTTGAAGCTTTCTCGTCGGCTTCTGCGTCCGAGACCAAGTCGTGAGGTGTTGCTCTGCCTGCATGATGCTCGTGGGACGCAGCAGGGACGGGAGTGATGTCGTTCTTCTCGCTACTCGATTGCTCTACGCCTGAGGACAAGGCTGCTTCAGACTTCTTGTCTTCCAGAATCTGCTGCTTTCGCACAGCCTCATTCTTCCTCCCTTGCGCAGCGATAGCGCGCGTCTTCTCGCGATTGAGCCACCCCATTGTGGAGTCCCAGCAGAACAGCACGAAAGCGGCGGGCGTGGTCACCCAGAAGACCGGATGCTCATGACTGGTATCTGTGACAGCATTCAGAACGAGGATGGTAATGAGTGTCAAAGCCATGATCACGGCTGCAAATGCTGCGCCCCACTTGTCCAGGAATGGGTTCTTGATAGCTTCGATCATGAGCAGCTCCGCACGCTCCTTCTCGGCCATGTCTTTTTCAATGATGCCTCGAGCGTGCTCAGCATGCGGGATGTTTGGATTCACAGCCTTCCAGTCTCTCATTGATTCTGGCAGCTCTCGTAGGACGATCTTAGAGGGTATGAGAGTCGGGTCCGCGTAGACGATCCATTGTAGGAGTGGGCACAGGACGACTGCCGTGACCATGACCGGTACAATCATATTGACAGTATAGTCCACGAATTTGATACTGAACGCGCCAGCCAGGACCAGATTCGTCGGGTTCGAGGAAACCAGGATGGCTGACCCGATATTCGCCACCGAGAACTGAGTGAACAGCCATGCTCTTGGCTTCTCGATGTTGTCAGAGACTCGTATCATGTACGCCAAGAAGGCAGTGCCGGAGAGTATGACCGGGTCATTGCCGACTGCACAAGCTAGCAGGTAGAAGAAAACGTAGAGATAGAAGTACAGCAGTTTGCCTCTGTGCCCGGCCTTTTGCAGTACTTTGAACGCAGCCCATCGGATCAGTCCAGAGGCGTCTAGCGAGATGGCGATGTATGCTAGCGTGATAAAGAAAGCCATGATGTCGATAGGAGCGATGTGGTCGCTTCCGACGGTGCCATCGTGAACTTCTTGGCGACCGATGGCGAGGATGGCGAGGAGGAAGAGGTCGGCTATTAGAGGGGCGGTGATGAAGTTGATGGGGAAGTAGGGTCGTTGTCCTGGCTCAGCTGCGCCGTCATTTTGACCCGATTTGGTGGCGTCTGTCGCTGGCTTGCGTGGACTGGACTTTGTTCGTGGTGGCAGTACTCGACACGCAGCAAGAGCGTCCCAGCCTAGGTTCCATAATGCAGGATGGATTGGTATCCTTTGAGGCCAGAGGACCAAGATGTCTATCACATGTCAACGTGTTGGATCGGTTTTGGTATGCTATTGTGCTCCCGCTTACTGGTTATGACGAAGACAATGAGTGTAATGATAGATCGCCAATTCTTGATCTGATTAGTATCCAGGCTTTCCGACATCTTCCATGTCGGATCCCAGCGGAAAGAAACTGCAGGTGGAGCTTGATTGGTGGTCCTCGAGACCAGCTTAGACCACGCACGACGTCGCGCAAGACGCCCATGCAACAAGCAAAGATGTCAGGTACGGTACTGCAGCTTTGCGCAAGCAATCAAGCAAGACGGTCAAAATATTCCACCTTGTTCCAACGCCAGGCCACGCGCGCTTCTCATACCCGGCTGACAAGCGCAGAGTAATGCAGCGTAGTCGGCATTATTGCTGTTAGCAGCAGCTGGTGCCATTTGATTGCTCCATTCTGACCATGCATGTTGGGGATATCCTGCCTGTCACATGTGAGCAGTACCGGTACCTCCTAGTAATACCTCCGAGTGATGAAGCAATGTCTTGGCAAGACGGCTGGGTGAAGTAGAGCCACTGCTGATTGGTCGACAGAGGCCAGAAGGCGGGCCAGAATGCTTGGCTCAGCGTTAGTTGCCAGAATCCTGGTGCTCACCCTTCGCGTTGCATCTTCAGGACGCCAAAGCTCTGTAGATCAACACGACCGAGTCCTTCGAGTCTGCCGCCGGGACGTGGCTGAGCGTCTCTCACCGGTCATGCATGCTACCTCCTACCACTCGTTGTGGCCTCTCAGCTGGGCGCAGTTGTACCGGCTCGGCATCATGCAACTCGGCCGGTGAAGCTGGCTAGTGAGGCCGCTGGTCAAAGATAAGGCAGGACTTCATCAGCAGAGCCTCAAACAAAAGTATATACACCTTGTTTGCAGTCACGGCCTGGTCTGCACATACATACACGCTACGACCCACCTCACTAGGCACTTGGCCATGCTTTTCCATCGCCAGCACGCCACATGTCACCGCTGCCAGCCATCTACAATCGACGGACCACTCCAACTTCTCCGCCGGCCAATACTACTGAACAGGCTATCCAGATAGTCTGTGCATGGCCGGTGTCCGGACAGTATGGACCGGGTGCTAGAATACTGTAAGTGGGCTCACGCATATGAAATTCACCTTTGTTCGTCGGTTTATATGGTTTGCAGGTATTACGTTTTGATCGTAGCATGCATTTTTGCTAGAAAGACAGAATGGCTGCGGAATGCCTGCTTGGCAGCAGCTTTGTTATTGCCTGCGGTGGCTGCAATCCATGGCATTGTGCTTGCGGCCGCCCACATAGACAGAGCTGTTGACATGGATGTCTATGGTACACTACAGCTATGTGCCGTAGGAGCCCTCGCAGCACCCGTGACAGCAAGGCGATCCGAGACTTACTTCAAGACACCTGGACGAAACACTATATTCGTCTGGGCTGCCATTGTCCTTGCTGGTCTGCTCAGTCTTGCTGTGGAGTTCTACCGCAGCTCCAACGTACAAGCCACAGCTGCGGAAGGCTGTACCAGGAGTGGTTTCATCTATGGCATCTCGACATGCAATCTTACCTGCAACCCGAGTGATGGCCCATTTTCGTCAATCCGTGGCGGCTCGGCGAACAACATCAATGTAATAATCGCTCCTCACATCATAACGTTCAACGCGGGTATGCTGTTGGCAGCTGCGTGTTGTATTCCGGCTATTCTTCTCCTGGTATCGTTGTCGATCCAGATTTTTGAAAGCGAGATCAACCCAAAGTCGGACGCCAATGGCACTCAGGAGGCCAGCGAGCAAGGAGACGAGGAGCCCCATAGGCGCGATTCGAATACTAAAGTGGGAGCAGGCCCAGACGTCCAGACATTGGATCATAGCGGAGCAGATCCTAACAGCCATAGCGACAAAGTCAGTCCAGGCAGCAAGTCTGGAGATGATGTGGACGTCAGAAGCAGAGCAGTCCGCATGATCAAGCTATTTCAGAAAAACTTTGAGGTGCCAGTCTTTGGCGCCGCCATATTGGCCATAGTCATCATTGGCGAGCGTAATTTCTTTAGCAAGCCTGTCAAGTTCGACACCGAGCCAATGGCGAACGTTGGACAGTGGTCACCAATCGCAGGTATCGTGCTTACTATCCTCGGCTCGGTCTACCTTCTGCTTGCTGAGGCGATCGAGTACGAGCGCGGTCCAGCAGCCGCGCGAAATGGCTACATCCGACGAGCTGAGAATCATAGGCCTAGTGACTTGGCCCTCCAAGGCGCCAGGTATTCAATGAAGCTTGGTAAAGAGCTCCGCAAAAGATTCCACAGAGATTACCAGAACATGAGCGAGATCGAAGAGCAGGGCCAAGGCGTACCAGAGATTCCAGGCGAGAAGAATCGCAATGCTAAGACAATACATTATGCTGCATATGGTGACAGGTCTTCTCGGTCGCCAGCGCGAAGCGAGCGCAGCGCAACTGTGCACAGCCATAGGCCATACAGTCCGGATTCGGCGCTTACTCGCGGCGAGACGCTGGACATACCGTCGTCTCCGCACCACCACAGGAGCTCGTCGTTGGATGCAGACCGGATCTCAAGTGAAGTCACGGAGTCTCCGAAATTTAATCGTCCTTCTCTTTCATTGCAGCACATAGTATCGGCTCCAGAGGCGGGCCGATCAAATAGACGAACGGAATCGTTTTCGGTGCACAATGGTCATGCAGCGACAGATGATGTAGCCGAGACACCTGTTATTATGGTTACGACCGAATCTCGCGTGGTCTCCCGAAGTCCAAGCTTGGCAGTGAGTGATGCGAATGAGGCAAAGCGGCGGTCGTGTTGACAGTGTGCTCTGGGTGCCGAGATGTACTGCAACTGCGTATGAGGTCTGTGATTCGAAGAGGCGCTTGTGACTAGAATCCTTTAAGATCCTCTCGCGGAGCGCGCAGCGGGTCCGTGAACCCGAAACCCCACGCAGCAAAATAGGCGGTCTTTCGGTCGTTACACTCAGCTCATTGCCATTCAGGGGCTGGGCTGACTGACGAGGCGATCGAATGCTTCGAGAAGTTGACTGTATATTTGGACAGGTGGTCCGACAGCTTCAGGCTCCTGGCTGTTTTGTGCAGGCCAGCAAGCTGTTTCTTCTGCTCTCTGTCGGAAGTTCCAGTAGAATCCATCTGTGCTCGGGCGATGCAGAGCACATGCGAGGCTCGCAACACTTGAACCTTCTCGTGCTGAAGGTGCAGGATACAAGCCGCGAACGTATAGCTTCCTCTGCTATGGCAATCATTAGCAACTACAAATCCAACCATGCCGAGGGGCCCGAAATCGCGGAGGATCAATGAACGCTTCGATGTTCTTTCGAACGCCCTCAACAACCGTCGCCGAACAGCCTCCTGTCGTGACAGAGTGGGATACGCCACCTTGCCACCTTGACTGCACCACCTCCTCCTACCGCCAGAATAAGTCGATCAAGTCGGACAAGTGGATCCTCGGCTCCCACCTTGGGAAGGCACGCAGGGGGGAACTGCTTCGGAACTTTGTCCTCGCAAAGCATGGCAGGCGCGTGGGAGACTACGTGTAACAGGACCCTTGCCGGCGGACACAACGACTTGGGAAAGATGGAACATGCCGATTAATGGCGTCGCCACAAAGAGATAGACATGTGCTTAGAGCATCACGCGGGGAGGGCTTGAGCGCCGCGCCTCCAAAACGCCACACTCTGGAGATACGGGGAGCATGCAGACTGGCGTGCCAAGCAATAGCATACCCAAAACTCCAAATTACCACGAGTGGATGTTCGTCAGGTAATATGCCTGCAAGATTGGTGGGCTTGGCCGCTCCGACTTGCCACAAAGGCAAGCGTAGATGTTTGTATCTCCGGACTCGTTCCAGGAACCAGGCAGCGGCTGAGTTCGAGGTCGATCGAGTGTTTCCAAGGAACGATCGACGGGCGCTGCAGTGGAGCCAACTGACGTCTTCACACGGGACAGTCATTCTATGCGACGGTCGTGTTGATCCAGATTATGGCTCAAGTCAAATGTTCTATCATTTGTTCCATGTGCTGCATTTCTTGTCAAAGCGCACGAGAACTGTTGTGCGGCGAAGACGATCAGATTGCATGCATGACTGCGGAAATGACCGCGATACGACCTGCACGCATGCGGCATATGGTATACCATCGAACATATGATGAAGGCCGAGGTTCCTCTAGCATCCCACTATAATTAAGCTTTCACCGAGACCTGCTCACGCGCATGCGCGCTTGGCGGCGTGGCCAACGTCTAATTTACAATCATCCACGGCACGCAATGGTGCTCGATCGCAGCCGTTCCCAGCTCCGAGGCACGACCATGGTCTAGACAGATCCCCTGATACCTAGCAAGTCGACGCAATCTTGGATAGGCAGAGACTGTATCGCCACGACGGTACAGACAAATTGGGACTCCTATCGCCAGAAGCTCGCGAGTGCACTCGGTTCCTTCACAGCATCCGAGCAGCGTCTGTAATAGGACGTCCAAGATCCGGTTCTTCCAATTGAGATTTCACGTTTGGCTTAGCGTTCCAGTTTCTCCATTCCTGCAGCCAACGACCTTGTGAAATTCGGACAGGCTTTCGCACTAGACCAGGAGGTGCGGCCTCGGCAGATCTACTCCATGCTGGAACATCCACTATCTCTTAAAGGCGTTTGTGGGGGGAGGAGAGCGAATCCCATGAAGAAGATGGATCTCGGACCACCGAGGCAGATTGCTTTCTGCTATCTCCTCCTGCTTTTGCATAATTACAAGGTCTCCGACCGATCTTCTTCCACGCACGAGCTCGCCTGTCGAAGAGAGTCGGGCGACGGTGAAGATTAGCAGTTGCACAACGACTTCTATCTAAAACCACATCGATTGTCGCAAAGATGTCGCCTCTTGGCCACCACGGTCACGCCGGTCCGGACCATAAGCCTGCGCAAGTCACCTTAGGCTCACCTCATTCTTCAGACAACAACATGGTTGAGCGGTTGGAGCACTTCGACCCGGGCTATGCCCATGACCGGGACCTCGAGCACCACCCGATCGATGAGAAGAAGCAGCTGGAGATGGACGAGGCGAACAACCCGAACATTCACCACCACGTATGTTGTCACAATTCTGTGTTGGTAGAGGGCGCAGAGTCGGAGCTGACCACTATCACAGATGAACCCAAGGTTGTTCCTGGGCTTGACAGCCATGTCTTTCTGCTGGATTGGATCCCAAATCCCTCTGTACCTCTACGGTAGTGTGCTGCCCGACATTTACAGTGATGTCGGTGGTGCGGGGGGTCGGTGGTTGTGGATGGTTGTCGGCTACCTCATTCCAGTCTCTGCTCTCTGCCCCTTTGTTGGAGCGCTTTCCGATCTCATGGGCCGCAAGAAAGTCGCTGCTATTGGTCAGGTCCTCCTCATCATCGGCCCGATTGTGGTGTCTACTTCCCATCAGATCAATACAGCTATCGGCGGCATGGTCATCGCTGGTCTCGGCGCTGGTCTGAACGAATTGATCGCACTCGCCGGAACATCTGAAATGGTGCCCGTCAGTAAGCGTGGTGCATACGTTGGTCTGGTCGTCTTCACGATCCTGCCCTTCTGCCCTTCTGCGCTTTGGGCTCAGCTCATTGCTGCAGACTCCAACTGGCGATGGGTCGGCCTGCTGGTCGGCATCTGGAACTTTGTTGGGCTTATACTCGTGGCGCTGTTCTACAGGGATCCAGTCACCCTGGAGGAGAAGCAAAGCAAGAAGCAGATCCTCAAGGAGATCGACTATGTTGGCGGTTTCCTTAGTACCGCCGGTGTCACTTGCTTCATGCTGGGTTTACAATGGGGCGCCGAGCAGGTAGGCCACAGCAGCGCCAAACCTCATCGATCCAGGCTAACATTGTCTTCCCTAGTACGAATGGAACAGTGTGCACGTCCTTGTGCCATTCCTCATTGGCGTCGCGCTAATTATCAGCTTCTTTCTCTACGAGCGATTCCTTGCCAAGTACCCCATGCTGCCGAAGGAGATATTCAGCCGCGACAAGCGTACAATGATTGCCATCCTTCTCATCACCTTCTTCTCCGGAGGCAACTTCTTCGTCTTGTTGCTCTTCTGGCCCACCCAGACCTACAACATGTATGGCGATAACCCGCTCCACATTGGTATCCGCACCCTTCCTATCGGGTTCGGTATTATCGGTGGTGCCGTCATTGCACTCCTCCTCATCGGTGTCACCAAGGGTCGCACCACGATCCTCATGATCTTCTGGACCGCTCTCATGACAGCGTTCGTCGGCGCCATGTCCGTCGCCACCACCACCAATTTATACCCGACTGTCTACGGCATCCTGGTTTTCGCCGCCATCGGAGTTGGAGCCGTCATCATTCCTTGCTCGATCATTGCACAGATCGTCTGTCCTGTCGAATACATCGGTACCATCACAGCCATCACGCTCAGTATTCGGTACATCGGCGGAGCGATCGGCTTCTCAGTCTACTACAATGTCTTTTACCACAAGTATTACCCAACCGCTCAAAAGGTTGGTGTGCAGCTGTTCTTGGAAGGCGTTTCTCACAACATCAACACACTCACGGAGCTGGTCACATTGGCAAGTGACGCCGAGTACGCGACACTGAAACGTGTCATCGCAACGGACCCTAATGTCCTGAAGCCGGACACAGCCTACAACACCATTCTCAGCATGACTCAAGAGGCATTCGCCAAGGCCTACCGATGGCCATACTGGATCTCCATCGCTTTCGGTGGCGTGTGCCTCGTCAGCGCATTTTTCTTGAGGGACATCAGGAGGTTTATGTGAAGATTCGGAAACATACCTTGCTATCAGCGCAGGATGATGATACCTTGGATGCCGGCCCACAAAAGGGCTGAGAAATTTCTACGAGATATGAACATGTACAGATCGAACAACAGGTTCGATTTTCATCGGTGTCAGGGAGAGGAATGCATCTTTTTCCGGCCCCCACAAGCAGCCTATGCCAGCAATGATTTAGTTGACGTGCTTTTGGTTCCAGCTTATTACTCACTCCCTATGTACAACAGCTGTAGCACACCGATACGGGGATAGACTGGCTTCAACCCCGGCGGGCGGCTGGTGTGTGTGTGTGAGCATGCAACAAGCGGGTCACCTGCTCGGAGATATAGCCTTCTTGCAAACCACCCTGGTATGAAATGTCGTAAAGTATCAAGCGTGGCACTCCATCGCTCGCTCAGTCGCTACATGTCGTGACGGGAACACCTCGCCATTACCTTCACTCAAGCTTTGAAAACAGCGTTGCAGGTGCCGGAACCTGCAATACTTTTATACCCACACATAGCAGCAATCAACTTCTAAGTAGTAGCCCTGGGCATACCAAAATCTCGCCCTCTTTGTCAGTAGATCTACAAGAGCAAGCCCTTCCTACTTGTCAGTCTACTCTCCCTCAATCGATCGGCTGTGAAAAGGGGTCTAGGCGTCTCGCATTTCTTTCCGCCCTGTCCTCCTCAGATATTGAACCCACAATAGTGAAGTCAGATGACTATCAGCTAGGATCAGTCCGCCGGCCCCTGAGAACATGAGTATCCGCACCTTTGATCTACCCGAATCCCTTCTTACGCGAGTCTCAGTAATCCAGGTAGGATTCGACCGCGCTTATGCGGACTACGTAACCTCCCACTTTATCAGCCAGGTGAAAGAAATCTCCACGCCCAACATAACACCACATGCATACTCCTTTTTGTTTTCTCAAAAAACAAAAAAACAAAAAACAAAAAAAAGCCCTCAACATCTGGTAGCTTGCCAACCCAGGCAAATATCAGCCAGCTTGCTTCTCTATGCGCAGCACAATGCAGCCGTTCGACCACGATCCATCAGTGAATCCAAGCACATCCTCAGTAATAATCGAGATGGGGAAGGAAAGCTGAGCATGACATGCAATTTTTAACTTTTTTTTCCGCATGGAGGACCGCGGACACCCGGTCTGCTACGCTATATTATTATGATTACAAGAAGAAGTGCTAGCTAGGTAGCGTGTACTCTTTCTCCCTGTGACTACGGCTCGCTCGCAGGATAGGAGGCGTGGGGGGGGGTCCTTCTTTTTCTTCTTCGAGCCTGGGGTCCCGCGGTGGAAAGTCGATGAAGTTCGGTGTGGTGGGACGTGATGATTTGACGGGAGGGGAAGGGAGGTCCGAAGAACGCGGAAGACGCTGATGACGGAGCGATTGTCGATCCCCACGGTTTGTATTCGATGACATGCCTGTGAACACCAACTACATGTACTGGTAGTAAGCAAGATTCTTCGAAAACAGAACTCGCTAGTAACGGACTGTCGATTGAAATAATGGCATTACCGACGACGAGATGACCAAGAGCAGGAAAGACCGACCGACCGACTACTGGTGAATGCAGACGATTGCCAGGCCATGCCGACGAAATACCTGAGACAGTAAAATAAAAAATAAAAAAGCAAAAGTCACGCTCATATTTGACTTCTGCACTTTTGCACTACGAGACTCCCAACCCCACCACCTCCCCTTGCTCATTCACCGGCTGCCCAGCCAGGGAATAACTGGCGCGCCACCGCATTTTCACCGCGGTGCCCTTCCCTCGTTCGACGCCTTGTAGCCGGATCGTCTGCGTGATGCCGTGTTGCTGGTTGGGCGCCATGGTGCGGCTGGATTGCGGTTGGAGGTGGAGGGTGTAGCCCTGTGCGGAATCAGTAAGGCCTTGTAAGGATGTTGAGAATGGTTTTCGATGAGAATGATTTTGATGAGAATGATTTCGAGAAGAGTGATTTCGGTGAGAATGATTGCGATAAGAATGATTTCGATAATAACGGTTGCGGTGACATACCTTGGTGACTGCTAGTTGAAACGTCAAATCCGAAATAGGCTGGGCGGTAGCATTGCTGATTTTCGACAAGATCTGGAGGTCCGTGTCTGATATGCGAGATACGGTGAAGATGGTTTTGATATTACTCGAAGTCACGACGACCTCGGTCGGCTGGTCGGGGAGGCTGGAAGAAAAGGTCCATTCGTCGTCGGCGGGTTGCGGTTTCGCCGCCGACGTGCCGTTCCCCATGCCCAGCAGGTCGATGCCAGACGACGGCTGTGGCGGCTGTGGGGGTGCCTTTGTCGACTGCTGGAATTGAAATGGGGAGTTGCCTCTGGGTGGTGTAGCTAGCGATGCGAAAGGATCCGACTGTTTCGCCTGGTGCTGTTGTATTGATGCTGGGACAGGCGTGGTTGCTTTTGATGGTGTCGTGGAGTGGCCGAGGCTGCTGAAAGCATCTAAGCCAGATGCGGGCGCCGATTGTGTCTGAGGTAGATTGTACTGTGGATGTGGGAGGGGCGCGGTCGAGCTGAAGATGGAGTTTGATGCGGTCTGAGGTTGTGAAGGCTGGTTGAATTGAGCCATGATGTCTGAGGTACCCAGCTGAATGCCACCGCCTGGGCCATAATTGCCGTCGCCCATGTTGAGGCCGAGCAGATCGTCTTCTAGCGCATTGCCTTTCGACTGCGGTGCTGCAGACGCGTCTGCGGCCAGGTCTGCTGCGGAAGTTGACTGCGGTGCTCCGTCATTTTCGTCGACGCCGCCAAAGTCAATCAGGGAGAGCTCGTTGTTTGGTCCGCTCTTCACGCCAGCACCCGAGACACCCAAGGTGCCTTTGGGTATGGCATTGGCGCCGTCAATGTCACCCTTCTTGACCAGCTTGTACCGCTCGATGGTCCGGTGTATGCTGTCGTTGATCTCGAACAGCTTGGCCACCGCCTCCGTGTCATCGCTCTCCTCTTCACACATTTTCTGAATCTTGGGATGCGCCGACGCCAGCGCGTTGGCCAGCTCCTCGAACACATCACCCTCACGAATCTCATCACCTTGTTTGTAGCCCTGCAGCATTTCTTCCAGCAGCCGCGCCTTCTGTTGGATCTTGCCCACCTCCTCGGCCGCCTTTGCTCGGTAATCGGTCTTGTGGCGCGTGTCGTAGCCAGCCATGACCTTCATGAGTCGGTTTGCCTCTTGCAGATCGTGCGGTGTGCCTCGGCGTATGAGCTCTTGCAGCTTGGCCTCCTGCGCCGCTCTCTCCTCGGCCTCCATCTCCTCGGCGCTCCTCAAATTGTCGCTCGGATTGAGCACGGCGGCATCCTCGCGCTTGATCTCGGGGAATTGGTAGCCCTTGTAGCTCAGCAAGCGGTGCATGTCCCTGATGAAGCCCAGGTCCTCCTTGTACTTGCTCGTCTCGCATATGGTCCGGCGCCATTCTTCGATCAGCTCGAGGATGCGGTTCTGCACGCGCGTGGTGCGGATGGGCGGTCGTTCCGGGAAGCGTCGGACCAGCTCGTTCAAGAAGTCCTTGGTGCTGATCTGCAGGTGGAAGGGGTAGCCGCAGTTCTTGACGCAGATGTCGAGCAGACTGAGGGCCAGCAGGCTGATGTTGGGATTGCGGTGGTTGACGTAGCCGACGATGGCGACGGCGGCCTCGCGCGGCGCGCCGCCCTTTTTGGAGTTGATCAAGTCGGCAATCTCCAGACACAGGGCGAGGTTGGGTTCGTAGTTGTCGGGGGAGCAGGCATTCTGGATGTATCGCTGGAGCGGGGTGCGTGCAGGCTCGTTGGGGTAGGCTCCGTAGCGGTCTCGCGCAGCATATCGCGCCGAGGCCGCCTCCATGCCGGCGGGTGGTGGGCGGAGGCCGATATGACGGAGGGGCGGACCGACGCCGCCAGCGAAGTAGCGCTCGATGGTGGGGGGATGCGTGTGATGACGTGTGGTGAATGTATGGATCAATGCATGTGAGAGGTGGGATGTAGGGTAGGTGTACATGTAGGTCGAGGTGTGCAAGGTGTTCCGGCCGAGATGACGCCAGTGGGGTCAATACATAGGTAGCCTAAGGGTAGCCATGCATCATTCGTCCTGTATACATCCATCCATCCATGCCACGATGGTGCGACACAAGAAAGACGGGCGCGGCAAGGGGAAAGGGCACGCGAAGCAGCACACACATCCCGACGGCGGTGGTGGTGGGCGGCGCCCGGCGTTCCAGGCGGCGGCGTGGGACTTGAACCACTGCGACGCCAAGCGCTGCTCGGGCAAGCGGCTGATGCGGCTGGGCCTGATGCGCGAGCTGCACGTCGGGCAGAAGCACGCGGGCGTCGTGGTCAGCCCCAAGGCCTCGCGCCTGCTGTCGCCCGCCGACCGCCCGCTCCTGGAGCAGCACGGCGCCGCGGTGGTCGAGGCCAGCTGGAAGCGCATCGACGACGTGCCCTTCGCCAAGATCGGCGGGCCGCACCCGCGCCTGCTGCCGTACCTGATCGCCGCCAACCCCACCAACTACGGCCGGCCTTGGCGCCTGAACTGTGTGGAAGCGCTGGCCGCCTGCTTCTTCATCTGCGGCCACCGCGACTGGGCCGACGACATCCTGAGCACCTTCAGCTACGGCCAGGCCTTCTTGGACATCAACGACGCCGTCCTGAAGCGCTACGCCGCCTGCCAGGATGAAGACGACGTCAAGAAGGCCGAAGAGCTCTGGCTGGCCAAGATCGAGAGCGAGTGGCAAGAAGACCGCGAGGAGCGTGAAGAGAACAAGGACGATGCTTGGAGAGGCGGCAACATGAACAGGAGACGGATGGATGACAGCGACGAGGAAGACGACGACGACCACGACAGCGACGCCAGCAGTATCGGCGGCATCCACCTCGGCGGTCCCACCCCCGGCGAACAACCCTCACCCATCCACGGCACCAGCACAGAAACCGACGACGACTCCGCCTTCCCCCCCTCCGACGACGAAGAAGAAATGGCCGAGCTCCGCCGCCGCGTCCTGGCCTCCAAGCCCTTCTCCATCCCCTCCGCCTCCGACAAACCACTGCCACAGCGCATCCAACGCCCGCAGGATCCGACGAAACCCGTCCAGAGCATCCCCGCAGATTCCGACGCCGAGAGCGCGTCCGAAGTTGACGGAGGTGATGACGACGATTTCGACAACATCATGAACGCGGCGCCCGTCACGGATCGCGCCGGCATCACCGCGGCGCAGAGGAAGAGGGCGATGGAGAGGGAGGGCACGCTGAGCGTGAGCTATAGTCGCGCGGAGGTCAAGGCGCCGGGGAAGTGGCCGCCGTAGTGCCTAGACTGTACAGATATAAGCTGGTACGTCCCACTCAAGACAGAGCCTCCTGAAAAACTCCCCTCATCCTCCCCTCCCTCAAAGCCTCATACACAACCCCAATCCTCCCCCCAATCGTCCTCTTCTCCCCCTCCCCTCCAATCCTCACACCGCCCCTCTCACACCCCTCATACGTCGCATGCTCCACCAACCCCCGATGCAACGGCACCCCCAACTCGCCCCTCACAAAGCGATACACAATCCGCGACCCACGACTCAAATACTTCACCGTCGTGTTCGTGTCGTCGAAACTGGCTGGACTCGGATCGAGATGCTCCTCTGCGATGCGCGCGCGCGTAGATCTGATGACCGAAGCAATCACTCCCGCCAACGTCTCCGTCCAAACCCCCAGTGCCGAAATCCCAGCGTGCTGTGGTACAAGGGCCTTCGTAATCGGCACAAGCGTCGCCTCCGCCACCATCCTAGCCCGCTCCTCCGCATCCCGCCCCTTATGAACCCTCATCTCCCTCCTCAAAACCTCCCGCACCTCCCCCCAAACCCCCTCCTCCTCCTCCTCCTCCTCCCCCCCTCCAAAAATCTCCCCAAACAACCTCCTCGCCTCCCTCTCAATCCCATCCATGACCTCACACCCCAAAACCCTCAAATCCACCCCCTGACACCCGACCCACAACCCCACCGCCACCATCAACGACACCACCTCCACCGCCTCGCCCACATACCGCGCCGCGATCAACGCCAAAGAATTCACGCTCTGGTTCCCCATCTCCGCCGTCTGCACATGCGGGCCCACGGGGTGCGCCAGCCACGCCAGCTCCGACATGTACGCCGCCATGTTGATATCCACGCCCTTGCACGTGAAGCTCACGCTCGGGTCATCGAAGCACAAATTCGGCGGCAAGTCGCCGTTCAACATGGGGTTGATCAGTTCCGACGTCTGCGCGAACAGCAGCCGGCCGAGCATCTGCAGCACGCCGCGCGTCTTCTCCATCGCCGACGTGAGCGCCGCGGCCTGGAAGTTCCCGCCGTGGTGCACGCGGCCCCGCGCGCAGTCCACGAGCGGGTTGTCCGTCGTCGAGTTCAGTTCGATCGCGACCTGCTGCGTCGCGAGCGCGAGGTCCTCCACGCACGGCCCGAGCCATTGCGGCGCCGTGCGCAGCGCGTAGCGGTCCTGCGCGAGATCTGTGGTGCTGGGGGGCAGGGCGCCGGGGGGGACCGCCAGGCGGGAGCCAGAGAGGTAGGCGGCGAGGTTCTCCGCGACCTGTGCTTGGCCCGGATGCGGTCGGGTGGATGAAATGAACGCGTCGTAGTTTGCCGTGTGGCCGGCAAGAGCCTCGGTGTTCATGGCGGTCAGGGCTTGCGAGGCCAGGAGCAATTGCTGGGTTTCGTGCAGGGCCAGCACGGCCGCGGCGCAGGACACGGCCGTGCCGTTCACGAGGCCCAGGCCTTCCTTTGGGCCCAGGATGAGCGGGGCGAGCCCGGCGCGGTGGAGGGCGGTGGGGGCGGGCAGGATTTCTCGGCCGGAGGCGGAAGGGGATGCGCAGTCGAGGTGGATGTCGGGGGTGCCTTCCAGGGCCGCGGCGATGTAGGAGAGGGGTTGGAGGTCGCCGGAGGCGGAGATGGAGCCGCGGAGGGGCAGGATGGGGATGCAGTCTGCGTTCAGCAGGGCGACGATGGCGGTTATGACGCCGAGGCGGACGGCGGAGTGCCCGCGGAGGAGGGAGTTGCAGCGGGCGAGCATGGCGGCGCGCACGGTGGGGCGGGGCAGGGCGTGCGATTTCAGGGCCGCGAGGGTCTCGCACGAAGCGGGTTGGTGAGTCGCGGTGTCCGTGGCGAGCAGGACGCCGCTGGTCTGATGCTGCAGCAGCGCTCTCTGCATGTTGCCGAGGTCCGCGCTGCGCGTGTCGGCGCTGCCGCCGTAGCCCGTGTTGATGCCGTACACGGTGTCGCCGGCGTCGAGGAGCTGTCTCAGGACGCGCACGCTGGCCGCCACGCGGGCGTGCACGCCCGCGTCGGAGGTCACGCGCACTTTGGCGCCGTGGCGGGCGACGGCCACGACGTCGGGGATTGTCAGGTCGTCGCCGGTGATGGTGATGGCGATGGGTGCGGGCGTGGCGGTGGCGTGCAGGGGGACTGGGTGGGGAGGTGGCGTGGCTTGGCCGTTGATGATGCTGCATGGTGGCATGGTGGCAAGCTAGTGAGCTTGACCGGCTTCTGATGGGTGATGGGGTATGTGCTGTTTCAGTGTCAAAGTGCCTGCCTGTGGAAAATGAAGTGAGAGGCAATTCTGGTGAATCGAGAGTGAAGTGTGGTAAACGGAGCATCAAATTCCAGTCCAGTGAGCATTCATACGAATGTCCCTCTGCACGCAAGCTGCATCTCCCGGGCAGGTAGTAGCTCATCAGAAAATAAAACCAGGTACGATTGTGGCGTCTTGGCGGTATAGACAAGACGCCGTTCTGCAGCCGCAGTTCGAGGTTGTCGTGTGTGCGGGAAGAAACAACGTTTTGGGGAAGAATTGCAGGGGTCGCAAGAACGACACCTCGCTGCTTGCTCCCACGCAACACCCTCTTGCCTTCTCCGAACAGCCGTGTCTGCTTCTCCCCGCCAACCGAGGTCGTTATTTGCACAGCCGCCATGGAAGCCGATCATGCCTGAAAGTCAAACACTCTTCTGCCTCTCACATCACAACGCGCCGTCCACTGGTTCGGCATGCCACCTACCCGGGCCAGACAGAGCGGCAGCCTGCATGACCATGTCGAAATGGTGCGCAGAACTGTCCTGCAGAGGTCATCCGACGCGCAGCTCTCCTTGCAGGCCAGTCTCTAGCGAGGATGACGGCTACTCCATGACGTGTCGTGTCCAGGTGGCAGCTATTCAATGGCACCACCGCACCAATGTGCCTGTCTCAAGGAGACGAAGTTGGACGAGGCTAGATGGGTGATCTGCATCCACCAGTTGAAGTCTACCGAGGCAAGTGCGATCTATATAGCATCACTGGCGTCCCTGTCGCTGCTGCGGCGACCCCGTCTTCAAGGCATCATCATGCGCGGATTCATGCATACGCCGTGCAACACAATCTGGTCTCTGCACCATACACCAGCTAGGTGAGCTCCTCTTTCGCCTAGCGCGCTCTCGAACACCACACACGACATGTCGGTCTCAGCAAGGCAGTCTTTCGACGACAAGCCGAGCGGAAAATGCGACAGTAGTCGCGACCGATCGGAAGCAGACGGCGATCAATCTCGACCCGGTGATGTCGGAGACGGCCCGGAGAGCAGGCCCTCCGGGCCACCAGAGGGCGGTTTCAAGGCCTGGCTACAGGTGCTCTGCGGCTTCATCATGTTCTGGCATGCTTGGGGTGGGTACTTGCTGCAAGCTCGGCATCTGACGACGTAATCCTAACATGGCTCTCGCAGGCCTGGTCAACAGCTACGGCGTCTTCCAGAAATTCTACTCCACCGTCCTCCTGCCCACAGACTCCGAGTCGAACATATCCTGGATAGGATCGCTAGAAGGCGCGCTCTTGGCCTTCACAACCATTTTCGCCGGCCCCTTGTTCGACGCTGGACATGGCCGCCAACTAGTCATCGGCGGCAGCTTTCTCGTCGTGCTGGGCCTAATGATGACCAGCCTGTGCACCACGTACTGGCAGCTGATCCTCGCGCAAGGCCTGTGCACGGGAATAGGCGCCGGCGCCTTATTCCTGGTGGCGGTGGCTGTGCTGCCGGCTTATTTCGGCTCGAAGAGAGCACTCGCCATCGGCATTGCTGCGTCCGGCAGTCCGCTAGGCGGCATAGTATATCCGATAATCTTCCACTACTTGGTGCCACGAGTGGGGTTTGGCTGGACCACGCGCATCATAGGCTTCATATCGCTGGCTCTGTTGGTCATCCCCTGCCTATTCCTGAGGCCCATCATGTCCTCCAGAACCACAGTCCGCAAGATCATCGACTTCTCCGGCTTCCGCGAGCTGCGGTTCAACCTCCTCTGCATCGCCATCTTCTGCGGCAACTGCGGTCTCTACATCCCCTTCTTCTACATCTCACAGTACGCGCACAAAGAAGGCTTCTCGCCAGAACTTGCCTTCTACATGTTACCCCTGCTCTCCGCAGGCAGCATCCCAGGCCGCATCATCCCCGGGTTCCTAGCAGATTTGGTCGGCCCTCTGAACGTCTTGACCATCTGCACCGCCCTGGCTGGAGTACTCGGCTTCTGTTGGGTGGCCATCGGGGACTCGATTCCGGGTTTGATCATCTGGGCACTATCATACGGTTGCTTCAGCGGGGCGTTTTTGTCGCTCCAGCCCACCACGATTGTGAGCATCACCAGCGATCTGGGGATCGTTGGTGGCAGGTTAGGAACCAGCACGTTCTTTTGTGCCTTGGGTGTACTCGTTGGTTCGCCGGTGGGGGGCGCCATTTTGAGCCAAGCCAGCAGTTGGGTTGGCATACAGGTGTTTTGCGGCGCAATACTTCTGCTCGCATCGCTTTTCGCATTCTTGACGAGGTCGGTTGGGCGGAGAATACAGGCAAAATCATGATCATGAGTTATACATACCCCCAGACCTTGAGCACCATCATCGAGCGTACGTGATAATTAATCCGTCTATTCCGTCTATTCGATCACTACCGACTTCGATATTTACCGACTATGAGTACAATCGGAAGCCGACAAATGCGGCTCGGCAGCCATCATGACGAGCCTGAGGTGGTATGCAGTGCAGCATTGGGATAGCTCGACACTGTGAAATTGGTCGCCGTCAGGTTCGTGTTGCCCGGAACAATATACTGCTTGGTCTTGGGCAGGGTGTCAATAAAGCTCTGCGGGAGGTTCAAAGTATCCTTGACGACTTGCGGCAGCGTCAGGCCGAGCCACTGCGCAACACTGACGTCTTGATATCTCGGTGCTTGCAACACTTCCAGGTACACAAGCGACTCGTTGCCGGTGTTCTCCACATAGTGAGAAGAGGTGTCCGGAATGTATCCAACGTCGCCAGCTTGGTAGTCGAAAGTGCGAGACGCTTGAGGCCCGGTGAAGACGGTGACTCGTCCTTGGCCCTGGAGGAAGAAGTTCCACTCATCACTCGTTAAATGCCAATGGATCTCACGCATCGCTCCAGGCTCGATTGTGAAGAGCGCTGCAGAGAAGTTGTTGGCAATCGGGAAGGTGTCAGGATCCACGATCTTGACGCTACCACCCGGTACCACGTATGGCTCTTGGGCGGAAAAGTGGTAGCTGTAAGTCTCGTTGTCCGGAATGTGGCCGGCGGGCCCGTTGACGCTGTCGCGTGCTTCTTGGAGCGTTTGGCCGGCCTTTTGGCCAGTGAAGATATACCGCTGCTCTTGCGGTATGTTGGCGAATGTGCTGACGTCGGTCTGGAAATTCTTGGCCAAGACTTGCTTGGGATTGCGTAGGAACAGCTCGGTCACCAGATCGGTGTCGTCTTCGGAGAAATCGCCTTGACTGAAGACTAGGAGGAACTCGCAGCCCTCCTCCGTGGCCTGGATTGAGTGAGGTACACCGGCGGGGAAGAAATAAAAAAATGGAGTGTCAGCGCGTGTGATGGAATCATCATGCCCACCGAGGGCCTTCATGTCACTTACCCACAAATCACCGGCCTTCAGGTCATCAACGAATGTTTGCCCGTTCTGATTGACAGCCGAGAGGCGCACGCTGCCCGAGAAGATGTACGACCATTCATTAGCGGAATGCCAGTGCATCTCACGGTAAGCATTCGGTCCGAGTCTCATATCAACACCAGCCATATCTATAGCGATAGGCAGCTCATCCGTGTTCTGCTGCCTTGCCCATCCAGGGTTTCCTCCACCAGTTCCAGACCTCGCACTGGACAAGCCCATAGGCCACTTCGCATTTGCAATGTTGCCATTATCAGTGCCTGGCCGAGCAAACAAGTCACTGTTTTGTCTCTGAATCTCCTCATTTCTGGGGCCCGGATCCGTGCCACCATTTCCTCCGCGTATTGCTTGTGGATTAGGGTTGGATGAAAGGTCCAAGTACAAGCCCAGGTCCGCATCAGCTTCCTGGCCGGGCACAAGCTGATATGAACCAACTTCCTGTTCGGGAGAGGCCGTCGGATAGGGGACGCCAGGTCCTAGAGGGGCTGCTGATGCAGAGTCCCCCCCACTGCCAGCTAGACTCTTTGGCCCATAGACGCTGCCTGACGCGCCAACCGGCCCAACGGGCTCGTAAGGGAGGTCGGCGTTGTCGATTTCTGGTCCTTCCGGTAGGCCACCGATCGCTTCATTTTGGCGTCTGTGGACACGTGCTGGCGCTCCCAATGACAATGAGACAAGGCAAGATGCCGTGGCCAAGGAAGTCGCAGTAAACCGCATAATGCTAAGATTTGAAGAAACAGGCGGGAAAGGGCACGTGTTTTTTTTTTTTTTTTTTAGGATTGAAGGGGAGAAATCTGTATATACTTTACCTGAACACTTCTCTAGCCCAGCATTCATGGTGACGACGTGGCTCGTCACATTGCCGCACTTCTGTTCCAACGCACGCGTCTGCTAGCGGCGCTCTTGTGACGTCCATACCAAAGGCTCTCGAGATTGCCTGGTAGAGTTCAATTGGAGGACGAGCCGCCGAGTTCAATTGCCGGGTAGCCCACTACGCACGCCGAGATGACATCGAAAGACTTTAGTATGCCCGAATATGCGGAGAGACATGGGTGAAGCTTGAAAAGCATAGACGTCAGATATAAGCTGTCTGGTCTTTTAGGCTCTCTCAGCACTGCTAAAGGAGATGGCGGCATGATTGAGCTCGGTGAGAAGGCCGCAGTCGTGTGAGATTTCAAGTGGACAAGTTCAGGCCCCCATTTCACTGAGGCGGGAATTGGATAGAATCCAAGATTTTGGGTCGTCGTTGGACTTTGGAAGAGTTTATGATCCTCCCGTGGCACGCGCCATTACGGACCGTTCCGCGCACGTGATAATGCGCGGAAATACCTCAGCGAATATATACCTCCGTCAATCGCGTCGAGCAAGTAGCGCACAAGCCATGAGACACGAAGACAGATCAAGAACGATAGGCAGCCAAAACATGCATGCAGCCACAATGGGCTCGGGGTATCTATGCTTCAACCCTGCGCATCCCAATGACCCGACGCCTAGCACACTGCCCTTTGCCTGAAGCATGATGCA
Source organism: Teratosphaeria nubilosa (assembly GCA_010093825.1). Classification (NCBI taxonomy): domain Eukaryota; kingdom Fungi; phylum Ascomycota; class Dothideomycetes; order Mycosphaerellales; family Teratosphaeriaceae; genus Teratosphaeria; species Teratosphaeria nubilosa. The sequence continues at coordinate 104,509 of ML995861.1, forward strand.
CCAAAAACAACTGAACAATCGAGCCCTCCCCTTCGCCCTACCTCAACTCACAGACAGGCGCCTCCCAAGTAGCGACATCCTCTGCGCATGCGCAATACCACCACTCACTAGCCCTCCATCCGCCCTTCCACGTTCCCTCGACCCACTGACCAGCCCCGAACCTCTGTGCCAAGCCCGTCTGCTCCATCCAGCCAAGTAGCATGTCAATCTCAAATCCCCAGAGCTTATCATCGTGCGCTTTCTGGATAGTAGCAGCAGTTGATCCAGGCCTAAAGACTAAGAGCCAAAGCACCGAACGCATGACCATGTCCCAGACTTCGTCAACAAGATTGCCATGAATGTCGACCCAGAGCGGTATTCTAGGATCCTGCTGGCCGTCGTGCATTGCTTTCACCAGGGGCACTGGAACCTGCTGCAGACCGTGCTCGTGCGTGAGTTTGGGCGTCCACCGATAGATCAGAGGGAACCTCAGACGGGCCGGATCAACGTTCTTGGAATCATAGATCGTCTGGATACTGTCAATTCCCCACACGCTGAGCCGCGGCATTGGTGCATCGATGTCGTTATTCTGCACCGGCAGAGACGACGTGACTTTCACAAGTCCTTGGGACACCATATTCGTCAGCACAACGATCTCCGGGTCTTTCGAGTGCATGGTGAGCTCGAACGTGTGGTGTGCATCGAAGTGAGCAATAATGCGCTCGCGGGCGGCAGCAACGTCGCGCAAGTATTGGAATTCCTCGTCAGGCCATCGGCGGAACTGCTTCAGAGTCGCATTGTGCATTCTGTAATTGCGACCAGGCACTTGATGGCCTCCCTTCTCGAGAGTCAAGGTAGAATCCGCCTGCAGTTCATCGACGGCACGTTTGATCATTGTACCCGAGAAAGCGGTGGAGATCTTTTGGCTGGCAGCCTGGCTGTCATAATTCTCCGGTTTCGCCACGCTGACCGCGCGACACCATGACTTCAATACCTCGAGCGATGCACTGGTCTGTGATTCGACTTCGAGTTGATTCACAAGAGGAACACCCTCAATGTACCGTAGCGCAAGCACGCCGCGCTGCTCACCCGAGGCGGCACGGAAATGCTGCTCAAGATCCGCTTCAGTCGCTGTCCCATGCGCAGATATCGTGAAGTCATCCTCGAGGCCATCGGCAGACTCCGGTAGCTCGACCATCTGGTTCTCGGCCATTTGGGTATCTTCGATGTGCGGAACGCTGCATTGGGGATCTATCTGTTTAACCCACTCCAGGACAGCGGGCCAGTCAGTATTCTCAGGGTGCTGGAAGTTGATGCTTGGCAGCTCGCCCTTCTCATACGCTTCCAGAAATGGTTCGCGGATTGCTTCTTGCAGGTGCTCAACCCTTCCGTGATTTGCCACGCGCACTGGATTCCAACGGGCCGAGATATACCCAGGCTCGTACCGAAAAGACATAGCGTGCGCGACAAGCTCCCACTTGATCGAAGTCTGGTACAGACCGCCGCACAGCACACGTATCAGCGCGACGCTCATCAGCAAGTCCTCAGCGTCAGGAAAGCCTCTGACGCGCGGCCTACCTCCAGCCCTGCGCTTCGGTGCAGGTTGGCCATTCGTCAATCGTGCTTTCTTGCCGGGCTGAGGCTCATCGTCCGGCTCAAAGTCACCATCTGCATCGACAGGCAAATCCAATATCTCAATGTCACTTTCAGTCCTCGTTTTGCGACTCCTGTATTTCCTGGTCGACCTATCGTCCGCAGTTGCTGGGACCGGTAATGCATGCCACGGGACGGGTGTCGAGGATGTGTCATTGACATGTCCTAGATGCGCCTCGGCGCTGGACTCGGACCCATCCTGAATCGTTGATGCTATCGTACCTAGAGCTTGAGTTGCAGCAAAATCGTATCCCGGAGGCTCAGGAGCTGACGTGGTGTTCTCAATGATGTCTGCGACCTTCCGCCAGCGACCGGCGCCAACATGGATGAGCTCAAGGCCTGGATGCGCTTCTTTGAACTGCTTGTCGTACTTCTCGGCGTCCTGCTTGAATTTCAACTTGCCTAGCTTCAAGTCTCGTGCGAGCGACTTGCGCCTAGATGTCAGAGGGCCTGCTGCTTGATTACGGGGCGCCGCATCACTCATTTCCCGGGTTGTTGTCGAGATTGGTTGCTTGTCGCCATGATTATCGAAGGCGGCATCAGTGCTACCATCGCCGATCACAGCGTCCGAATCAGCATCCTCGCCAGTGCTTGCGAGCTGGTCATGCTCAAAGAAACCCGGTATGGAGTAATCCACCGCCCCTACCGCCTGCGGATCATGCGTCCGGTCGGCCCTCTCATTCGAAGCTTTCCTCTGATCCGGCCGTGCTGACTTGTGATACGTCCATCCATGATTCCTGCTTCGCTCGCGCTCGTACCGCTCGCTGACACCATTCTTACGTGGGTCTCGATACCCCTCAGGCATTCTCCCACGTCTGTAGCGCCCACCGCCAATGTGGTAGAATTCTTCGTCAGGGTGAGCATCTTTGTACTCCTTGCTAAAGTACTCTTCCTTCGGTGGAGGGAGAATGCCTGTCGCTGGTTGTGGTCCGCGGCGGTAGAGACCTCCCGGAATGCGGTGAAACTCCTCGTCCGGGCGAGCATCGACCTGAACTTTGGTATAACACTCAATGCCTGTGCTGATGAAGCTTCGCTTTTGCTTCTTGGTCGTGGTGCTGGGCTTCTTGCCACGAATGTAGTCTGCAGGACGAGGCCCTCGACGATAGCGGCCAGCGCCGACATGATGGAATTCCTCTGCCGGATGCGTCATAACGTATTCTTTGGTGACAAACCCTTCGGGCGATTCGTACTCTACGAGCTTGTCGAGCGTGATAATATCCGCATTTGGATCCCGTGTAGCAGTGACTTGGTTTTCTGCTACGGTCAAGTTGATGAATTGCCACTCTGCGTTGTCCGTAAGAAGGACCTCGCGACTCCTCAGATCTGATTCCCAGGCGTAGATACGGTCGACAATCAAGCTGAACCCATCTATTCCCGGCGTGGGGTCAATCTCTTTGGGGTAGCCCATTAGCTCGACTCGTTGCAGAATTTCTTCCAAGGATTTCGGTGCGCTTTGTGTCCTCCCCCGGGCGGGCACGAAGACAGCTGTATCCGTGCTGAAAGTGCCTGAAGTCGGGTAGAAGTCTTGGCTCGTCGACATGAGCAACATCGATGGTGCGTGACTAGCACGGACCGTGGACGTCCTGAGAGTCAACAACATATGGCCTTCGACCTGCATCCTTGTATGCACTGAACCAGATATACGGGCTCCTGTCACTGGTCGTGCATTGATAACGACACTGGTGTCGGCATTCGCGATCTCTGCACATGCGCCAGCACTGAAAAGGCCCAAGTTCTGCTTTCTCCTGGCATATTGGCGCCTTGCGCCCGCCTTACTCTGCTCCAGCCTTCTGGACCGCGCGTCCGCAGAACCTTTGGCCTGTGCAGCAGCATCCGCCATACTAATCGCCTGCTGTGTGCGTTGCACCGTCAAAGCTTCCATAACGGGAAATTCATCTTTCGAGGCATTATGCTGCGTCGCGCCCGTCCTTCCTGATTCGATCCTGCGGCCCTCATCCTCAGCCTGCTGTCCGCCAATCTCTTCTGGGAGATACCGAGAAGGATACGCGCGAATCATGGCTTCCTTGACCTCGTCGATCAAGACAGATGTCGAGTCGATCGACGAGAAAGTGAGAACGCTTCTCTCCTGAGTGTCGCCTTCATCGTCGCGGAATGAGAAGGGCACTCGCTTCAGCTTGCCCTCCCCGACCAGGCGTTGAACAGCAGCGTTGAGTGTGCGGCGGTCAGGGGTAACATCGTACATTTTATGCCATTCTCGGCAGAATGGGAAGAATATCTCTCCATTGCCGGGAAATACACCACCGCATTGCTCGAGCAGATCAAGAATAATACTGGCTCGCTGTCGACGCTTTTTGTCTTCATTGCCGAACCTCTGCCTCTCCATGCTGCCATACTTGGCCCTGTTGGACCGGGGGTACACGAAGTCTCTGTTGTCCCTTGGCTCGGACACGTCAGTCTCCGTGCCGCTATTATCCGGCTCTTCAACGTCCGGTTCTTCAGCGTCTGGCTGAAAGTCAGAGTCGCCATCAGCAGCACCATCGTCGTTCAATGGCTCAAGGGGCTCAATGTCCATCGCGTCCTCGTCCGGCTCCTCTGCGCTGCTGTTACAATCGACGTCTGGCACTGCCGCAGATGACGACGCTATGACTTCTTCGCTTGCCCGGGGCACTTCATTGGTCTCTTTTGGCATATGATAAGGTCGAACGATGGTCAGAGGCGCCTTTGTTGAGGACGTGGAGGTTTGTACGGCAGCCGAGGGTCTGACCCTCTGCACGGCTAGATTGGGCTTGCTGGTGATGGACGGCCTTGCAAGGCCATCAGCTTGCGACTCAAAGGGCAAAGAAATGTCCATAAGCGGCTTAGACGTCAACAATGCCTGTGACGACCTCTTGATCGACGCACGCTTAAGAAGCTCATCCATCCCCGTCTCCTTAAGCGCAGGTATGTTCAGCTTGGCGATCAAAGAGGGTGTTGCCTCCGGCAAGCTTATGATCTCTTTCTCCAGGCGTTGCCTCTCAGATTGCGGTGGGGCATCAATCTCATTCTGCAAACGCTCCTTCGCAGCGATGATTGCTTGTGTCGGTCGACCTCTCTTCTTGCGAAGCTCGGCCAGGGCTGCCACAGGCGAGGAGTGGACCAGGTCGCTAGGTGACAGTGATGTAACAGATGGAGCTGATGTTTGTACGCCGGTCGCTGGCGATGCTGTTACTTGCTCAGAAGAGGCGCGACGCGGCGATGATGCCACCGGCAGCGTATCATCAAGATTTTGATCTTCCAAGGCATCTAGAATGTGACGATTTGGCAAGGCCTTTGTGCGCTGCGGCAGCGACTCATGAGGTGCGGTAGACGGTGGGGACATTACCCAGCTGGACGTCTTGATTGGAGACGTGTCCTCAGCACTCTTCCTTGACGTCGATTGTCTACTGCCAAAGCGGTCTGGTCTCGATCCCCGCCGCCACCTACCCCCACCAACATGGTAGAATTGCTCGCCAGGATGCGCATCAACATAGTCCCGTTGATATGTATGCACATCCTGAACAACAGACGGAGCCGGCGACTGCTGTAACGCAGGAGAGCTGTCAACCGCGGACTCGTGGGTTGAGTCTCCGTGAATGGCGGCTGGGATGGAAAGGCGTGAACTCGAATCGCTTCTCTGGGTCCCGTCTGTCTTCGGGGTCTTCTTGTTGGGTCGTGGTCCACGTTTATACCGGCCAAAGCCGCAATGATGGAAAACTTCGTTAGTATGCTGGTCGACGTACTCCTTTATGAAATATTCGCCCAAACCTGACTCTGGATTGATTTGGATAGAATGTGCAGACTGTTGAGCAGCCGAGATTGCGGCGTCTGTCTGATGCGCCTGCTGTGAATCTTGCTTTGCGGCCTGCTCCTTCGGGACCTGTGTAGGCGCTGGAGTGCCTCTAGCCGGCTCCCTCGATGCACCCATAGATGCTGCCTCAACCTGCGCTGCGGCATCAGAGTCCTTGCTGAAGTCTGCACTAGACTCACCAGTACGATGATTATCCTCAGACACGGACAAAGTTGCTTGACCTTCAGCTGGCCTGGTTTGAAATTGCGCAGCTTGCGCTCCATCTGGCGTAGCATTCGCCAGGTTCAGCTGGCTTAGTCGGTCACTCTTGACGACAGCAATACAGGCATTACGCGGGCGCCCTCGTTGATAAACGGTCAAAGCTTTCAGATCGAGCGCACCAGGTGGGTTGATGTAAACGCCGCTGCGACTCCTAGCCAGCAACTCCCCTTCCAATTGTGCGATTCGCTGCCTGAGGGACTCTGCTCCTTCTTCATCAGCTTGGCAGGCGTCGTCGCTCCCGACCTCTGATGGCTGCCCTTTCTCGAGATTTGCAGGCTCTTTCTCGGCCGAAACCTGATTCTTGATGAGCTTCTCCGCAGTCCGCTTCGCCCAAGCCTCGAACTTGGGATTCGACTTCTCAGAGGTGATGCGTGGCTTCGTGCGGACGATAGGCAACCTGGGCCCATCGTGCTGTCTCTTCGTATATTTTCTCTTCTTCCGCGGTTGCTCCGCAGCGTCTCGCAGCTCGCCGATGAAATGATCGTTCAGGTATTCATTCTCGATGCCATTCACAAAATCCTGATCTTCTGAATTAAGCACGCTCAGGTCATAGTGGAAGCGGCGTGTGGGTACCCTTTTTCGCTTGCCAGTTGGCACTTCGTCTTCAACGCTTGGAGAGGTGGCGTTGTGTTCAGTTTCGGAGTCAAATCGGCGTGAGACGGTCCTCTTGCGCTTGCATACCGGTGATTGATGGTCGCCAAGCTCTACCGCGTTGCCGTTGTCTGGGTCGTCGCGCATGTCACTCATAACTTGGCTCGTCTCCTCCACCTCCTGAGGCTCAGGGTCTTCATCGCCAGAAATATCAGGAACGGCAGTATCGAGATTTTTCTCGCTGCCTTCATCGTCGTCCGATGTCGCGGCTTCCTCTTCTGTTGCTGACTGATCAACAACACCGGATTTGCTGTGACTCTTCCCTTTGACCATGCGTGTTCTCCACAACACACGATTGGCGTCGGTCGGATTTTGCAACAACTGAATGCATCTCATTGCTTTGCCAGCAATCCTGCCTTCCTCATCAGCAGGCTTTGCACTGACTTTGCGGAAGACGCCCTCGTGAGACAAGCGTCTTATGCACCTCATCAACGCTCGTGTCTCATACTTTCTCTTGTCTATGCCAAGTCCAATGCGCAAGTCCTGGATGGCTATGAGATGATTGGGTTGAGCCTTAAGGAGCCTAATTGTATCGTCGAACCACAAATCATAATCGATGATGGTATGCGCATATGGGTGATTCGAGACAGCCCCTTGTGCTTGATCAGGTTGAACCACATCGTTCGGAGCAGCCCAGCGCTTCAATTTAAGCAGGCTAGTCTTGGTCCCATGCGCAAGCACGACACGCTTCGTGATGTACCCTCTTTTCGCAAGTCGATCAGTGCGCAAAGGTACCGACTGCTTCTGCTGACCAGTGACCCTCCTGAGATCATTCTGCAGAATACCAGCGGGTCCGTACGCAGCTATGACCGATAGACAGTCAAAGACCAAGGCACCCATCGACTCGACTCGCTTGTTGCGTTGATGGGACAGGACCTGCCGCATGCGCTCATGTGTGGCAATGAGAATGCGGCCTGCATGTCTAGACCTGGTAGTCTGATCCTCGCCCTTGGCATCGGCCAGTAAAATACCGTCGCCGTCATTCTTGACGTGAATCTCGCGGCGCTGTTCCAATCGATTCCGGACGTTTGCGACCAAGGCGTCGTCCACATTGACCAGGCTCGCGTCGTGATTTTCTAAAGGCTGTTCGCTCGAGATTGCCACATCTTGCTGCTGTTGCCATTCCTGGTTGCGCTCGTTGTAAAAAGTTGCGACTTTTTCCTTGAACGCATCTTCACCCAAACCTGGTCGATGTCAGCCGCGAATTCATACGTTTTATTTTTACCACAATTTTGGAGGTTCGAACTCGAGCCCACCCACTGGCCGCGTCAAAAGTGCAGTCAAGAACATAGAACATACCAAAAGTGCCTGTAAGGGCAACCTCGTCCACGAGGCGCTCGATCAGCTGCTCGGGAATCTCCTCCATTCTGGCAGTTCCGATCCAATAGTCGGGTGCATTGTTGGCGCAATTGTTGTCGTGATGTCGCGGTCGTTAGCAAGTGCGATCGAATTGAACGTCAGGTAGGCAAAAGCATCAACGACTTTGACTGGTCAAGTGCAACGCGGGGTTCAAGAATCGCGGACCTAAAGGCTGAGTACCTGAGGCACCAGCCGAGCTGCCGCCGAGCTCTGGCGTCCGAGAACGGAAAGAGCGATACTAGCTGTCATGTGATAGCAAAATCAGCTCGTGCCATCTATCATTGCACGTGCGTTTCAGCTGTGGATAAGAGTCCGTGTTCACGCCCATGATAGGCAGACTCTCACCAAAATGGCATTCTACGAAAGAGTTGTGCTGTCAACAAATCTCAAAATGATTTAAGGATGTTTGGCTGCCTTTGCCATCATGATTAAACTCCTCCAACGCCTCGCTAAACCGCATGACTAAAATTCCCACACCTCAGACATGCCGCGCCCTCTTGTCCTCCCTATCTCCTCGCCCTTCATCTTCTCGCCTCCGTCGCTCGCGAACGGGTTGTGCATTAGCTCCTGTCTGCTCCCTCCCACCGTCTCGCAAATCATCCGGCCTGAATCTCTCATCCAATCCATCCCCATCTCTCCTCTTTCTGCCTGCATCCATGCCCCATCGACCAGTGTCTTCATTCTTCAGATCTTTATACTTCGTCCTGCCTTTCTTCCCAAGCTTTGTCATGTCCCTGATCCTCATGTACTCAGGCAAAACCGACTTATCACTAGCCTCGTCCTCATATCGGGCACCTGCCAAGTCCCGGTTGATGATCGCTTTGACTCCCTCATCCTGCTCCTCGTCACCCGCAAAGAAAGCACCCTTATGATGGTACTTCTGCATGTACGCCATTTTACCCTTGCCCTCACGTACCTCTTTCTGGGCCTCGATGTAGGCTTTGTCTTCTGCTTCCCGCTCTTCCGCGGTCATGTTGCGGCGTCGCTCAATCTCAGCCAGCTCTTTCTCCTTCTCTTCGATCGCCAGACGTTCGCGACGCACACGCTTCAGCTCGCGTAGCTTCCACGCGGCATTCTCAGCCTCAGGATCAAGGCCATCGGTATCGTCAACTTCGTGCTCTGGATCAATGTCGGCATCGTCATCCCATGCTTTGCGTCCGGCTGCTTTGGCTGCTGCATCACGCTCCAGCTGTGCTTGCAAGAGCTCGTCGGCTTTCTCTTTTCGCTTTCGCTCTTCTTCCTCTGCTCTCTGCGCTTCAGATTGCGCTGGGGTTGTTGCGGCTTGCTGAGCTCGCTTTGCTTTGCTTATAAATGTCGGTCGTAGCATCGGCTTTTTTGGCTCATCATCTGACGACTCAACCTCTGAGCTGTCTTCCTCCTCATCGCTGCTACCCTCTTCTCCATCTTCCGACGACTCCGAAGCCGTGACAAAACCGTCCAGATCATCCTCCGGCTTCTTCGCTGTGACTTCTGCCGATTTCTGCTGGCCCGCTCTGCTCAAGTCGACGGCCAACTCTTTGCCTGCGGGGAACGATGTTGCCTTCGGCGCCGCAACTCTCGGCGCAGCTGGCTGCTCGTCTTCATCCTCCTCCTCGTCAGATTCATCGTCCTCATCATCCACATCGTCGACGACAGCTTTGCCCGGGAAGTACCTCGTCGTCTGGAGTTGATTTTTGGTCATGCGACTCGACGGCGGCGGCATCTTGGCAGTTGCGACTAGTTGGCAATTGCGACTAGAAGACAAAGCAGGGTCGGGGAGTTCAGCACCTGGAAACCCGCAAGTGCGGAGATGTCGGCGGGTTCTTGGCGATCTGAGTGGTCGATCAAGTAGAAACGCTAGCTAAGGTCAAAAAGCTCGGTGGGTTGCAGCGCATGATGTAGAGGCGTCGGTGTTAGGCGCATCTTGAACCCCTCAAGTCGTGAAAATATTTTGACGCACCTGGTCCATCAACATGCCGCACAAACATACCCGCCGCGGCGACAGCGCTGCGCATGCCGACCTGCCACCAGATACTGTTGCAAAAGCGCTGCCTGCGTTCGAGAAGAAAGTGGATGGCAAGGGCAAGGGCAAGGGCAAGAAGCAGGACGATGCCCGGCGGCAGAAATTAAAGCAGAAGAAGACGTCAAGCGCGAATGGCTACAAGGAGGATGACACGCCGCGGGCGTTCGCGCGGCTGATACAGTTCCAAGAGACAAAGAAGCGACCATCTGGACTGGACGACGGCGCTGAGCGCAAGAAGAAACGCAAGCTCGATGCAAACAATGTCCCTTCTACCGCCAAACCAGCCCCGGCAGCCGCTGCCACGGCCAAGGCTGAAGTCCTCAAGATCCTGCCAGGTGAAAGCCTTGCAGACTACTCAGCCCGCGTGGATCAAGCACTGCCAGTCGGTGGTTTGGCTCGTAAGGGCAAAGTTGATGGTGTGAAGGAACGGCAGACCAAGAAGGAAAATAAAATGCACCGGATATATGCCGAATGGCGAGAGCAAGACGCCAAGATCAAGGAGCGTTTAGAGGAGGAGCAAGAGCTACAAGAGGAGGCGGAAGAGGAGAACCGAGCACACTATAGGGATGAATCCTTCGCATTTCCGGAGTCGCGAAAAGTAAAGCGGAAGCGATTGATCGGGGAGGCTGCAGACAGAGATGAAGATCCTTGGAAAGTGCTGAAGGAGAAACGGCTGGCCGAGGGAGAAGAAAGAAGAGGACTACATGATGTGGTGCAGGCACCGCCTGCGATGACGGCCGTACCGAAAGAAAAACTCAAGGTCAAGGGAGGCGCAAAGGTCAATGTCGCCAACGTGCCAGGTGCTGCAGGAAGTCTGAAGAGGAGAGAAGAGCTTGGCGAGGCGAGGAGACAGATTATTGAACAATATCGAGCCATGATGAAAGGGAAAGGAGGCATGTGATGCGGACTCTGGGTCTGCAGCTGCGCAGAGAACGTTACGGTCTACAGTAGTCGCGATGGGTCATTTAGGCTGCCCATATACCTCAGAGAGGGCAGAGCATGAGTTATGGTGCTTAGGTAACCAGATTAGCTGTCACGTCGCCTCGGCATATAAATGGCTCATGGCGACATCTCGTGTCGACGCAAGCACCACCTATACCCAATCTCACAAGTTGCGACACTGTCGTCCACAGAAAGAACGACATGAGTGCCAACAAACTCAGGCAACAGTCACTCTCTCTCTCTCAACACGCATTTCACACGAGGGTCTGATCAAATTCAGCGAGCGCCTCACGAGGTCGAGACTTCCGTGCGGTCGATGTGCATGTGGAGATGGCGGGCGCCCGTGCGCCAATCATCTGGCGCAAACATGACATGCCTCGCCAGCAGCCACTTGCTTTCGACGGTGACATGTCGACGGCAACCGTTGTGGTCCTAGGAGGTACTGATGATCATGATGAACCCAAAAGCTGTCCATTGAAGGGATCGCGTCTCCCCGGCCGTCCACGCGACCCTTCTCACCGCATTTCGAAAATCATGTAGGTTGTTACTGATTCTTTTTATTGTTCCATCTCAGCAATATCAGCTGTTTTGATGGTAGCGGTAGAGCACGGCGCGAGTTTCTGCTGCAGAAGACCTCACACAAACCAGGCTCCGACTTGAGGACTCTGCGCCGTCTGTTGCCTCAGTTGCCTGAAGGTCCAGCTGCGACCTCTTGCGAGGTTAAAGTTGAGGTGTTGTTAGGATACGACTTGAGAAGACCTCTTGCAGACCGGGCTCCAACTCACCCGACTTTGCTCCGTCTGTTGTCTTTACTGCCTGGAGGTCGATAAGTCTGAAGTTTGGTTGGATACGACTTGAGAACACCTCCACAGACCAGGCTCGAAATTAACGACTTGGCGCCGTCTGCCGTCTTAGCTGCCTGGAGGTCCAGTCGAGATCTCTTGGCAGGATAAAGACTGTGGTCTTGTCTGAAAACGACTCCTCAAACGTACCACTTAGACGGAATTTACAAGGGTCCGGGAAAGTCTCCATTATGGACAGCCCGGCAGGCAGGAGCGGTCATCTTGAAAACTTCAACATCGATCATGCGAACGTGCTCTCCTCCAGCAGCCACTATTCGGAGAGTCTTGAAGATGGAGACTTCCCAGAAGTTGGCCCGGCGCGGCAGACGGTCCTGCGCAGATTGTTGACAGCCTTGGGCATGAACTTCAGGCGGCGGAGAGGTGGATATGAAGCAACAACCATGGACGACTTGCCAGCCCGCGTGCTCAACAAGCGACCACAGCGGGAGGTCCGAAGATGTCGCAAATCGCACATTATGGCATGTCTGAAGCGTGCAATGGTTGCATTTCCCATACTGGTCTTATTGTTTTTGTAGGTGCCAAGCTTCCATCGAGCCTAGCGATATGGCTAATGCTATAATAGCGGCGCTCTCCACATCCTCCAAGTACTAATAGGCCGTGCATGGTTGTTCTGGGACTTAGATGCTTATGATGAGTTCATGCCGAACTGGGGCAAGTCGGGCCACTCTGGCGGAGGCCTCAAAGACTATCCGACCGACGCGACGCGAGATGTACTACCAATCCCATGTCATTCACACAACGATTACTGGAGACGAGTACCAATGTTCGATGCGATCCACTGGGGGTGCACAAGCATAGAGGCCGATGTGTGGAACTTTGACGAAGAGCTCTATATCGGCCATGACCTCGCTTCACTTACAAGAAATCGAACTCTCCAGAACCTCTATATCAACCCTCTCGTCGATCTACTCGACAAGATGAACCCAAAAACCGACTTCACAAATGCCAAGGGCCACGGCGTCTTTGATGCAGACCCACAGCAAACTCTAGTACTACTGATCGACTTCAAAACAAAAGGACACTCAACCTTCCCTCTCGTATCGAAACAACTCGAAGCCCTGCGCGAGAAAGACTACCTCACCTTCTGGGATGGCATCGAGATCCATCGGCGCGCCGTCACCGTCGTAGGCACAGGCAACACCCCCTTCGACCTGGTCGTGAACAGCACCACACACCGCGATATCTTCTTCGACGCGCCCCTCGACAAAATGTGGGAGCTGCCCCGCGACCCAATCTCCTCACAGGACCCCGTTCACAACCGCGACGGTGACCTCGACTACGGCGATGCCATGGCCCTGCCAAGCAGGACTACTCCCCTCTCACCACCATCCTCGGGTCAAGGGAGAGTAGGCATCGAGAACATACAATCAGTCGACGACTTTAGTCCCGAGAACTCCTACTACGCCAGCACATCCTTCACCCGCACTATCGGCTTCGTCTGGCGCGGTCACCTCTCACCACGGCAAATGGATATTATCCGCGGGCAGATTCGTGGCGCCAAGAGACGAGGGCTGAAGGCGAGATATTGGGATACGCCGTCGTGGCCGATAGCGTTAAGGAATCATGTGTGGCATGTGTTGATGAAGGAGGGCGCGGATGTGTTGAATGTGGATGACTTGAGGGCGGCGGCGGTGGATACTTGGAAGTTGAGGGTGCATGATTGGTTCAATTGAGGGAAAATCTTAGGCAGGGAAGACAATGCAAGGATGTGCAGAAGAACAAAGTATGGCTATGAGTGCTGTACAACTGGAAGCGGAAGTGTAATGCGCTGCATAATGCATAATGATACCCATGCTGGCATAGATGGAAGGACGTAGAAGCCGCTGATCGCAGTGCAATCCTTCCCAGATCGCGCATGAGATCCTCGTCGTACGTCGCTCCATTTCGACTGTCGAATAATGCAGCCTCGGCGCCTACAACGCCTTGCTCAATCAACTCGTCCCGTCAATGCATCCGACTCGAATAGCTCATGAAATCCTATCCGCCTTTTCAATCACCAAGCACACTCTCCGCCTCCTCCTCCGCCCCATTAATCGCACCTCCCGCCTCAGGCTCACTCTCCATCTCAGCCTCAGCAGCCAATTCCTTCTCCCTCACCACGTCCTCGTCTTCAATCTCATCATCCACCTCATCCTCTGCGACAATAGCATTAGACTTTGGATTCACCTTCTCGGCCTTCTTGGCCGGCCCCTTCTTCTTCGACTTTCCCTTCTGTTTCTTCGCCACAGCGTTCAAGTCGAGATAAGTCAATACTTCTTTGAAGTTCTGGCCCATTCTAGTCTTATTGCGCTCCAGACGCTTGCGCACCTTAGCCTCGTTAGGCAAAATGCCGCCAAGGTATGCATGCACAATCTTGCCAGTGAAGGCGCAGAGGCTTTGCTCAGCCAGGAGCGCCTTAAGCTGTTTATCCTGGCGACGCTGTTGCGAGGCTTGAGTCTGCGTCTGAGTGGGCTCGTCCTCTTCATCATCAGATTCAGGGTCAGACATCGGGTCCTCATTCATCTCCTCGGCATCCTCATCATCCGTACTGCTGCTTGTCTCATGTACTAGTCTCTTGTCCGTCAATTGCGCAAATTTCTTCTCAGAAGCAGCAAAGACGTGCAGCGCCAACTTCTCGAGCTCATCATTCATACCCACGCCCAGCATCGAGAAATTGTCAGCGATGCCTGGCTGTGCCTTGATCTGGGATAGTATGAGAGCATTGGTGAAATAATCGACGATGCAGCCGGCCATATTGACGGACACATCATCGCCAGGCTTGCGTTGCTTCAAGACAGCTTGCATGTTTTCCACATAGGCATCCCGGCGCGGAGTGAGAGCGTCTAACTCGTCATCTGACACACCCGTGCTCGACGCTGTGGTCGCAGCTGTGACGATATACTTCAACTTCCAGCGGCAGTAGAAAAGCGCGGCAGATGCTGCGCGAGCGGCGATTTCGTCTTCGAGGGCGCCGTCTTGCGCATCGAGCACTGCGCCCTTGACCGGAAGGGCGCGACCGACCAGGGCGATGATAAAATCAATAGCGCCTTGGTATTCTACCTCATCGGCCTGATTGGCAGCGATGACACTGCTGTCTTCCAAATGAGGGACGGGATCTGACACGGCAGAGAGCCGGACGATTCGAAGCAGATTGTTGCTCAGAGCTGTTAGCTCCTCAGTAGTACATGCGCCGCGCACTGGCACTTTCGCCGGCTCCAGTAGCTCCAAGAGATTGCTAACAACATCATCCCACAGGGCGCTGACTTTTTCTTCAGCCAGGTCGTCCAGCTCCCCATATGATTTGGCATGCAGGATGGCGTTGCTAGCTGGAGCAAGCACATCATCGGTGCCATGTGACATAAATTGCTTCCGGACGTCATCAAGCAGTGCGACGTATGTATTCGAGTCTTGCCTCAAATGTTTCAAAGCCTCCAGGCCAAGAATGGCTTCTATCCTCAACACTGCCGCTGCCGTTGCTGGCTCACTGCCAAACTTTTTGAGCAGCTTCGGGATCATGGCCACTAGCTGACGCGCAGCCTCTTCCTGTTCCTCTTCTAAGTCCTCCTTCTGCTGTTTCGTGAGCTTGTTCTTTGGCGCCTTGATACGCTCGCTGACATCGAGAAGCGTATGCTTCACGCTGGACTGCAACACCTCGAGCAAGATAGCTTCCTGACTTTCTTCAAGCGTGCATTCATGCTTCAGCATTGATGAGGTGGCGTTCGATACGCCGTTGATGCTGCCAGCAGAATGGTCAAACAAGAGGTAGCCGGCAAGCAACTCCCACTCCTTGACTTCTTCGATGTGCTCGATAAGAACCTCTGCGGCCCGCGTGAAGCGTGACTCGCCTTTGACGACATTCAGAGCCAGTACACCATCGATGGTACTGCGCTCGATCTGACTTGGCAGACTGTCGTCCTTGTCATGGAACTCCAGCAACTCAGCAAGCGTCTTGAGCTTGAGCCATTCGATCCTTGGTGTTTCGTAATTGCCATCTCCAACCTCAGGGAGTGCCTCCTCAAGACTTTCAGCGCCGCCTAGGTCGTCAATTTTGTCATTGCACGTCGACGTCACGGTCTTGGCAAAGAATGGGCCAATAGCTTTGCGGACTTTGGCATCGGTGTCGTATATGAGCCGTCCTGCGGCATCGATGTCATCAGGCTCTAGCAGACTATTCTCTTCCAACAAGTCGAGCAAGTCAACTCCAGCAACGCGGACACCGGTGTCTGCATCCGTAGTGGCAATCTCAACCATACGCGGCTTGAACTTCTCTGTGAAGGTTTTCAAACCACCAATTCTGTCCTTCTCCTTGTACAGTCGGCGAAGCTGACGAATGACTTCGCCGCGGGTT
This sequence comes from Teratosphaeria nubilosa, assembly GCA_010093825.1. Taxonomy (NCBI): domain Eukaryota; kingdom Fungi; phylum Ascomycota; class Dothideomycetes; order Mycosphaerellales; family Teratosphaeriaceae; genus Teratosphaeria; species Teratosphaeria nubilosa. The sequence goes on from ML995861.1 coordinate 120,333, forward strand.
GCTGCGGACGTGTCGCTGAGCACCCAACCCATGTACCGCAAGTGGTTGCCGTCGAAGAAGATATCTGGCATGGTCACAATCCAATCACCGAGAGCTTCGATGCAGTCCAGACGAATGCTGGGATTTACATCGCGGTAGCGGTGAACGAAGACGACGCTGAACCAGTCGTCAAGCTGAGGCTCGATGAATTCTTGCTTCGCTATAGCCTCCTTCGCCTGTTCCTCAATATGCTTTACACGGCCTTGGTTTGGTCTAGCCTTTTTACGCTCAGCTTCTGCGTGCCGTTGATAATCCGCAATCGCGTCTACATTGTCGTGCGCAATCTCACAGAGTGCGCTTGTGATGCACAGCGAAGCCACGGTAGCCGTGTGTCTGAAGGATCTGTTGGGTGCTGAAGACATTGTTGATATCCAGACCTGGACGTTCTCCATCAAAACCGGGTTTTCGTAGAAAGTGCCCTTCACCGCTAAAGCTTTAACCAGAGCATTGAAAAATCCTGTGAGACCCTGCCTCACCGATGCTGCAATCTTTCCTTTCGTGATAAGCGGGTAATCGGTTGGCTCCGTGGCCTGATATTCCGCACGAATGTCGTCCAAACGGCTCGTGACAGCGTCTGGGTCCTCGATATCGTGGTCTGTCACCTGCACGTCGCAGCCAGCGCACTTTAACACGAAGTTGACAACTTCTGCCAATGCGTTCGATTCATGCTCTTCGAAGCGCTGTATCCACGCGCCGGCAACATTCTCCAAAGTCTCGCCGCTGGCAAACACCTCTGCATACAGTCCACCCACAGCTGCTGCTTCGTCCACATTTACTGCCTTGGCCTTCTTCGGCGCAGCGCGCTTCTTCGCGCCACCTGTCACGTTCCTGTACGGCAACGATGCGCCATTCACTTTGGTTTTTTTGGGCGCAGGCTGTTTCTTTGGTGCAGAACTCTTCGACTTACGCGACTGCTTCTGGCGTTCGCGTAGCTCCTCTGCAGCAGGCTCATCCTCTTCTGCATCTTCCTCTGACTCTTCAGAGACTTCATCGTCCATCTCGTGATCGCCATTTGCATCGATCTCTTGGTCATCGTCGTCGTTTCGTTTCCGTTTCGTGGTACTGGATGGAAAGGTGGTGGAGTAGAGTTCAGGCTGTTTGCGTACGCGCCCTGACGCGCGTTTGTTCGTGGACATGATGTCGTCCGTTGCGGGTGCAGTAGAAGTTAGCATATCGTTGTCGAGCAGTCTTCCCGGCATCAGATGCAATGCGACATGCGATCGCGGTTGTGCGACAATGCTCGTGGTTCGTCTACGAAGGCGACGTTTAATTTCAATGAGATCGCATGGCGTATCTCCCAATCGCGAAACTGTGGACGACTAGTTGAGGATTCGCGTCGACAAAATTGATTTTGTGATATTAAAATGTATGTCGATGTTGTTACGCGGTCGCCCGCAACGCGAAGCGCGTCAAGAGGAAAAGTGGGTCTCCGCGGCAAGCACGAGCGCTTGTTCGAAGACGCACCTGTGATTTCCCATATTCCATCACACACTCAAGCATTGATTGCATGGCAGACCAGCAGATTTCAAAAAAATCGTCCGACATCAAAACGTAAAGAGAGAAGAATATCAAGTTCCGCCACGGTGCATCAAGCATTGCCCATCGCTGAGCAACACCGCACTGTAAGGTATTCCATCGCATATACCATCATCCCATGAAGATACATACAAAACCCAGTTCCCCAGTGAAAGAAGCACGCCGCAGCAGCCCGAGGGATTCAGACTTCTACTTCGCACTCGAGACCATCACCCATTCCCCGGTCTTATAAGGATACATTTTCTCAGTAGTAATAATAATTCAAACCTAAGAGGAGAGGAGGAAGGAAAGACATTGCTCATGCCCCGCCATCCCAACAGCCCGCCAGGAAAAATATCTTGCCATGCTCCATCAAGCCGCTCCCCTTCTTCTTGTCGTTGGCCTAGGAGGCCTGCCAACGACGCACGGACCTAAGGACCAGTCCATCTCTCTTTGGTGTAGGCACCACTTTACGAGCTGCATTGAGAGATAGCCTGCAGGGTGCAGATGTCGTAGTCGGAGGTTCTCCCCTGCAAGGTGCAGATGTCGTAGTCGGAGGTTCTGCCCTGCAGGGTGCAGATGTCGTAGTCGGAGGTTCTCCCCTGCAGGGTGCAGATGTCGTAGTCCGAGGTGGCGCCCATTCTGATTTTTGAGGTTTGTTTTTGTCCTGAGACCTGCTCAAGTTCTTTTAGTGATTCTGTGTATGGCTTCTCGATTCTTGTATGCTCACTTGAATGAGTGGCTATTAGTTAGAGCTTGATGTGTAACTGGGTGGAGAGAAGAAGAGTCGGGTCTTGGAGTGGTCTGCCGCTGTACTTATGCTCGTTTCCGGAAGGATTAATTTGATATTGTTGGGCTGTGTTCGATGGATTCGTTGTCTGATATCTCGGTGTCGAAGATAAAGGAAACATCGTGGAGATTGCAAAAATAGATGTTGTAGAATGGCCTCGCCATAATCCAAAGATCTTAGTATTGTTGGTGGGAGCTGCTGTCGAGGCAAGTCGGCCACGCAGGCTTTGTGGGGACATGCTTAGGATTGTTCTTGCATCCACAAAGGGTGAGTGAAGTGAGACTTGTGACCCGCTGGAAAATTGGCACTTCCGTCAATGTGGTCGAAAATTGAGACTATGAGGCGTGAAGGTCCGCCGTGAAAGAGACTGGTCGCTGATATTGCCCGAAAGGGAAGGTGCGAACCCATGATATGCGGTCACGAGACTATGGCATGTACACGCCATTCGAAGTCGCCAGGGCGGACCACGTCTATCATCGTTCCGTTATGCTTATGTTTGCGGAAACGAGATTGTCGCAGACCGGGGTGGTCTAAGGCCCTATTCCGCTGTCGGCGATGCGGCCGATTCTTAACGGTTGTGGAGTTGAAATTCGATAGAGAAGTGCTCGCAATAGTTCCAGAGCCATACACGGAGTACGTGTCTTGCGCTGGAATCGCGCTACCAGCATGCTTCAACGAGAAATGTTCGTATAGCGACACCACCTGAATCGGAACTTGCGTAGAGACCTCATTCAGAGCCCTTAAACGTATCGCTGCTCAATATCCTGTCGATGTTTTCGTTCTCAACGTCCGTACAACGCAAAACCTGCCATCCTCTGACAGGGACCCTACTTCGTCCTATGCCTTCCTCTTACTCTCCCGCCAACCCCTCCACTGGTTTCTACACTATCCCTTACAGTCCCCACACTCGCCACTCTCCTACCCTCGCTCTCATCCCTCAGCTTCACCTTCATCCGCTGTTCAATCAACAAGCGATTCTGCTCAGCATCAGCACCATCATACCCAAGCTGCGTGCTTGGCGGCAGTGGCTCATCAGTCTTTGGAGTGCCGAAGCCGTCAGCAGCCGAGCCCGAGATGTAAGGGTCTGATGGTAGGAGAGGAGACCCGTCCGGTGCAGAGACCGTGCGTGCACCAATGCCACTGGTTGAACGACCTAATGGACGATGCTTACGCTTTTGTGGCAAGTCACTCGAGCTATGCTCCGAACGAGAGGACATCTGCTGCTGTAGGATGGAAGCAAGATTCGCAGTCAGTTCGCGCGGATCTCGCTGTGGTAAGCTGACCTTGTTTTCCTCCTCCTTTTGTGGTGGAGGTGTCTTCGGGGAGCCAAGAGCGGTGACCGGCCCATCGTCGGTCCTTGCCGGCTGGATCGTGTTTTCCGCCTCATCATTTCTGGGCTCAGCCTGACCCGATTTGCGAGGCGAGAAGTTGGATGATATCATTTGCAGCGGTTGTGACCGCTTTGGAGAGCCCAGACCTGGCTGAGGTACAGAAGGCCCCTGTTCATCGACCATCACAGACGCTGGCTCATCGTCGTCCTCGTGAATGAACAATGGTTTCGATGCTTGACGTGGAGCAGGCTTGTTGGCGTGCAGTGATAATGGCGGCGTCAAGTGCTTGGTGCGCGTGTTCGACAGACGTTTTAATGCAGCTTCAGCTGTTCTATGGGGAGTCAGTCTTCTCTTTGGACAGACGCCACCTTCGAAAACTCACGTCTCTTTTCCGCGTTCTGACAGATGGCTGCCGTCGCGCAGGACTGGGCTGCTTGTCCGGGATGCACCACGCACCTCTGTTGTGCTGAAAGACGGTAGCTTGAAACGAAATGCATCGTATGGCAAACGCTTATTCTGTTTCAAGCAGTCCCAGAGCCACTCGGCAGACACAACAGGAATGTTGTGCTTTGAGGCGTAGAAAGCCTTCTCTTTCTTGACATTGTCTGACGCACTAACGAGGACGAATGTGGACGGCACAAGATGCTCACCATACGTAGCGCCCATAAGCTTCACCGCCTCAGCCGTCTGCCGCAAGTTTACACCCTGGAAACCGGTTGTAGAGATGGAGATTCCAGCGAACTCAGCGATTCTTGCATGCCATAAAGGTTGGCTGAGCACGTCGTGCGCTGGATCAAGGAAGGTCTTTTGCTGGATACAGCGTTCGACCCACCATTCCGTGACAAGCTCGGTGCTTGGAGGCAGGTCAGATTGCTCGACCGAGCCATCTGTTGCTGCGTGTGGCACCAAGAGATACCGCGATCTGAAGAACGCATTATCGGATGCTGTCTCGAGCACAGTTGCCGACTCCACAATGCATGCGCCGTTTGGAACCAAGTAGTCTCGTAGGCGCCTAGCCTTCTCTCGCGGAAAGCCTCGGATGAGTATATACCTGCCAGAGAAGAGGCCCTCGCGCGCTTCATCTGGCTCCGGCTTAAACACATCTGACTGTCGTACCGGTATCTTCGGATGACATTGCCTCCCACTCTGCTCACAATGCTCGGTAGTCTCTTGCCAGTGTTCGCTTTCTCTGGGCGTGATAGTGGTCTCCCGCGCAGACATGTCCTGCCACAGATCCTGGCTCTGACTATTCAGCCTCGTACTTGCAGTCCGTCGCAGCTTTCTCTGACCACTTTGGTCCAAGCTCTGCGCTTCAACCTCTCGTGTCCTCTTGCCCAGACTGACGCGTGGCCTCACTTCTGTCCTGAAGGCACCGCGTCCTTGTTCCTCAGCAGGTGTGAGAGGATCATATAGACCCTCCTCCAGCGCCATACCTCTTCTCAAACTATCCCAGAACCACTGCAAGGATACGACGTGGATGTTCCATAGCTTCGCTGCCTTGTATTTCGCGCCTTCGGGTGCTGCTGCAATGAGATGCGTTACGGCCTTTGTGAGGTCTGCGTCGTACTTTGCGCCCTGCTCCACCACCGTCCTCGAAATCAACTCTCGCTGTGCCTGATCCTGGAAGCCCGTCACACAGATCTTGAGGTCGTGAAACACACGCAGCTTATGTTGCTCCTCTAATCCAGCAACGTCCACCTCTCCACCCTCCATCCATGATTGCCGCACTGCCTCAATCCACTCTTGCTGGACGACCTTTATATCTGGACGCTCTTTGGCCACATATCGATACTTGGCTGTGGTGATGCACCCAACTATAAGGTGTGTCACATCGGAAGTCAGGTCAAGTTTGTGTTCAGCACCTAATTCGGAGGCGATGTCGGCAAGGTGTGTCTGTAGGAAGATCAACGTCAGGCAAGATTCAGCGTACTCCAGATTTTCATGACCTACGCGAACGTCGGTTGGTAACGATGTGCAGCAAAGAATAACTGCACCCCATCAGCATGTGACGATAGAATCAATGTTAACCCTATGCTTACCACCTTGCAAGGGCAATCGGTCTACTGCGTCTACGATCGTGAGAGTCAGATGTCATTGAAAACACTAGACTTGCGGACGGATACGGTATACCATCAGCCATCCGGTCTCAACTTATGCTGCTCATGTCCCAGCGATGTTGTGTGCTCGAAAGAGAAGGAGCGCGTCTCGATGTTTGGAGACGCGTCCAGAGACCCCATCAATATTTGATTGATTACTCTCAGCGCTATTCTGCCCCACCATTCCTGTGGAGATGCTTTGTGATTGTCACTTCACCTCGACTCCGAACAGTCTGATCCGTCTGGCCGTCACATTCATCAACGCCTTCAAGCATCCAGCACATTGGCCGCCTTGCCCAGAGCCTGAACAGGAAGTATCCCAAGAGTTCTCAGCCAACGTACGTAACGATTGGCAAGGCCCGGCAATGTCCGTAGAACCTTGGTGTGGGGTACTTGAAAGCTTGTGTTGACCTGATTACTACTGCGCCCAACATGGCAATCGCTCAAGTGGTCCGCAACCAGGATTCTTGCGGTCTTGCGGCGATTCGGGCAGGACTGTGTACGACTCTTCCAATGCGCCCCATTCGCACTGCTCAGTCTCTCCCAGTCAGTCTTGATGCAAAGGAGGGTCTGGTGATGGCCCAGACCTGTCGTCGCGTGACCCACGGCAGTAAACAGTTCCGACCTCCTGTACCGCCATTTTGCCAAGCTCCGAGGATCAGAAATCCTTGTCGCAAATCATTCACTTCGTTCATCACGCTCGCGGCGGAAGGCTCGGCATTTGTGGTCCTCAAGTACAGAGCAACATTAGCTGCAGCCTGCCGTTGCTTATGTCCGGGAGAGGCGCATCTATCCCTCTTTGCCAGGCAGATCGCTCGCAACTACAGTATCACAGACGGCGCGGAAATGGGTTCGCCTCCATTGCTCACAGCTTTGAGGACCTTTAAATGCAACGGAAGTCTTGCTCCTCCCGTAGCAGGCGGGAGAGTCTTCCGCAATGGCCGCGGTTTTGTCACCTTTTTTAGGCTGCAGTAGTCGTCCTCCGTGCCTGCCGAACCATCCGGTTTGTGAAGACGGTCCCAATGAGAGAATGACGCAGCTGGTAGGTGGACATCATGAAAGGGACGAGCACAAGTCAGAAGTCTCTTCTGCGTGGAATAATCGTGTCATAAGCCGCAGGCTGCATGTTACTACTATTCAAGGCTCACTGCCGTAGGCTTTGGATTCTGTACTTCCTTGACCTGAGGTGTGCATATACCAGATGTTTCGTCTCTGTCATCGAGCTTAGCATCATATCGACGCCTTCACATTGTCCGAGACTATGCCGTCTACAAATTCGCCAACATAGACGTGCAGTGGGGGTTGTTCGCGGCACTCACAATCGTCCGCTAAACCTAAGGTAGCTAGACCGTCGATCGCTCAGAAACCGATTGCGTCGTAGCACCAACTTTGTACATTGTCCCAGGCGTGCCCAGGGAGCAAAAGCAGGCGACCTCGCCGTGGCTGCTGCCTTCCGCCAAGTTTGAGGCAAGACTGCGGAGGAGCTTCAGGCTTGAAAACACAAGGAGACATAGATGGAACGCCAAGCGCTTAGACACCTTTGAAGTCTGAAAGACAAGGCGATCAGCCACAGCGCGTCGTCAACAATTCCTCCGGTATTTGGAACGGCTTGCCAGTCTCCGACGGCAGTGTTTCGATTTTTGGTCACTTCACACATTCTACCGGCATACACCCACGCACTGCACATTTACGGCCCACCGCAGCCCTGGACCGGTTTCTGAAACGTGAACAATCGAGAGATCCGCGCGATCTTGGAAAACCGGAACAGGCGTTCGAGGCAATCTGTCGCATTGGTCTAGGAGGTATTTCCTAGGTAAGTTACACAGGCTTCTCCCTGTCACTGTCGGGCGTAGCGTGCAAGTTGCTTGTGTGCGCTGTCTTTTCCGGTGCTGCAATGACGCGGTGTGTAACCGTGCCCTTGTCCCGGGTGCATACCTTGGAAGAAACGTGCAGACGAGGTATGGGCAGGCAGTAGTATCATGCTGCCTGGGCACATGAGCAAAGCAAAAAAAAAAACCTGCAAGTTAGTGGCCGACGATATGATGTATACCAACACACGTCGATCCGCCGCCCGGTACAATATCGTCGAGCTACTGCGGAGGAGAAGTGTGACGCTGTAGCATATGCGCTGGTAGCAGACTTTACAACATGACCACTGCTAACGCTGAGATTCCCGTGGCAGTGCCATATCGATCTTCCACTCACGGCGTACTCTATTACTACAGTCAACCCGAAAACGGCTTCGAGCCACCGCGTGGTGTATTCCGACCACGCCGTGCGGGTCCTGGGCGCATCCGCATACAGCCGCTCATCAGCGCGGGCTTGGGACCTCCCCTCAAACCCGAGGTCAACAAGACTTCATCGAAGCGGCAGCTTTCGGTCAAACTGGCGACCACGCGAGAGAACGCGAAGAGGTTCCTGAGATCAGTAATACAGAGCAGTTCTACGCCAAAAGATTCAACACCAAGTAACGACCCGGAGCAAGCAGCGAGGGAGAGACAGGAAGCGTTGAGGGCGAAAAGGAGGTCTTGGAGCCCGACCACCTGGGCGACGACCCTGAATTGGAGGGACGGTGAGAACCTGCCAGAGTGTGAGAACCAGAGAGCAAACATGAGGGGGCACGCGATCCGAGGCTCCATTAGTGGACCGGTGAACGCGTACAGACCACGATTGCATAGCGATGCAAGAAACTCTCCATCGCAGTCAGGCGCTACAACCACGGGCAATGTAAGCAACGCGGCGTCTCCGCGAATAGAACCTGCCGTTGTGGACAGTTTCATTCCTTCCTTGGACAGCCACGATGAAAAGCCGGTAGCTTCTGGCAACGGTGTCAGTATATCCATACATCTCGCCGAGCCGGTGCTGTTTTTACAGGGTTTCGATAACGCCGACAACACTCCCGGCAACACCGCGATGCTTCGTGGAAGCCTGCACATGAGAGTAACGAAAAGTGCGAAAATCAAAGCCGTATCTCTACGATTCAAGGGCAAGGCGACTACCAAATGGCCAGAGGGCATTCCACCTCGTAAGGTTGATTTCGACGAGACAGACACTATAATGAACCACACGTGGACGTTCTGGAGCACCCAGTTTCCCGACGCAGAACATAACACCGGTGCATCCCATGTGCAGCTTTTCAAAAGTACCGAGACTCAGTCAGGTGCCTCACGACTCGACCCACTGGGTCGATCATCGCCGAATTCTTCAAATGTCAATCTCACAGCGAAGGAAGCGAAGAGATTGTCGTTAGCTGTCAACCAGTCACGAAGCTTTAACAAGAACGAAGCCCCAACCGGCGCCAACTCAGTGGCCGCGAAAGGCTACCGGACGTTCTTGCCTGGCGACTACATTTACAACTTCGAACTGCCTCTCGACAGCCGACTTCCAGAGACTATTGATGTCGAGCTAGGATCTGTCAGATACGAGCTGGAGGCAGAGATTACGCGTTCCGGCGCGTTTAGAGCAAATCTGCTGGGCAATAAGGAAGTACAGCTCATCCGTGCGCCTGCTGAAGGCTCACTAGAACAGGTCGAGCCGATTGCGATAAGTCGAAACTGGGAGGACCAACTACATTACGATATCGTAATCTCAGGCAAGAGCTTTCCACTTGGCTCACAAGTCCCCATTGCCTTCAAGCTTACTCCGTTGGCCAAAGTGCAGTGTCACAGGATCAAGGTGCTCATCACAGAGAACATCGAGTATTTCTGCTCGAACAAGAAGGTTCACCGTATGGAGCCAGCACGGAAGGTTCAACTATTCGAGAAACGATCTGATCAGCCACCAGTCAGCACATTCCCTGGAAGCACTATGAGAGTGACGGCTGGTGGTGGTATCCCATATGATCAGCGAGCACGTGCTGCCGCTGGCGAAGAAGTCACGCCTGTAGACACGAGTAATTTGCTGGGTAACCTGGAAGGGGACACAAACATTGGACCGACAGAAATGGAGTTTAACGTGCAGCTACCAAGCTGTCACAACATGAAGGACAGAGATCGAGGTCAAAGACTGCACTTCGACACTACGTACCAGAACATTCAGGTGCATCACTGGATTAAGGTCAGTTGGAAGGTGAATAATGCTACGCCGGACAATGCTAACTTTCCAGCAGATCGTCATGAGGTTGTCGAGACCTGATGCTGTCGACCCTAACAAGCGACGACACTTCGAAATCTCGATTGATTCGCCCTTCCACATCCTCTCCTGCAGAGCGACCCAGGCCAATATTTCTCTGCCTGCATACAGCTCGCCCCAGAGTGCAGGCAACGGCACATCGCTGTACGAGTGCGGGTGCCCGGGCGCAGCAAGGCGGCGAAATTCCCCTAGCTCATTTGTGCCAACGCTCAACTCGCTCAACACTTCACGCAATGGCTCGACCGCTGGCCTCGACCGGGACCAACCTATCTTAACTCATGCTGCAGCAGGTCTCGCCAGACCGCAGGCAGCGCACATCCATGGTGCGCAGCCTGGCGCTGACCGCGAGAGGCCGATACACCTGCTCAGAGCGCCTTCGTTCAATCCACCTGCATTTGAAGACGAATTACCACCACCACCGCTCGTTACGCCGCCGCCGCAGTACAATGATATCGCTTCGCCCACGAGCGGTCTGGCAGACTACTTCTCGCGTTTGGGCGACGCGTACGATGATGACGAGGAAGGAGAGGACGGTCACCGCCCGGCCCTTACGCCAGGCAGGGTGAATGTCCCTCTCACACCTGGAGGACGCATTCACAGAAGCATGGACCTTGGACGATCCTGGGTCCCCGTGGGACAGTGATTAAGATAGCAGTAAACGAGACGTCAGGGGTGTTTGGATGGAATGATAGAGTTGGAGATCGTGTTTCTTCTGGCTAAGAGTGTCTTCCTTTGATTTCCACGGTGGAAGAAAGCATCGCACTGAATTTTTTTTTCCAATTCTTTTTGATCTGATTGTAAGCGTTCTAGCATATTGCTGCGATCTACATGGGATATATTACGAGGTGACAAGGAGCCTACGGCTCCTTTGGCATGGTAATTGAAAGGGACGGTATGGCTGTTGGCTTTCTGCCGGAGGAGTTGTAGGCGCATGACTGGGCTGCGGCGCTTTGTACATAGAAGCGGAAATGGCATTTACACCTGAGCAGGCCTGGAGCCCGTAAACAGTTTTGACATTTAACAACCCTGTTCTCTTGCGGGAGTGGTGCGGGGGTTCAAGGCAGTCTGGCCTATGTCGAAGGCGAGGATGATCTCGATGAGCGGGGGAATCTGAGGCTGTCCTCCCGTTTCGACCACAATCTAGAATCCTGACCAGTTCGCTACAAGATCACCTGAAACTGATCGACGTTCTGAAAGCTAATTGACAACGTCAAACAGGCATTAAAGATGTATCAGGCAGCTCAGTCAAGGATCCTGTTACGAAACCGCCCCAGCACAGGGGGAATCGACCGGACAGACGACCTCACGCAACTCAGTTGCTAGTCACAGAATCATGCGACGTGAGGCTGGATCAGTCAACAAAAATGGTTTAGATGCTCACTGCTCAAAGCAGCTGTCAAGTGGATATATAACGGCAGAGCAAGTATACAGTCCGGCTTTTACTTCAAACTCTCCTGACCACATTCCTCCTAGCTCCGACAAGCTCTGACCTAGTCTTCATCCTGATAACTGATTTTTCTCATCTCACCCAATCTATGCCGTGCCGCGCTAAGGGCATTCTCAAGCTGTAGTATCTCGACCTGTACAGAACGTCAATATGACAGCGGGCAGATGACATAATAGCAGGGAGAATCGTACCTGTTGCTCCATCTGCCTGACCTTGAAGTCATGGCCAGAAAGCTTGGAGTAGTCGACATCTTCCTCGCCGCCCTTCTGCCGATCCTCGATAATCTTCTGCACTTGCCTCACCAGGCTTCTGCAAGCATTCGTGACAGCCTTGCTGCTCTCTTCCAAGCGTTCCTGCGTCTTACTCATGAAGCTGGCCTTGACCCTCGACGCCGCAACCAACTGTGCCGTGGAGGCAGCAACGTCGTTGGAAGCTACAATGAGCTGCTCAGGACTGTTGCGACCTGATACAACACCGTCGGCAGTCTCGATAAGCATGTTCGTGCTCCGTGCCACGGCCTTCGCCGCCGAAATGAGACCCTCAGTCCATCGGTTGTTCTTCTTGTAGAACTGTGTCTTTGACATAGAAGAGCCACGACCTTGTTGCACAATCTCCTGTTGCGAGGCAGTCGCAGCTTTGATAAGTTTCGCAATCGCATTTGTGACTGCAATGGCGGCTTCCAGGATCGAGTCGTGAATCTTGAGCTCGTACGTGGAGTACTGATCTCGCTTCTTGTTCATTAGCTTCGTTAGTCTTTCGGTGGCTGCGTCAATGGCCTTAGCTGCATTGGTCATCTCCTGATCAACCAACTCGCCCAGGTCGCCCGACTTGCTTGTGAGCTTTTCCTTTGGTGCGAACGCATCAGCCAGCTTTGAGAGATTGTTTAGAGCAATCTGGACGTCATTGTTCTTGTTAATGACGACGTCAGTCTTCTGCAGGTCCTCGAGATCCGACAGGCGATAGGACATGATGCCTCTGAAGAAGTCGACAGTGCTGCTCGCCGCGCGCCTAGCAGCTGAGATGAGTTGGTCGCCCTTCTTCTCGTCGCTTGCAAAGCGAGTCAGACCTTTCGTGTTCGACAGCACATCGGCGATGGCGTTGGAGAACGTATGTACAGTGCGAATGACTTCAGCGTGCGTGCTATTCGGACCATCAGCAATGAAGTTGTTGAAGGCTGTACTGAACTCCATAGCACTGCTCTGCGCCTTCTCGATTTGGGACAGCACGTATGGTCCGCTGGCGCTTTGATTACCAGCTTGCATTGAGCTATCCAGCTCGTACAACGCATCATCAACTCGTTGCACACCAGACTGCAACACTGAGTCAATGATGTCGTTGATCTTCCGAATATTGTCGAGAAGCATGACGTCGATCTGCTCGTCCATTGCACTGTCGGTGACGCCGTTGCTGTTTCGCAGTTCGTTAAGCTCGAGCAGCGTCTGGTCCATGCCGGCCTTGTACACTTCCAACTCCTCTTCTTTGTCGCGAAGTTGACGCTCGAGATCTGAGCTGCCCTCTCCCAGCTTGTCGCGAACCTCATCGAGCTGCCTCGTCTTGTTGCGCAATGCCTCCTCGAGGTCTGCGATCTCGCGATTGTGACGCGATAGCATGGCAGATAGCTCGCTACCTTTGGCTCTGTCCGCATTATCGGCGCGATCCAGGGCCATGCGCAATTCACGCTTGAGCTTCTCAACCTCATCACGATGGCCACCTGTTGAACGATCCTTCTCGTGTAAGGCACGGTCGCGCTCGCGGATCATGTCTGCCAATTCCAAGTTCTTGGTCTTGAGCTCACGCTCGAGCTTTTCGCGCTTATCAATAGCTTCTTGCGCAGAGGCCGCCTTCAATTGCACGCCCTTGAACTTTTGTAGCAGTTCCAAGTGCTCGTGCCGCAGTTGGCTGTAAAGCTTGGCGAGTGCTTCGTACTTCGTCCGCCAGGTATTGACCTGCTCTTGTAATGCCCGGATCTGCTCGTCCTTGCTTTGTGACTGCTGCATGAAGTTGGCATTTAACTGTGCCAGTTCGCCCTCCAGCGCCTTCATCCTGCGATCATACTGTTCCAGCATCAACTGATCGCGCTCGTACTGAGCTCGCGCGTTCAAGTTTTCCCGCTCAAGCTCAGCCATGCGACCCTGCGTCTGCTGCGCATACTGGTCTCTCTGCAGTTGCTCCAGCTGCAGGCGCTGCTGTTCGGCTTGCAGGCGCTGTTGCTCCTCGAAATCGCGTTGTGCTTGTAGAGCAGCTTGCTGCTGTTGTCTCTGCGCTTCCTCCCACTGCGCCTGCAATCGCCTTTGCTCTGCCTCATATTCCTCCTGCTGCCTTGCCTGCTCATTCTTCCAGAACTCGTTGATCGGCTCGGGATCAGTGGCCTCCCGTGGTGGAGGAGTCTTGGGCTTCGTGACAGGCTCATTCTTGGGCCGCGTGGGAAGAGCAGGTGCAGCTTCGTCTTCGGCGAGGAGATTTGGAGGATCCTGTGGAAGCTTCGGCACTGTTATGAGCGAAGTAAGGTATCTAAGATTAGAGCACTCGTAGTAGAAGCGCACTAGCCGGTAGTGCTGCGCATCGTAACGCCCACGTAGCGGACTCAATGCCTCATCGTCGCCGAGCTGCACATGCATTGCGCGCAGCATGCTCGTAATAAACTCGTATATGCCATAGCTCTCTTGCACAAGCGGAACCAACGCACTGATCTTTGCCTCATTATTCACGCCATTCCTAAAGCTGGAAAAAATGAGCTTTTGAAAGCTATCAATCTGGTCTTGCAGCTGCATCAGGTCTGAGATGGTCTCATAGCCCTCATTTGGGTCATTGATGGACTTGAGACTGATATACTCTTCATACTCGAAAGTGCCGTTGAACTCCGGATGGTTTCGGTGGAAGGTCAATTTGGACACCAAGTAAAAAATATATTCCTGGATCAACTGAGCGTAGCCGCGGAAGCCGTCACCTGTAGTGCCGCCCACCATGCCCCGTGTCAAGCTCTCGAGCCATTGCGCGTGTTGCTGTGCTTCCTTGAGGGCAATCGGGTGGCCTTCCTGCAGGACTTTGTGGATGGTAATAAGTGCTTTAAACGTCTGGACCTCATCTGCCTGGATGGGCTGCACTTTAATGCCGTTCCAGAAGGACTGGGAGCTCTTATGGTCCCAGGTGTAGACGATGCATGCTCGCACATGCTTGCGCTTGGGCGCAGTCTCCTCTATCGAAGTTGCCTTGCGGATGTGGTTGGTCAGCTCGGTCTCGGTCTTGCTCAGGTCGACATTGCGGGTGGCCTGGTAGAGGGACATGGTGGAGATGTAGCGGTCTCCGAGAGCTGGGTCCGTGGAGGAGTGGTAGACGATGTCGAAGGACAACTTGACAGCGAACAGTCAAGGCAACAGGATTGTTAGACCTGTCGCACCTGATGAAGCAAACGCACATTAGCCGTATTAGAGTTTACTGGGAAGCCGTCGCGTTCCTTCTTGGTGGCTGACGTTCGCGCCTTCGTCAGAGCCCGCCGCCTCGGCCTCATCATCGCCAAGGCCGGAGCCCCCCGGCGAAAGGTTCGGCCGTGCCGCGGCGGCCACAGCGGAAGCGGCCGTCGCAATTGAGAGCTTCTGCGAAATTGCTTCGTTTTGGACCTTCGGTTGCTAGACGTGTGCACACAGTCGACCACTCCTTCACTAACACCACAGCGTCAATACCTCCAAGATGGGTCGTGGTCCTAAGAAGCATCAGAAGCGTCTGTCAGCGCCGTCGCACTGGCTGCTCGACAAGCTGAGCGGTGCCTATGCGCCCAAGGCATCTCCTGGCCCGCACAAGTTGAGGGACTGCATGCCCTTGATTGTCTTCATCCGGAACAGGTACAGTATGCCCGTTATCAAGTTGGGTAACCGTGGATGACGCTGACTCGAGCATCCAGGTTGAAGTACGCCCTCAACGGCCGCGAGGTCAAGCAGATCGTCATGCAGCGCCTGATCAAGGTCGACGGCAAAGTGCGCACCGACCCTACCTACCCGGCCGGTTTCATGGACGTGATCACCATCGAGAAGACCGGCGAGAACTTCCGCCTCGTCTACGATACCAAGGGTCGCTTCACCGTCCACCGCATCACCGAAGAGGAGGCCGCATACAAGTTGGGCAAGGTCAAGCGTGTCCAGCTGGGCAAGGGCGGCATTCCATTCTTGGTTACGCATGATGCTCGCACGTGAGTTTATCCTCTCGGTGCCTGCGTCTATCAGACGTTGGACCATGATTTGGAGAAAAAGATCCATATAGATACCAGAGTTGTGGGACATGAGTATACTGAGACTGTGATCATAGGATCCGTTACCCTGACCCGGCCATCCGCGTCAACGACACCGTCAAGATCGACCTCGCGACTGGTAAGTGTAGTGAAACCCCGTGCGCGCAAGCGTCTGGCTGATCCTTCCGTAAAGGCAAGATTCTCGACTTCATCCGCTTCGACACCGGTGTGATCGCCATTGCAACCGGTGGTCGCAACATGGGTCGTGTTGGTGTCATCACTCACCGTGAGCGCCATGACGGTGGTTTTAACATTGTGCACATCAAGGACGCCATCGACAACGAGTTCGCGACCCGTGAGAGCAACGTCTTCTGCATTGGCAAGGAGAAGCCCTGGATCTCCCTGCCCAAGGGCAAGGGTGTCAAGCTCAGCATTGCTGAGGAGCGTGACCGCAGGAGGGCGTCCGCTCTGGCTGGTCACTAAATGCACGCTATTCGGGGTGTGAAATCATGTTTATGTGATGCGGGCTCTACGATGACAGAGGGCTACGGCATATCATTCCCAGCATGGCGTTCGGTATGGAGACGCTGCTTCCGGCTCGCGACAGTTAGTTTGCGATAGCGGTTTGTAGTGCAATGAAAAGACTTCAATACCCGCATAGATGACGGAGTTTACCTTGCGATATGTGTATGTCGCTGACACTTTGCCCTGCACATAGCTTGGCGTCACCTTTGAGTCAGTACTTGATGCCTCATATATCGAGAGCAGAAAACACGCACAATTGACGAGGCGAGCAACACGCATTCATTCTTCTTCAAGAGGCGGATATCCATCCCACCTCTCACCAAAACTACAGTAAGTTGCGACACCCGACACTCTACACCTTTCCGTGTCATCGGTCAATGACTTGATTTTCGCATCAGCCCTCCCCAAAGTATCCCTTCCCAACATCAACCTGAATACCTTTCCCATCCTATCCTCCTCCCTTTCCCACGGCCCTGCAACCCCCGTCACCACATCCACAATCGCCCTTGCGCACTTTACCGGATTCCCGTCCTGCCTCCCATGCGCCGCCGTAATTCTCCTCGCCGCCAAGTCCGCCGGCGTCCCTCGATAAGCCTCGGACATCGTATCGACCGGTTTCTGCACCGCGAGCTGGAAATCGGTTCGCAAGGCTCCTATCTCCACTAGCAAAACTTGCATATTGAACGGCGCGAGTTCCGCAGCTAGGGACTCGGAGAGGCCTTCTAAGGCAAATTTGGAGGCGGAGTACAGGCTTTGGCTAGGTGTGCCGGTGAGCGCTGAAGCGGAGGAGATTTGCACGATTGTGGTTTTATTAGGGTGGGTACGGAAATGCGGTATCACAGCTTTGGTGCAGGCCAGAGCACCGAAGAAATTCGTTTCCATTTGCGCGCGGATTTGGGGCATGCTGAGGTCTTCTAATGGACCACGGAGGCCGTAGCCCGTGTTGTTGATCAAGATGGTCACATCGTGGGTTCGGACTGCGTTTGAGACGATTTGTTGGCAATCGGATTGGGTTACGTCCAGTTGGAGCCAGATTCCGCCGAGGACTGAGATGTCGGGGCACTCGGAATTGGGCCCGAGGGACGTTGCGGGCTGTGGCAATGACTTTGTGGTTGGCGTGGAGGGCTGCGCGGGCGAGCTCGAGGCCTTGGCCCGCGTTGGCGCCTGTTATGAGGAAGGTTTGTTGAGTTGTCATTCTTCGACCTCCTGTACGTAACGAAGGAAAGGGAATTGTTCGAGCGATAATGTTCACGAAGGAGAAAGGAGATACTAGTATGGGATTATACCTGAGGTATGTGCTTCAATATCTTAGCATGATGCTTCGCTGGCTAGCTATATGTTGAGACCGGTTGCGCACTGGACAGACTGCCCGTCAATCTGACCAAAAGAGTCTGAGGATGTAGGAGTGTGTGTGTAGGTACGCACGACTTGCGGCACGGGCCATGTCCCGCAACTTCTCTTTTCATGACTCGAGCTTTAACGTCAATCGACGTTTCGTTCTTGACTTTCTCCTTCACTCAACCTCAAGACCAAGATGCCGAAGCGGAGGAGGGAGCGAGATCGACCAAAGGCTGGGCCTGAGGCGGTCTACGATCCGAATAAGAGACTCCTGCTCAGCTATGACTCGGATGGAGTGCATGAGGAGGTCGTCGAGCGCGAAGCCAACACTGGACATCCTGCCGCAGTAGATGCGGCCATGGTCAACTATCAAATTGAAGAGTATCCGGACGACGACCAGGAAGTCAAGCTGCTTGCGACTGAGAATGGTGGGACGGCTGTAGCTGCAGAGGAAGGAGAAATGTCCGAGGAGGAAGACGTGCCAAGAGTGGTTGAATTTCATCCCAAGCGGCGGGATGAGAAGAAAACCCTGAGCGCGAACCGGAGTACTGGGCAGTTCCCAGCTCTGGGCTTGCTTTCATTTCAGTATGATGAGGACTTAGAGGAGGGGGAGAACGGGAGTGAGGAAGACGAGGCTATCGCGTATCTCAGAGCAGTAAGGTAAGTCTCATCGCTGAGCATGATCAATCCGCATTACATTGGCTTACACTCTTTCCCAAGGTTGATCGGCTAACGGCCTCGATAGGGCGGAAAGGCAAGCTCTGCCGACATTCTTTGCGTCATCTAAACAGGACATGGATCAACAGCTCTACGACAACGGTGTCGGCGACAGCAGAGGCTACGTTGATGGCGACGCCTTCATTGGCGCACCCGATCCCGTCAAGGCAACGTGCGCTGCTCCCACGATCTCCCCTCAAGAAGCTTACACAGCCGCATTGAAAGAGCGGTTCTTGGACCAAAGATCCCAACTCCACCGACCCCCCAGTGAAAGCGCAATCGCCGCATTGTCACAGCAGCATCCCATTGTCTACAAGCCTAATAGCATGAAGCAGTATACCCAATGGACGCGTTTGCTCAACACGATTGCTCCGCTTCCTGCCCAGGTCCGGCAAATGAGGCAGGAGACATGCTTTCATCTCCTGCACCTGCTTTCGACAATGTACCTTACACTCGAACAAGACATTCGACCTGTCACAAGCGCCTGGGTCTGGTCATTGCTAGCGCGGTTGGACCACGTGGGCACGATGGACAGTGATCAGGTCTTCTCGCTGAGAGAGCTCGGGAAGAAGGCTGTGTTGGTGCAGCTGTCGTTCACCAATTTAGAGGCTGCTCGACAGCTTGAGGCTCTCAATTCAGCAGATGGGGAGACCATGGCGGGCAGCGAAAGGGCTGCTGAATATAACCAGCCAAGCCGGGACGCCAACGATGGTGAGGCAAGGCAGAAGACTGGCGGTAACGGTAAGACGACTGCTGAGAGAGAGAACACGATGGCAACTCTCGATATGATGCTCGCGATTGTTGGGGAGGTCTTTGGGCAGAGAGATCTGCTCGAGTTCCGGCGGCAGTGGCAAGCTGTTGTGACGGAGGATGATGTTCGTACGCCCCTGGCTGTACCCGATTGTAGTACTTAGCTACCAATCACCGAGACCCCGGCCATTGCCGCACCCAGTCGCACATCTGCTCCACCTCCTGATCTCGTACTCGCCGCACTTCATCGCTCAGCTCGACATTGCGCGTGTACATGTCACTATGATGCCAGCCTGTCTTAAGCAAGTGCACAACCACATCCAATTCAGGGTCGCTCTGCAACGGTCCACCCGGGCGTAGGCTGGCCGAAACGGACATCTCTCGCCACACGTCCATCTCGCCGGCACTATAGATGATGCGCCGTGCGTTCGTCGGAGCCCAACTGCCAGTATATCGATTGAAAGCCTCAGCACTATGATGATCTATTGTTGTATTTTCGCGCTCGCCGCTAGGGCATGGCGAATCGACTATTGTGCATCGACTCTGGAAGTAGTCGTATGTGAGAAAGCGACTGACCAGCGGAGGCATAGAAGTCCCTATGGGTGCGCCAGTCGCGTATCCACCCATCCTGTCGTTGCAGAGAAGCCACTCGAAAAGCTGTCCGGATCCAAGGGGCTCCCGCAACTGCATGTATGTGTTGTCCAGACAGACTCCATCGATGTATAGTTCTGGGACAAGATGTTTCCGGAAGCCTTCTAAGTACGTCTGAAGAGCTCGAAGGGCTGGATCGAGCTTTGTCGCCCAGTCTGCTCGGGCTTCTATCGATTTGTCGTCGATGTGCTGTGAAGCAGCTCGGGATAATAATTGCTGGGACATGTCCTCCAATTCCTGTTCGTCTTCCAAGCCTTCACCCCACAGGCAATAGGTCTCGATTGCCGTGTTGTTCTGACCAATGTCGATAGCACTCCAGTCACTCCAGGAAAAGCTTAGATTGTATATGAAGTCTAGCGTGTCCATCTCCGCGAGTCCAAACATTTTTTAATTGTCTGGAGACTCTCTTTGTCCCCGGCTTCAATAACATTGTCTATGAATTGGGTGACGCTGCTCATCAATCTCACACAGCCCTGTGGCCCATGCTCCATTAGTGGCAAGAAGTAAGCCCAGTAGGACGGGATTGCCTGGAAATAGGTGACGCCGAAAGATATGCCCAGAAAGTGCCTGGCATAATGTTTGCGATCCAGCCGGTCTGAGCTGCCGAGTAGCTACCGCCTGACAATAATCAACTTGGTGCTAAAGTGCACAGCGACAAATCTGCATACCAATCAAAATCCATGTCACATCCTTTGCAGTGCTCGGATGGATGGTCCACGGAGCACTGCAAAGGATGTGACACGCACAAAATGTCTGTAATGCTTTGTGGGAACCATCCTAACCTCTCAACTACCGTCCGCGATTACTTCTTGTCAAACACCATGTATAACCCAACCCTCCCAAAAATTCCGGCCGACTCCAATCAGGTCTGTTGCGACTGGATTTCCGTGGTCCTACTTATGTGGGTCTAGCAGACCCAAGGCAAAAGCAGCCGTTCAGCCAATCCTGGCCCCCTCTAAAGCTCGTCGTGTCCATCACTGTCCTCACGTCACTGTTCGAAGGAGCATTACTCTTTCGAGATTACCAAGCTGGACTCCCTATACCCCCGGTTGGAGAGAGAAATTGGAGGCATGCAGGTTGCATGCTAGTCGCTATTGCCGTGTACAGCACATGTCGGTTTCACGGAAGAAGCCTCGTTGTGGAATCAAATGGTATTCCATTCGCCAATGTCCGCTGGCCAACAATTTGGAGACCACAAGTTGACGATAGACGTGAATATAAACCAGAAGCAACTCGACTTCGTGGTTTTTGTGAGACTTCTTCCCGCGCTTCCTCAGGGCAAGACTGTAAACTCAATGATGGCGATTGTATCCTCGACAGCGGCTCTCTAATTCATTGGGAGTGATGCCTCCCTATGGAGCTCGAAAGAGTGCAATCAGGTCGAAAGCCCCGCTGTGTGACGAGCACAAGCCTCGCAGTTCCTTAGTCCTACGCCCTGGCCAAAGCAATTCGGCGGCTTGCGATGCGAAAGGAGGATTTCCCCGTCTGCAAGCTCCTGTTGGTTTTAGAATAGGCACTAGCAAGCTTCGCGACATGAGGTCGTGCACTCAGGCCTATCGCTTCCCTCTCCCCATCAACCTGGACGCAAAGGTCCAAGCGAGAATACTGCCGCCAACAGCAAATGGGATACCCACAATCCACTTGGCAATTGATCTCGCATGCGTGCGGTCCTCTTCTGACATTGTTTGGCCTTGACGGAGCGATTCCATGCCTGGGCGTGTGGCGCTGAGCTCAGAGACCAGATGGCCGAGGGAGGAGCCGCCGAGGGAAGGCTGGTGGAAGTCTGGGTCGTTAGTGTACTTCTTCGCCGTGATGTGGGGAGTGCATGTGAAGGTCCTTTCTGGTGCGTGTTGCGGGAGGCGGAGGAGGCGGAGGAGGCGGAGGAGGCGCGGTGGGGATGCTCGCTGCGGCAGCATGGTGACAGTGGCGATCTTCACTGGAGCCAACGGCGGGAATGGCAGTTTATGACTGCTGTCAAGGTACATGTACTTGGCGTGTCCTCGAAAGATGGATTCTTTTGCTGATTGTTTCATCGACTGTCCATGCAGATATCGGCGTCATAACCTACATTGATTCTCTGGGCGGGATGTCCTGAACAGGCAAGGTGGCGTCATCGGCTTGTGCCCGATCACCACTGTTTAGGAACCTTCTAGGTTTCTGTAGGATGCAATGCCAGCGTTGCAATTAGGAGGCACAAAATTTGTCCACATGAACGCAAGCCGTTGTACATGCCATGCTGACACGTCGCCGGTGGTCGATTGAAATGAGGCCACGGATACCACACCAGCAACGTCTGCCTGGTCGGGAGGTCGATTCATACCTTAGATACCGCTCGCCGTCTGTCTCATCAACCCGCAAATGCTGGAGACTGCGAAATTCTGCAAAAAAGACGTATGTACCAGGACATGCTAATCCCTCACATTTATGGGCCACGGGAGATGTCTCACGGGAAGAGTGACTGAAGCAGAGAAACGTCCTCAGGCCCATGAACCTGGATAAAGTATGAACAGATCCTGGCATGCTGCAAGCTTGCGCAATCTCGTCATGTGGATGAGTCTGGATTGATGTCGTCTCCATTGATAAGAAAAACAGCACCGAGCTGAGCGAAGCCAACGAGAGCACGTTCCGGTTCGGTAGCGACGCTAAAGAGGATCACGCCTACCTGGTCGATGTTACTGCAGGCGAACATGTTCCTACCTGAATCTGCCTAGGTCTTCAGATCGAGTTCGTGAAGGTGAGGACAAATAGAAGCACGGATTCCTCTGGACTAGCAACGAAACAGGATCGATCCATAGGATAAGCTTACGAACGGATGGCGTCGTCATGTTTGATCAAATCGCACGGCACATATGGATGAGTGAGCCTCTGCGAGTGAGAGTCAAAGGTCAATTGCGATCTATTCATCAACATGGCTGGGTATCTTCATTTTACTGCCACCCAGCGCCCTTGCCACAGGCCACATTCGAGACGTTCCGTGCGTGCAGATATTGCTCAAGGCTCTCGAGCTCTGTTCTCGCCTCTGCCGCTACCATTGTCGTCCCAAGCTTTCTGCGCTGCTGGACTCAACTCGATCAACTTCTCCATACCAGCCACAAACACGCCGTCCAACCTCAACAGCGCCAGGTTTAGGAGGTCACAGCTCCGGCTCTTGATGCGTAGCAACGATCGCCAAGATGTCAAAAGCTGTAGACACTCCCGTGCATCCGTAGCGGAAGGTGCCGTGACGAAGAGCAGGATCATAAATGACGAAGCAATTGTAAAGTTCGTTCTTGAATCTGCGACTGTGTCAGCGGGTGCTCGTATATGAACAGACTGTCGAGGAGCTTACATGATGCCCAGAAGGCTTCCAACTCATGCGCTGTCAAATTCTCGACAAACTCCAGGATCTCCTTTCCGACAGCCAAAGCGCCAGTTCTCAACGCGCTCATGGCGGTAGAAGTTCCGTCGACAGCCTTTGGCCGCAGCATAGCACGGAAAAGCTCGATTTTCGCTGTTATATATGCCAGGTGCAGACTTCCATGACCACTCAGATTATGCTTCCCGCTACCGCCAAATTGCAATGATTGCGATCGGCCGCGCCCGGTAGCGATGCCGGAGTCTGGAGAAGCGACTAGTGCCAAAGGTTGAGGTAGCAGACCTGGGGGCAGTGACTGATACCATTCTGATAGTCGTATACGAAGCGGCTTGGCGACGTCCAAAGTCGCCTCTAAAGAGCTTTGGAGCTTCTTTGTTGCTCGCAGACTGAACAGGTCGCGAAGCATATCATCGACGATCACAGTCAATTTGCACAATTTGATGAAGTGCAGTCCGCCAAAGCCTTCACGGTCCTCGCGATCCAAGTCGCTGAAATCGTCTTCGGTGAGAGGCGATACGTCCCAGTCATCTACCTGGATATGACTACTCCGGCCAAAGTTCAGAGAAAGCCATTTATCTTGTACCCAAGTCGCCCAGGCCAAACGCTTCCGAACCTTGATCTCCCATGCTGGTAGTGGCCAATCTGTGGGATCGCGATTGAGGCCCAGAGCTTGCGCAATCGATACGGCAGTCGTCATCATGGTCCATTTCATCGGAGTGTCGCTGACGTGTTTGTTTGTTGGACGTCGTTGCACCAGTAATAGCAGGGTCTGCAGTGTCGCCAGATTCGGGGTGTGCAACGTCGCCTGCACAGCTTGCCACGCTATCTTGAACAATGCGTCGGCGTCGGGTGGCGTATAGACTTCAATGCAGAGCTTCTCGTCCCAGGCGTAAAACGGAATCGCATGACCGTACATGGCTGCCAAGATGCATGTAGGAATCGAGGCAGGATCGCGGATTCCGTCTTCATCTCTCTCTTGCCTGCCTTCTCTCGTCGACAGAGGGAAGTATGGTTGGACATATCGATAGAATAATCTAATGAGTCGCTTACCGACCTCGTCAGATACCGTGTTCTCAAGTTCATCGCGGAAACGGTCCATAGTCTCAGATCGCTCGACAGGCTGGGCCTTCGACGCCAGGGCATTATGAGCGATGGTGAAAAAGACTGGGATGTCGTTTGATCCAGCTTCTGGAGAGTTCATTTTCCGCATGCGGATTGAAGAGAAGCTGGCTTCATTGTACGCATCATAGCGGTAACGACTTAGCAAGAACGGATCTTGCTCGCCAGTGTTGCCAACGATTTGAGCATTGGAGGAGGCTTGGTTGTCCAAGCTAGGCTCGCCACTCGTTGTGTCGAATGGCAAGTGCAGATTCGTCGGCAGCGTAGCGGATTGGGTGCTTGGGCTGGTATCTATTGAGCTACGATGTCGGTGACCATTCGTTGGCCTGCAGTTACCGATTTCCGTCACTGTCGTTGAGGCAGAAAAGGGCTCCAATGGCTCGAAGCTCATTGTTGGTTCATGGTACAGTGCCGGATCGAACGGCCCAAAATCGGGTGGTCCAATCTCCATACTTGGCAGATGGAATGGAGTTGGCATCCCATTCTCCCAAGCCATAAAGTCGTTGTGCAAATCCGCTGCGCTCACACCACCGGCCATGAATGGCGTATCGGGCGGTTGCGACATGTGCGTCTCAAATGCGCCATTGCTCAAGCTGCTGCTCTTGCTAAAATCCTTGAGTGCGTGATTACCATTCTGCTCATTCGGTCGTCGTCGTTTGGCAGGCGATTCAACGAAGGTGCATTCCTTGTTGTAGCGTATGCACAGCTCGCATGGCGGTGCGTGATCAAGATGACAAGCCGCCTTCTTATACCGGCAAAAATCGCAGGGACGTTTGTTTCGTGATTTGTAGGCTCGCGCGCGATCTGTACTGTCGCTCTGCGTCTGTGGAGGCATGGACGCCGGCTGCGGCTTTGTTGGGAAGGTTGGCATTTCGGGCCTGCAATTCAGAGCGGGTTGAAAGAAGCTGATGGGACGCTGCGGTGGTGGGATGCGAGAGATCGCCATCCTCTATACAGAAGGCTATCAGATAGTCTAGATAATAGCATCAACCTGTGTGTCTCGAGTCCCACTCTGCCTGGAGTCAATCAAGTTCACAACCCTGAGCTGGGTCAAGACCCAACGAACCGTGTCGCAGCGATAGTAGCAATGCCCCTGCTATCGCAATAAGATGCCCTGGCCTCACCCAAAGCGTCCTTGTGCTGGATCTGCTTGCGAGTACGCCGAATAGCATCCGAAGTCATCTAGAGGGGTAATCCGATCTCCACCGGCTGTGACCATACCGTGCTGCTGATACCTCTCCGATAGTGTGGAGCACTGTACTTCGTACTTCCTTTCGGCAACTATCCAACGACTGCAGGGTAGCTTCACCAAGGCAGGTAGGTGGTAGTCGAGTTGAGCCATGGTAAGAGAAATAGGTAAGCAGATGCGCAAGGTGGAGTGGCATGCTACGTGTTCCATGCAAGGCAGCTGGTAGAGCAACGTGCGCCTCCGCATACTACTGTCCTTGAGGTCGAGACCCCGGAGGTGAAGAGAAGGGGTCCCATGTAGGGCCTGCCCTGCTTATCGCGTGGCAAAGGACAACTCCGAAATTCGAAGTCGTACATGTATTCCAATGCCGGCGTCGCCAGCTTCACGTAGCGAACAGGACCAGCGATAGAAACGACACCATGCATGCTGAGCATCAACATGCTGTTCGCCCATCATGGCATGCGCTCAGCGAAACAAGCTCATGCAATGGCCGCGCCAGGAGATGTCCACTTGCTTGTGCTGACCTCCAGCTGTTACATCCGACGAACTCCCCAACACTCTGGCGGACATTGCGGCGTCTGCCGGCTTATCACAAGCTCCACTGAAGCTTTATCAATTTGCCGACGGCGGCAGGACCGTCTTCTGGAGTCCTGGTATCAATTCGCAGGCAAACCATGACCTTGTTGCTTGAATGTACGGATCTTGCGTATCCAGTAACGCGGGCGTGCGTCATCAAGAGTGCTTGGCCATGTGGTTGCAATCAAACGAAAGTCCGATTTGCGCCGTGCGATCTCGTGAAGAAGCGGAGTAAAGATGGCCGAGCATGAATGTCGTCCCTTGGCGCGTCATTACTTCCTAGCTAGCGATGCATGAGGGTGATGGGGATAAGCATGGCACTTCACATGATGCCAATGCGGAGCCGTTACCGATAACGAGGGTGTTAGGGCAATCCGCATCTGCAAACAGCTTTGACAAAGGTTGCAGCATTGCGATGTCGCCCTCCTCCTGGCTAGTACGTATCTCGATGCGAAGGACGCCTCGACTTCCATCAGCGTTTCCACAGAGACTATGACTGGCGATGGCCAGACCATCGAGCGGACAACAAACGACTCCTCAACCATGCCTGAACAGACCAGGAGCATCCGCATTTTGCTCGCGAATCCTAATGCTACCCCTTCGATGACTGAGAATTGCGTGAGCATGATCTTGCCGACTTTACCTGCCGACGTGCAAATCGTACCATTCACCGCGCCAGAGCCAGCTCCCACAGCTATCGAAGGCGCAGTAGACAATACCCTCTCCGCAGCAGCGTCCTTCCGCGCAATCCTCACGCTGCAGCAAGCCGAGAACTATGATGCTATATTGGTGGCGTGCTATTCTGATCACGGTATGATCAAGATGCTACGAGAAGAGTTCGACGTCCCTGTCATTGGTATTATGGAGGCCTCCCTTTTCGCAGCAAGAACTCTTGGCGCTAGATTTGGAATCATTGCTACAGGACCACGAAGTAAAGTGAGGCTTGCAGATGAAATGCATACATACGGCATGGAAAAATGGTGCGCAGGCATAGAAAGCTGCGATCTTGGCGTCCTCGGACTGCATAGCAACAGCGAAGAGCTCGTGCATGCCAAGCTGCAAAACGTAGCTAGATCGCTTGTCCTAAGAGGCGCCGAAGTCATCACGTTGGGCTGCGCAGGCATGGCGGACATGAAAGCTGCCGTTGAGGATGCTGTGTGCGGAAACGGTGTACAGATTGTGGACGGAGTGCTGGCGGGTGTGCATCATCTGGTCGGAATGGTAAGGATGGAATGCAGGACCGCCAAAAATGGTCTATATGCCGCCAGCTCGGAAGGAAGAAGAAAGAGAGGGCAGGACTATGTTTGATGTCGTGAGGTGCAGGAAATAAACAGATCTCATTTGCGTCTTGCAGGCGTGCTTGATGTCCAGAAGCATATTACCATGAGCGGCAACTGTTCAGATTCAACGACTGATTCGGGCTTGAAAGGCCATAGATTAGTCAAAACTTGTTGACACCAATCGATTGACCGCTTTGACAATCAGTCGTATCATCCGGTTGGACGAACCCAGACATCGAGCGTATCTCAGTGTCGATCGCAGATCAACAGCCTCGTACAGCTAGCATCACCCGCTCCATTCGTTAGCCGGGTAGAGATGAGAAATGTCGTGCACTCCACACAATCGGAAATGCGCTGACAATTTAAGTAGCCCGGCTCGACTCCCGTATCCGAAAACTCATTCTATTTGGCTCCATGGACCATGAGGGATATGTTTGGGGCCTTCTGGGGCATCTGTGAGGCTGGCCGTGGCGACCACGAGCTTCACGAAGACGGTTCATCTCTGGACGAAGCTGTGATCCGGTCAGGTCTTCCACGATTGTCCGTGCAGTAGCAGTTCACATGTCTAGGGTAAAGTCCAGTAGGTATTGGCAGTCGATAGGATATTTTTGTAAACGGGAGGCTCTGAATTCATTGTCTGGCCGATCAAACTCGCCGTGCACAGAGGTTCCAGGTTGGTACGCATTCGGTATGGAGTTTATTGGTGCCAGACCCACTGATGTTTGGCCTCTTATCCGCATTGTGACTGACGTCCATTGCTCTCACCGAACGCCGAACTCATCGGGAAGCAGGAGACATTTCGTCTGCACAAGCCAAGATATCTGCTTCGAAAACATGTTGTACAAGGAGGCGAATGCAACAATACACTGATGGTGAACCACTTTGATGGAGTTGTGATCTGCGCGACCCCGGTCCACAAGAGATCTGGGCCTCCGGGCCTCATGCTCGAGCATGGGTACGAGCCCGGCGCCTCGCTGTCGTATACAGAGAGCGCTGCCAAGTCCTGAGCTGCTAGACTGGCCTGTCGTTGTGAATGGTATTCAATAGATGGGACTTGACTGCCACGGATTTCCTCGCGATGTCGGCAACAACGTTCGTCTTGATGCTTGGGCCGAAGCTGGGCATTTGACGGTCTCGCAACAACAGCAAGTATTGAACCGCGCGCAGTCTCTTGGGGCAGTACGCCAAACAGGTCGGATTGGATGCTGCAGAACAAGCTATGTAGTGAAAGGTCACCTTGGGTGTCTCGGTCCTCGGACCCAGGAAAGCAAACACCTGCAAGCAGATTCCTTGTCGCGTGAACAGATACGATGATCGAGAGCCTTGCAAAACGCCGTCCTCGTCATCAAACGCGAGGTACAACCAACCTTCTCTAAACATAACAAACCTGAGTTCGTATCAAAAATCCGTGTTACACGACCGCGTCGACACCTATATCCTTGTCGTGAGTGCGGGCTTGAGTCGCTTGACTTGCGGAGTTACGGGCCCGCGGCACGCTGCTTGCTGAGGCAAGAGGCTCGGGCTACAGAATGTTGTAAAGCAACAATGAAACAGTCGAACTGCTGCGAACGCGTGCATCTAATGTGAACCATCAGCCTGCACGTCGATTCGTTTCGTGAAGTGCTCACGAATGCACCTCGGCGTCCAGAAGCTGGAGAATGGAGGCTCACCCTGCCCGATGATTCGTGGGCTGGGATGTCCACGAGACCTGGTTTCAGAAGAAGCGCGGCATTTGATGAAAAGATGCCTTCCCACTCATGCCATGTTCTCTGTCTTCTACTTCGTGTTCAGACAACTTTTCGTTTGTACACTTTGCGTTTCATCTCCGCAGACCCGAACCGTGCCCCTGGACGTTGGGCGTTCAGTGGTAGTCGGCCGTTTGCACTTCTGAAGCGGCACGGACGCCGCAAGATGAAGAACCCTGGCATGGATCAGGCCTGGCGATGCCGTGATGTGTTGGCAGTAGCATCAATGATGGGGCGCGACCAATATGTTGTGATGCGGGCATAGCACGAGGTGGGTGTCTTGAGCGTTTCGTGCATTGTTATTGTTGGTAGCAGACGCCCCTCCTTCCGCCGCGACTCATCCTGATGCTGTCATTATCTACGTGCATGCGGCAGCACAGCGACACAAGCCGTTGGAGCGCGTTGTACAGGACCAGCGCACCATGAGAGCATCCGCAGGCTCGGTGTACTTGCTCTCCGGTGCTGAGACCAGCCGTGTGGCTCAACTACAACAGGCACCCACCGCAACACGCAGAACTGAAGGGGAAGGCGCGACGGACGTGTCGAGCTGGATCGCTCTTTCCTCGACTGGCCGGCGACACAGCCGAAGAGCCTCAACGACAGCACACCACGCATCATCGCCGCCTCAATACTTGGCATACACAATCCCTTCGACTGCATGCAATAGTTGTCCTTGCGCGAACGATCGGTGGAGGCGCGTCAGTGCTTCGAGCACGCGGAAATCAATCAGGTGAGTCTTGATTTGCTCGTCTAAAGGTATCGTGTTTCCCCGGGAAAGACTACGCGGATTCGTCCAGCCTCCCACTCCTGCACCTACTCCAACCACCTTCTGTCTCACCACGTCACCTCCCCGGCCACCAGCAAAAGGAAGGAAGTTGCCCGTCGCGCGACGCGTTCCCGAGTTTCAGGTAACGATGGCTTCGACTGATCTGCTCACCATTTTGCCGTCCAGCTCCAGCATTGCGCTTCCGCAACCACTTTCACTGCCGCCGAGGCGGCTTGCGACTTCACGCCCCGGTCACGCGATTGACCACCGATAGCCATTGGCACCCGACTCTCGCTTGAGCAATCCAGCGTTCTATCATCTGCATCGTTCGCCTGTGCATAGTACATAGACATTCAGTGCCACCCCAGCAGCAGCAACCGTGTCCCGCTTCAGCTTCCAGGCATTTAACGACCGAAACGATACCCACGATCGGTATACGACATCTCTAATCTGCCAGCAACGCCAAGAGCAGGCCTCTGCGTACGCTCAACGCGCCGGCCTGCGCGACCCTTCGCGAGCCTCGTCGTCTTCCGGCAGCGCGCATACCCTTCGCCGCGAACCAAGATTTCACGATTTACGACCCTCACGGCTGCGCACAAGTTCGGTTGACTCATCAGTACGAACGCGGACCGCGCCATTACCAGAGCCATCTCCGGAACGCTCTTGCGATCCGCAACGGTCGGACCAGCCGAATCCACGCCGGAGGGCTACCAGTGCTTCCTGCGGTTCAGCGCCGCCACACCCGGCGCTTCGCATTTCCAAGCGCACTCGCGCTGCCGTGCTCTTTGCATTGGAAGAAGCTATTCGCCACCCGAATCGGTTTACCCCAGATCTGGACGAGGAGAACGCCCAAATGTCCGACCTGGGCGGTGGGCGTGCGAGCAATGGCGGAGCGCGCACCGGTTTTGGGCCCGTGCCAGTTGGCGGCTCAGGTACACCGACCGGGATCAAGACACCGCGAGACATCATGAGAGACCGCAACGCTCGAGAAGCTAGGAGACAAGAAGAGCAGAAGGCTGAGGAGGCTCGCCGGGTGGCCGAAGAGCGGAGAAGAAGTGCCGAGCGTAGGGCAGCCGCGGTGACTGGTGATGTTCCCAGACTTGGCCAGGGTCCATCACAATACAGTGCCGACATGGGCGCACAACAGACACAGTTCGATAGCGCGCGTCTCAGTCGGAGCGACAGTCAGCGAGTCTCGGGGGCAGACGTATTGGGCGAGCCTGTCGGAAGGTCCCAGGAGTATAGTCGAGGATCTTCAGCTGCGCAGCCGAGGACTGCCCAACCGGCCACTGGTGGAGCAAGGCGCACACAACAAAGTCAGGCAGCACCACGGCAAGCGAGCGCACAGGCAGCTGAGGGCGCTTCTACCACACACCAACCCCCCACAGAGCAGAGAACAGCGCCAGCTTCATTTCCACACGCGTTCGAAAGGTGGGAGACATTGTCGTCGCATTGGGAAGGACTCACATCGTACTGGCTGCATAAGCTCGAACAAAACACTGAAGACATACGCAACCAGATACCCAATGCTTCTACTCTCAACCGGCAGATCACCGATCTGTCAGCTGCAGGTGCGAACTTGTTTCACGCTGTCGTTGAGCTTCAGCGTCTGCGGGCCAGCAGCGAGCGCAAATTTCAAAGGTGGTTCTTCGAGACAAGAGCAGACACGGAGCGCAACCAAGAGATGCAGGGTCAGCTGGGAAGACAGCTGAGGCTGGAACGCAGTGCGCGTGAGGAGGCTGCTACCAAGCGTGCAGATGCTGAAGAAGCTGCGGCACTGGCTAAACGTGAGGTCAGCGATATGCGTCGTGAACTCATGATATCCAAAGAGGAGGCTAAGCGTGCATGGGAGGAGCTCGGTCGCAGGAATCAGGAGGCATTAGATACTGCTGAAAGTCTCAAAGCTGGTAGGATAGCTATCGTGGCTGGCGTGCAGGTCGTTCCATACTTTGGCGGACCGAGCAGGAGTGGAACGGGTACAAGCCAGAGGCCAGTGACCAGAGACGGCCCCGTGCAGTATGGAGGAAGTGCTACTGGAGCGTCGAGCGCAGGTGCGGCGGGTTTAATGAGTCCAGGCGAGGAGCTGCAGTACTACGGAGAAGAGCGCCCGAGCCCTACGAACACCGATCCTTTCACGGAGCAGCGCCAGCCAACCATGCATTACGACCCGCAGTCGACGTCTCGTGGCCAGGGTCAAGGTTACCAGACATACCCAGCAGGAGGTGCTGCGGCATTAGCAGCAGCCATGGCAGCGACCGCCCAGCGTGGACAGGCCACATCTTCAAGCTCGTCGGTACCTACACGCACGCAGCAGCCGCTAGGTGTGTCGATCACGTCACCAGAAACAGACACATTTCTTCATGGCCAGCCGACGGCAATTGCTCAACAAGCGCCGACTCACCGCCCCGACCTGCGTTCACATGGCAGCTACGCCGACAGTCTTAGTGAGGGTGACACTGAATACGCGCTTGACTTGGCTGGTAACGTTCGCTACGATGAGCAAGGCCGACC
This sequence comes from Teratosphaeria nubilosa, assembly GCA_010093825.1. Lineage (NCBI taxonomy): Eukaryota > Fungi > Ascomycota > Dothideomycetes > Mycosphaerellales > Teratosphaeriaceae > Teratosphaeria > Teratosphaeria nubilosa. The sequence continues at coordinate 152,426 of ML995861.1, forward strand.
AATCATTTACCAGCGTCAGCGTGGAGCCCAACAGCAGCAAGGCCAGACCGAGAGTGATGATCTGGAGGAGGAAGCAATGCGTCATGAGCGCGAGCTTGCGGCCGGAGGCTATGGTGCTGGCGGTCAGATCTTACCAGAAGCACCATCAGTGCCGGTCACGAGCGCGCAAGCCATGGAGACTTATACACCGACCACGGGAGCTGGCAGTGGCGAATATGAGGGCCAGCGCTATGAGAGTTGGGACCCGCTTCCAGCCCGCCACCATCACCCGACCAGACTCAGTGACGTCTTGGAAGAGGAGGAAGAGCGCAGCTCGCGCAGGACTGGGGACTAGGGATCCCGCAACTCTGCAGAGAGGCCTTCCACCGGCCATGACGGCGCCGACTTTCACATTGAACAGCCACCGATCAAGAAAGAGGACGAAGAATATGCCGAGCTCGGCCATCAGGAAGATCACTGAAACGAAGCACAAGGACTTGACGATCGTCTTCGCTCCTTCGTCGGAGAATGTTTCGGTGCATCGACCGAGCGAGACGCTCGCTTCTGGTACACTATAATTCAGCCGCAAGAATAGGCGCGAAGAAGACCAGCAGGGATGTAGAACGGTAACACGAAGATCTGCCAAGTCTGGCCGGCGGGAAGACGACGCAGGTCCAACACGCAGCGCTACAAGCGTTCATAAAACTCAATCGGCAGTATTTCATTGTCTCGTAAGGCGTTTGGGACGGCTCTAAACGGTCTGTTCATTGAGCGGCTCTCTCATTTTCGGGCAGGGCTGCGTGCATCAGCATAGCGAGCGATCCAGCGCGATACCTTAGCGAAAGCGTTTGGGTCATAGGGAGATTCACCGGGAGATTTGGCAAAGATGCATTTGGCGGGTGTGTTGTCGCATGATACCTCTTCGCAAAGTAAAGCGTGATTGTAACCTAATTGTCGGATTGGTTATTGAAAGTTGGTTGAATAATAAGGTAAGAGAAGCGAGACACAGGATGTAAGAGTACCTAATACCGCTTGCAAGATTTCTATGGCATAGATAGTGCGAGCATTACTTATACTTCCGTTGATGATTTCATGTATATGTTCATTGTACAATACAGCGTGTCAAGTAACTCCTCGCTTCGGGAACACTGCAAAGCAGTCTCATCTTACTATGTAGATTGTAGCACCGATCCCCAGATACCTAAGGTATTTATTAATGGCCAAGAGGCTAGCAGTCTTGCGCAAGGTTCACTGAGTGCCATGTGTCTGCTCCAGCCACGCGGCAACTTTACGCAGCTGCTTGATACTCTTTCTCATCATGCAAAGATGCGATGATACGACGGTAGAAGCAAAGAATTGTACATGAGAATGCACTGCCCAATATAGCATCCTTACTGGCACCACCCCAGCCGATCGGAGCGAGCTCTGGGATTCGAGTCATCGGTACATATCTGGGGTCCCTACTTCTGGCGCTTCCAGTATCTTGGACTCTGAAAACAGTAAAAATAGAGGCCAGCCTGATGGGTGATAGACCATGCTGCTTCGCTTGCGATGGCGGCGACTTGCCCTACACCGCTTCGGCCTCACCCTTGCCCTGGTGCTAATGCTATGGACTCTATTCGACGTTCTAAGTATCCGCAACGCCATCTCACTTGAAGCGGCAAAGCCTCCACCACCTTTTGCCAATGAAAGAATCTTCATAGCTAGCATCCACTGGACTTCAGAAGCCGTCCTGCGCGACAGCTGGGCACCAGGCGTGGCCGCGCTGGCCAGGGCAATTGGCCCAGATAATGTCTTCATCAGCATTTACGAGAGCGGATCTTTCGACAGCACCAAGGAGGTCCTGGAACTGTTGAAGACGGACCTGGATCAGTCGGGCATCCCGCACAGGATTGTCTTGGACGAGGCGACCCACAGGGATGAGGTGGAGAAGCCACCCGCAGAAAATGGCTGGATCCAGATGCCGTTGACGAAGCAGTACCGCGAGAATTGGACTGAGTGGTTCACGCTGGACAAGGGCACGTGGGTCCCGAGACGGATCCCGTATCTAGCTGATAAGCGGAACGTCGCCATGGCGCCACTAAAGGAGATGAAGGAGCAGGAGGGCAAGATGTTTGATCGGGTACTTTGGCTCAATGATGTTGTGTTCACGACCGAGGATGTGCAAAGGCTATTGGCGACGAAGGATGGTCAGTACGCTGCTGCTTGCGCTTTGGATTTCAAGCAGCCGCCTGCATTCTACGACACGTTTGCCACGCGAGATGCCCAAGGCAATGAGCCGCTGATGGACATGTGGCCGTACTTTGCGAGTGCGGTGTCGAGGGATGCGGTCAGGCGCAGTCTGCCGGTACCCGTTGCGAGCTGCTGGAACGGCATGGTGGTGTTTGATGCCACGCCGTGGTACGATGTGCTGCACCAGCTTTCTTTTCGAGGCATTGCGGATGACTTGGCGGCAGAGCACTTGGAGGGAAGCGAGTGCTGCTTAGTACATGCGGACAACTTTCTTTCGCGTGCGAAAGGCGTGTGGATAAATCCTAACGTGCGGGTGACGTACAATGCGAGTCTGTATAATGCTGTTAATCCAGCGGATAGAGCAGCTTGGCCCTCGACTGCACATGTTGTATCAGGATTATGGCAGAACAGACTCAAGCGCTGGGCAGGGCTGCTGAGAGTACGAGATCGTGATGTGCAGAGCAAGGTTGAGTTGTGGAAAATGAAGGATGCTGATAGGCATAGAGAGCCGGGAAGCTTCTGTATCATCGATGAAATGCAGGTTATGCTTTGGAATGGATGGGGACATGCTTGAGTAGCCTGTGGAAGATACATAGCCGGCCAAAAGCACCGCATGCGAATTTTATCCTTGTATGAACGCCTGCAAGGCCTGCTTGGTTTGCTCCCACCGTCGTAGCAACATCAATATGGCCATGTCGCGCCTGCGCAAAGCCTTGCAGTGTCTCTCAGCATCGTTGTGAAATTCCTGTAGTAAAGGTCTAAGCCATTTCCGCACTGCTTTCGAGTGATCGTTGGTCAGGTCTTCGCCGTTGCTTATAAAGTATTCCCATTCATTTGCGGTCTGCAAAGCAGCACGAACCGCTACTTGAGTCCTGAATTCAATATCGTTGGACCCTGGCAGAAGGTAGTAACCACCAAGGAAACCGACGTCTTGAAGCTGAGTCTTCGTGCTGTCGTCTAGCGCCGGTAGCATTATGTGATCCAGGGAGATGCTGTCATCTGTGTCTTCGTTGAGGACAAATCCGTAATGCACAAGAAGCTTGTCGTTCGAATGTGCACCATATGTTGCTGAGACCTCCTGGCCGGGCGCTTCGGAGAAGTCAGCCCGGCTCAGGTTGGTGAGTAAATGGCGATGGAAAGAATTTCTAAACGTGGGGAATGATGGACTGGGCAATTTTGCCAGGCAAAAGCTCAGGATTGGAGGAAAGAAGGCGAAGTCTTTACTTACCGTACTCTTTGTCGGCGACTACCTCGTAACCCTTTGGTGTCTGATACACATGACAAGTGGTACCGCCTGGACCATGATTCATATAATCGATAAATGGGCACATAACCATGGAGGACGGCTTGCTGCCTCTGCTGGGCTTCCAGTGGAAACTTCTTGAGTTTACAATCATCCAGTAATACCTAAAATCCTCCTCAGTCCGCCCTGCAGCCTCGCAGTAAGTCTGGACAGCCTGCCAGTCCTTTTGGTAATCATGCTTCTGTCTGTCAAGCACTTGTGAAGCACCAGCCGGAAGCCGCTCCTGGTCATCTCGGCTCCAGCACAATGGGAGGTCTGATTCGAAGTCCTGGTTCGTAGGCCATGTTCTTTGCCAAATGGCTAGGTCGCTCGCTGGTCCAAAAGCTGCCATCGCGCTCACTGCCAGCTGAGCCTGTGGTGATGCGTTCGATAGTCCTTGCCGCTTGAGAAATCGTACGTCGGGCTTGTACATGGCGGGTTCTGGAATGAAGAGAATAGACTCATCCTTGGCAATGGCCTTCGTGGTCGCCAATCCAAAGCCTGCATTGGTGAATCTGGTGGGCTTCACGCCATTGATCTGTACGCCTCGATCTGTGGCCCATTCCATGAACATCTCATGTCTGTCAGGTGCTAGAGAGGTCTTGGACTCGGGAAGACAGTCCTGGTTCGAGAACCTAGTGCACTTTGTTGGTCGACCCATGCTGCTAAGACTGATCCGTGTATGCTATTGAAGGCGATGCATTATAGCTTTTGGTCGTGGAAGCATGCAGAGAGGTGAAGACCTCAGAAATCGATGTGAAACTTGAAAGTCGAGCAGACGCGCTTTCCCCGTGTCGAGGCCTCGGCTGCTGATCGCGCGCCACATGAACTTTCCAACAAGACATTTCGGATCTTTCTTCCACATCAGAACAGCCTTCCCAAGTGTCAACACCATATCGCGACGATATGGACACCGAAGATGTGCAGTCGCTGGTCGAAGACCTCAGTACAAACATCGGTGACCTTGAGCAATCGCTTGCGCCTTTGCTAAAAACAGCACTGTCTGCCAGCACGAGTAAGCTGCCCTTGTTGGACAAGGCGAAGCTCTATGTACTGGCGACATATGCAATCGAGTCAATTCTATTTTCAGCGCTGCGCCTCAACGGCACAGATGCAAAGTCGCATCCAGTCTTCCAGGAGCTCAGTCGTGTGAAGGATTACTTTGGCAAGATCAAGTCTGCGGAGACGGCGGGCTTGAAGAGACCTACAGCGGTGGACAAGGAAGCGGCTGGACGATTCATCAAGGCAGACTTGGCTGGAAATGACAAATATGACAAGGAGCGGGCGGAGAGGCAGGCAAACGAGAAGGCTGGCGCGAAGAGGAAGCTCGAAGAGATGAGTGTCGGGACTCATACGAGGTTTGATGGAGCGGCGAAGAGGATACGAGCTGAAGAAGAAGAAGGCGATGAGGATGCAGACGATGACGAAATGCACGAGGAGAACGAGGTCGCCGAGCCGGATCGCAAAGGACCTGGGCACCAAGCTGCCAAGAGACAAAGGAAGGCGGAGCGAAGGGCAGCCAGAGCAGCAAGGGAAGCAGCCAGGGGCAACTGGCCCAGGATGGTCGAGAATATGAAGGATGATGCGAATGATGAGGTCGAGAATGGCGTCAGCGTGGCGAAGCGAAACAAGAGCTGCAAGGCACCCAAGAGCCACAGTGAGACATTCCAAGCTCTGCTCCAGGGGCCATTGCCTAAGATGGAGGATCAGAAGAAGAGCAGGCGGAAAAAGAAAAAGAGTCTGCAGAATCTCGAGGACAGGAGGGCGGAAGAGATGCAGTAGATGGCGGGTGCTTGGACAAAAAGTTCGACCATTAGAGGCGGGAGATCTGTTGGCGATGCAATGATACCCTAACCTGCGGTCTCAGAAGATGTGATGTGCAGAAGATTGCTGCAACTAGGCTACCCAGGTGACCAGACTGGTGACTGGTCCTCCAATACAGAAGGCCTATGGTTGCCCGTCCGACAAGCTGTCATGGTACGCGCGCCGACCATGATCACCTGAACGTTAGAGCCGTTCTTGCTTTCTGCGCGCGCCGGTGCAACAGCTCGCCGCGCGTATGTATGTGCTTGTAGAGCAGCGAACATAGAGCGTGATAGGTGGGGATCTACAGTAGTAGCGTGTAAACCATGCATGTGGATAGCCTCGCAGCGAATCCTGGTCCAGCAAGAAACCAGCTGCAGACTGAGCTTCACTCCACCTTTCTCCTCCATTCCACTTTTTGGTATGCTCGGTCATATCTTGCGAGATATCTTGGCCTTGTGAAGAGCACCGTCACACACTCGAGCGGCAGGTCACTCGCACTGATCTGAGCAACTCCATTATCATTATTGCGACAAACGTGCTGACTCGTGCTTCGGGTCATAGTTCTACCGTTGCGATCTCAACGCCGCTCCACTCTCACGGGCCCAGTACTGCCATCTCCAGTTGCACCTGCCCCATACTGCCTGCCGTGTTGTTATCCCTGCGCTGGCCACACCACACTCGCGAGCCGACCCTGCGATTGCATCCGGACATCTGGCTTGAGCCTCTAGCCAAGGCCACATCACTAGAACAATAGCGATTGTCTGCAGGAGCACCAAGGAAGAGACGGAGGAATCTGTCGTGGGATCGCAGAGCTGTGAGGCCCAAGGGAACCTGCAGTCGCGGCAACACTGCGTTGCAACACGCTGCGAGACACTGCGTGAGGCTGCGTCTGGGGGTCAAGACAACCATCGCCGGGACCCAGCTGTGAAACAGGGAACATGGCGGCTCCAGCGACACAGTCATTGAAGGTGCGCTACCATCATACATTGGCAGCATGGCGGCCCGAGTGCTAATGAAGATAAAGTGCGTGGTGACGGGCGACGGTGCCGTCGGGAAGACATGTCTTCTCATATCCTATACCACCAACGCCTTCCCTGGCGAGTACATTCCCACGGTGTATGCATCAGCCCAGCAAGGACGACGGTGCGACGCAGAAGACTGACGCGGTTACAGCTTCGATAACTACTCAGCCAGTGTGATGGTGGATGGCAAACCAATCAGCTTGGGACTCTGGGACACGGCAGGACAGGAAGACTACGATCGCCTGCGACCACTCTCGTACCCACAAACGGACGTTTTTTTGATTTGTTTCTCGATTGTCAGTCCCTCATCATTCGACAACGTCAAGGCGAAGGTAAGAGGATACCTTCCCCTAAGGCACCCACTCGCCCGGCTAATGTGCGCTGTGCCGATAGTGGTATCCCGAGATTGAGCATCATGCCCCTGGCGTACCTATCATCCTCGTTGGCACGAAGCTCGACTTGCGCGACGACCCAGAAATCCGGGAGCAGCTCAGACAGCGGAAGATGGCACCAATACAGTACGAGCAGGCAGTGCAGGTAGCGAAGGAGATAAAGGCAGTCAAGTACCTGGAGTGCTCTGCCCTCACACAACGAAATCTGAAGAGTGTCTTTGACGAGGCTATCAAGTGCGTATACGCGGCTTCGACCGACGGGCTGGATGTTATGGTACTGATATATCATCTTAGAGCCGTCATCAGCCCACGACCGCAGACGAAGCCTAAGAAGTCGAAATGCGTGATCCTATAAATCTCTCTGCATATGCTAATGCGAAGAGGTATCGTAGGAACATTTTTGGCATCATGTGGTGAACACTCATGATAGATCGAGCGAGACCATACTCCAGCGAAGTGCAAAGCGCGAGCAAATGGCGTTCAGGCGCAGTTAATGGGGTTTTGGACACAATTGGGAGCAGGGAACGCGCATTGGCCGGCTCATCGACAGCAGGCTTTCTCATGAACCCGCAGAGGGAAGGCAGATACGATATGACTTGATACCACACAGGCAGGCTGCTCCTTCGTCGCCTCATCTCAGCCCAGGGACAGGACTTGTTTTAGGTGCGCTGCATGCTGCAATGCGCACTTGCGTAATTGAGCTGGAATCGTGTGTACATAATGGTATTTTCTGCGCTACACGCCTTCCAGCTTTTTGATCAACAGGTTTCCCGCCTCATGCTGATTGTCGATGGCTGGAGGGCAGCTAGGCCGTGTGGCTACAGGCTCTCTCACCGCTATATGATTGTACTAATACGCCGAATCTTAGACGCTGGTGTTGACAGGGGCCAGTGTTGAGTGCATCTTTCCGTGCAAGCGCGACAGCTAGTCCGACGACCTGCGGGGATAGCGGTGACCGCGGCATTGCCCTACGACATTCGGGTTTTATCAAGGCCATCTTGCTGAAGGTCGATTCACACGAGTCAAGACAGCCTTTCAGATTTGGCAGGGACGGTCTTGCCTGCTTTAGGTTCACCTCGTTCGCTTCGTCTAGCTTGTTGTGCATATTTGCCTGCCTTGGCCTTGAATCCCCTTTAAGATTGTCTAATTGACGTGGCAACTCAAAGAATGGCACTGCTTATCATTCAACACCATGCAGTCGAACCTGATTGTCAGCACGAGCGAAATGTTGTGGCCCCAAAAGTCGCCCCGCAACGCCATCTGCACGCGCGCGTGTAGTGCGGCTGAAGTGTTCTGCTTGGACATCGGGACACGTACATACAACAAAGTCGCTGTTTCCAGTATCTCCATTCTCATTGCACAGATACACCAGCTTGCCTTCTTCATCCGCAGCGTTACACTTTGTGTGAGCTTACTAGACGGCACAGTGACACCCACGCTATGTCGTACCTCAGAGCCGATGATCGTTCATCTCGTGGTAGATCAAAGTTAGGAACCAGAGAGAGGTCGAGGTCTAGGAGTAACGTAAGAGCGCCTTCGCCTCCGAACAGTAAGCCGTCTGGATATGCGCCGCCTCCACCAGCGACTGCGGCTGCCAGCCCTGCAATGCCAGGATCCTTTGACAATGGTATTACCTCGCCGAGCTATGAGGACAGACCGCCTCAAGGTGGCGCAGGTGAGTCAAGATTGACTTCGTACCCCAAGGCAACGACTGGGGCAATTCAGTATCCACCACCGCCAAGTGCGGCGCCTTACCCTTCGGATGGCTGGATGAACTCCAATTATCTAGCAGATCTGCCGCCGCATGAGCGACCAGGCTACGTACCTCCTCTGGCTCGATTTCCATCCTACCCAGCTGAAGACGAGGACGATCTTGCCTATGGCGATCAGCATGGAAGTTTCCCTGCGTCAAGACAGCCTTCATATGTGGGTGCCCCTTACCCAACCCAGTCGCAGCATCCTGTCCAATCCGACCAGCCGCCAGCTGCAGCAATTTACACTGCTCAAGACGTGACCTCGGCGTCTCGGTCTGGGTCGTACAGCCACCAGTATGCTCCTCCACCAGAGAAGTTCACTTATACGGACGAGCGTCAGGACCTTGCAAGTGCGCCTTCATATACGCAGTCAGCGCAGCTTCAACGACAAGAATTGCCGCGCAACTACTCCCACGAGAGGCACACTTCTTACTCACAGCAGAACGCTACATATGTTGATATCACCCCCGGCGCCAACGGCCGGCCCCGAACGTCCTCAAATGCCAATCCAGATCGCTTGTATCTGAGTACAGAAATGCAGGCACCTGGACTTGGACAGCGGATGAATCGCTTGTCAGTCAGTGGCGAGAGACCAGCCATTGGAGGTTCAGGAGATATGCCACCACCGAGTCCGTTGCTTGAGGCGTACCATGGGACCTATCAATCATTGGCATCGCCCTTGGCACTAAGACCTGGTTACGATGATGACGATATGAGTGAACTTGAACCGCTATCACCGAGCTTGTCAAGGCGCAGTAGCGACAAGAATCCGAAATCAAAGTTGAAAGATAAGCTGAGCAAGGATGCCGAGAAACGCAAAGAAAAGAAGAAGATCACGCTGTATAGTGACGAGGCTGAAGAAGAGGCGAAACAGATTGCTAAAGCCCTTAGCCACCATAAGCTGGACTCAGATCCAATAATTGACATCCTGCCCAGGCTCTCGCATGATCAGATCTGGGAGCTACGCAAGGAATACAAGAAACAGGTCAAGATCCAGGGCAAAGGCATCAATTTACCCAAACACTTGCGGTGCAAGCTTACTGGTAATTTCGGCAAAGCCGCATACGTAACTGCTCTTGGTCGATGGGAAAGTGAAGGCTACTGGGCCAACTTCTGGTATCAATCGCACGGCAGTAGGCGAGAGCTACTGATCGAGAGTCTGATGGGCAGGACAAATTTGGAAATCAGGAATATCAAGGATGAATTCAAGGACAAACGGTATTCTGACAGCTTGACGCGGTGTATGGAGAAGGAATTGAAAATGGACAAATTCCGATCCGCGGTCATGATGGTGCTTGAGGAACGGCGGCAGGAGGAGATCGATGTGTATCCGGTGGAGTATCGGGTCCGGGATGTCGAGATGCTGCATCGTGCTCTGACCGCTGAGCGAGGCGGCGAGAGCGCTATGCTTGAAATTATCGTCAGGAGGAGCGATGCGCATCTAAAGGAAGTGCTTCGGCTCTATGAGCAGATGCATGGCGAGAACTTTGCTCGAGCTGCGCTTAGGAAGAGCAATAATCTAGTCGTAAGTCCTATCCCATAGGATATCTCCCATGCTGCCCGCCATTACTCCGTACTCACATTCACACAGGGTGAGATCATTGCACACATCCTCAACGGCGTCATCAATAAGCCTGCGCGCGACGCCGTCCTGCTCAATCATGCCATCAAGGACATTGCAGACCGCAACAAAGAGGACGAGCTCCGTTACGAGCTGCTGATCTCCCGTCTTGTGAGGATCCATTGGGACAGGATGCACTTGACGAAGGTGAAGAGGGCGTACCAGGAGAGATTTCGCAGGCATATGCAGCAGGATATTGAGGAGGCGACAAAGGGCGATTTTAGAGAGTTCATGTGTGAGCTTTGCGAGACGAAGTAATGGCTGGACTGCTTTGAAAGTTGTCTGGATCGATCCGACGGTCGGCTTGCGGTGAGAGCGCTTGAACGATCGGCGTCCTTCTGGTTTCGAATGCTGGACGAGACTGGCTGATGGCAGGCGGATATATCGACATGGTAGATCTCAGCCCTCGAGTGACCAGTCGATTAGCATATCAACTGCTTGGACGATTGTCAAAGCACCGGAGGCGGCTGCATACACATATCCTAATCTGAGGGAGCACAAGTGCAATTCAGTCGAGGCGAGTACATCCGACAATCCAGCTCGATCATACAGCTTGGTCTCGGAATACGACACGTGGGCTTGTCCTTTGAACAAAGCCACTGACAGCTTGACGGCCTGACTGAGGCTTCTGTACCGCCCTCTGCCATTATCAGAGTGCTTTTTTTTTTCCAGCCTGAGACGCCCAAATCTCGTGCATCTCTTGCCCCACGAGGAGGAGTGCGGTGTATAAAGGAGGTTTACATCGTCTTGCAAACACCCATGACAACTACAGCATCCACATCATCGTCAGCTGTGGTAGCGTCCTCGACGGCAAGTGTCACGTCAAGCCCACAGGCGCCCTCCATCTCGTCATCTTTGACTCTTTCGGCGACTGACTGCGGCCACTGTGACGGTCACGCAAGCTGAGCAATCAAGTACTAATAGTGGCAGCAACACCGGTACCTCGTCCTCGCAATTGGCACCATTTGCCACCTCCACGACCCAGACTGGACAGCTCTCCACTGCAGCCAAAGCCGGAATTGGAGCAGGGTGCTACGGCCGGTGGCATTGGTGCCTTAGCCTTGTTAGGCTGGCTACTTTGTCTTCGGCGTAGATGTCGTCGCACAGCAGAGACTATTGCAGCTACCGGACAGTTGCCGCCGCAGAAATACGAAGACTTTAATGCTGCCATTGGTCACAGGCGAGAGATCAATGAACTGTCTTCTCAAAGCAAAGCGACCGAGCTTGAAGGGAATCCATGGTCGTCGCCATTATTACCAATCATTGAGCGAGATGAGCCCGAGAGTCGTTAGATGCTGCCGGTCTGCTCAGCCCGTAATGGCACTTCATCTTCCCTGTCAGTCTCCTCGTCCAGACTGAGTGTAGAGATCTTGAGATTGGTATCTATAGCATATAGTTGTTATAAATTAAGACTCTAATGTAGTAATTAGATATACTAAGAGGAGGACCTTAATAGAGAGCTAATAAGGCGAGAGGATTATATAATAGAACTAATTACTATACATACTAATTACTAAGTAGTACTAAGCAGCTAATTACTAAGCATACTAATCTAACTAATTACTATATAGTTTAGAGTTATATATGGAAGCATAGAATAAACTTATTTAGACTATATTTAACTTATGTTAGCAATTAACTAATTAGAATTAACTATTATTAAACTCTTATTATTTATTAGAACTAATTAGTACTTCTT
>ML995862.1:0-162491 GCA_010093825.1 Teratosphaeria nubilosa
CTTAACACTAAAAATCTGAAAACATAATAACTAACAAAGAAACTAGACTATAAAAAGGTTAGACTATTCTTAATTAAGAAAGTATAAGAACCTATAAACTATAGGCTAGCACTTCTACTAGATGCAAAAATATACTCTATATTCTATATATTACTTCTAGAACTAGTAGACCTTAATATACTCTTATAGGAGACATTTTATTATAAGTCTTAAGAAGAAACTAAACATAAAGTTAAAAAGGTCCTAGGATACAAAAACAATTAGTACCTAGTTAAATAGAAAGAATATCTAGATTCAGAAAATACCTAGGAACCAAAAAGTCACATAACTAACTACTAGGAAAGAATCTAGGAATTCTAAGAAAAAGAATCGAACCTAGGCCTAGGCAACATTAGAAAAAAAAAAACAAAAGCATAGCTAGAAAATAAAAAACGCATTATAACTTGCATGTCTTATTTCCTTGCTATAATAAAGAAGAAAAACTTATAAATATATGCTTCCTAAGCAGAACCTAAGCAGTTCCTAACGCCTATACTACTAGTAGAGTAGTTAGGAATCTCCTAGAACTTAGAAGGAATGTTATTAAAAGCATCCTATATCTTAGGAAGAAAAGAAAGGCTATTAGCCTAGGTAGATAATATAAGCGTCTTAGCGTTCTCTTCTATCTCTAACTCCTTAATACTATAGACCTCTACTATAATAGTATTAATAGCATAGTAGTCTAGAAGATCTATCTACTAATATAACTACTTCTTCTAAGCGTAGGCTACCTAATAGGTAGTAAGGGCCTTCTTAAGCGCCTTATCTGTATCCTCTTACTCTTTTATAGCATTAGCAATTTTCTCTTATAACTACTTCTTCTTCTTAAGAAGATAGTTAAATTTGGATTTTAATACCTAAAGGTTATACTACTAAACTATAATATATATATTTGTTATATTTCCTAGAATAGATATGTATCTTATATAGCTAGTTGTATTTAGAATAAGTTAAATAAGGACATATAGTTAAGAAACTAAAGGCATCTAGGTAGTTAGCAAGTTAGTAATAATAAAGAGTGCTAGTCTCCTAGAGCATAATAAGCTATATTTAGTAAGACTAAAGATAAAGGGACGTTAACTATATAATATAGTTTAGGATAAACTAAGCTAGAAGGAGAATAGTATTATAAATTAAGACTCTAGCACTATAATTAGACACACTAAAAGAGGGAACTCTAGTAGAGACCTAGTAAGAGTTATGTATTAAGACTAATTACTCTACATACTAATTACTAATTAGTACTAAGCAAACTAATTACTAAGCACACTAATTAGACTAATTACTATATAGCTTAGAGTTATATATAGGAACACAGAATAGACTTGTTTAGACTATATTTAACTTATGTTAGCAATTAACTAATTAGAATCAACTGTTATTAAACTCTTGTTATTTATTAGAACTACTTAGTACTTCTTTCTCTTTGCATACTTATCTAAAGAATACTATCTACGCTAACCTCTTAGGGTTAACTATATATATACTAAGGTGTTTAGTACATATTACTCTACTAGTTAGTTGTTAACAGTAGGCAGCTAATATAATAGATGCTACTATAATATAGCGTTAAAAAGGCAAGTGTTGCCTAGGCCTAACTAGAAGATATAAAGGCTAGCGTAATTATAGAGCATAATATGCAAGGTACTCTTGCTTAAAGTAGTAGTAGAAGAGGCTAGTTATTAATAGATATAGTATGTTGTAAGCGAGATAGTAGCTAGGTTATTTTAGTAAGTGTGCCTTACATCTTCGCTATCCTCCACATCCGTCACACCCTACAGTGTAAAATTTGACAGACGCAAAAGACCTGCACAATTTCTCACTGTATCCCCGTCGCCACAATGTCAGAAGAGAGATGCTACCTCCTCGAGATACCGGCGGAACTCCGAAACGCAATCTATTTGCAAAGCTTCACTAGCGACGACGATCCACACGCAACTGACCTGCTCGCCATTAATCCGCCAAACGCCGAGCTCCTCGCAACCTGCAGGAAAATATTTGACGAAGCCGCTCAGATGTATAAAGAGATCAGGGATAATTATTGGTACGTACCACTTCAATCCATCGAAACGTCTATAATCCATCAAAACTGCATCAACCTCTTCAGACAATGCTTACTCCTTGCACAGGTCAAGAACCTATTTCACAATCAAAGGTAATAGGAATGCCTTGCTCTTCCCAAGCGGTCGTCGAGTCGATTCTCGGAGACCGGACTCCGAACTCCCCAGCGACGCCGTACTAGCAAAGATTTGCAATCTGGAACTCTTCATCGATGGCCTGGATACCAGGTACTCGAACCAGATAACGCTACGCGATGGATTCTGGACGACTTCTCCCACCCCACGGGACCCGCAGACCTCATTCGTGGTTGTGGCGGAAAGCATTCGACCGCAGCATATGACGGAGTGGAGGAGGCTACCGGGACGTATGTTAAAGATGGGAGCGGGTTTGACGACTTTCTGGGCGGTGGAGCTGCGCGATGTAGAAAGATTGAGTATCGAGCAGGTGGGTGTGGCGAAGGAGGTGGCGGTGCGCGGGACTTTGACGAGCCGCGAGGTTTTTAGCGTGATGAGGTGGCTCGCTGATGTATGGCTATGAGATAGTTGTGGTTGAGCGGAGTTGCTCGGCTGAATAGATTGGATGAGGTTGACCCAGTCCGTTGATGCTGGGTTCATATCGCGTCGTGAGACCTGGTCCTCGTGCAGTACGACGACTGCGATTAGCGGGTGTGGGTGAGTGGTAGCACTGCCGGAATTGTCAAGGTAGAAAGATCTTACAGAAATTCCAGGTTTTTATGCATGATGTCTGTATCTCGACTGTCGATATCAAGCAGTGATTCCGTCAGTCAACCAATTGGTCAACCGTCGACAGGTTGACAGTGACCTTCGATCCATCACTCTGTCAAGTCCTAGTCAAATTCTGACTGCAGCAGTCATGCCGTGTCATTAAGCGATAACCGAGTCATCAGGCAGTCAACCGCATTTGTCAAGCAATCAAATGTCATCACCAGTCAATCAACTGTATCAAGTGAAGCACTGGCTCCAAAGCCCACCAGTAGTAACAAAAGTCTGACTGGCAACAAACTTGCTCAGCGTGCAACGTCCCAAACTTTCCGCGCCACAATTCTGCAGTGGCACCACCCTGTCGTTAACTATAGCTCGCACCAGCTCTTCATCCTCACCAGAACAAACCATTTTCTCGAAATACGCCCGAGCACCAACTAGCACTGTCCACGCCGCCGAATACCCGTTCGTCTGTGAAGTCGTCTCCAGCGTCGTGTTCGACAGATCCGCAGTAGCGTTGTACAAGCCTAGTGCAGCGAAGATAAAGCTGATGTCATCGTCGTGGGTGAAGTCGGCATACAGGGGGTGTTTGCTGCTTAGCGGGAACGTGGCCTGCGAATCATCGAGCGTGTGGTTAACCGATGTGTACGACCTAGCAGCTGTCACGTATGTACGGTTGGAAGTCATACGCGCAAGCAGTTCGTTGCCGTACCCCACGCCTTGTGTTGGACCGAGAGGATTGCCTTGAAGGTCCTCGTACCATTTATCCAGCGAGTAGTAGTAGTCATAGTACGTCCACTCAGTCTCGTTGAACAAGCTGCAGAACTGTGAGATTGTGCCGTTCGTTGTGGCAATGCTCTCGAAGGGACAGAGATCCATTAGATAGATGATCTGGTCTTTGCTGAGGTCCGCTCCAACCAGATTGTCGTTGACTCGAGTCCTCACAGGCTTAATCCATTGATCACGCCAAGTCTTCCTGGCGTCTTTGTTGATGTCCGAGTCAGGCCCATCCTCATAGTTGGTGCACAGCTGCGCATAGAGAGTGCTGTTGGATCCAGCGCTTTCCGAGATGATCTCAATCGGGTATGGGTACGTTTTGTCAGAACCGCCACGAGCGTGATGGAAGCCCTGACTGAAGTTCCGCGCCGACTCAACTACCCGGCTGTCGCCTGATGCACAAAAGTAAGGCGTGTGCTTCTTTGCTAGAGCAGTGTAGCGGTCATAGAATTTGATGCCCGAATTGATCATTTCCTGCTGGCCGAAGCTAGTCAATCGATTGGCACCGAGGTCATAGGTGTAGTTCTGAACAAAGGCAAATTCCGAGGAGTACGATGTCGTCTGGTTCTGGATCTGCCCGATCAAGTCTTGGTAGTCTTCAGTTTTCGAAGTCGTGGGGAATCGAGCGCCATGGCGGGAGAGCAGGTTCACGAAGCTGACTGTGCATCGGAGGGTATTTCAGCAGATATGTTACTTGGGACACTGAAGTATGGGCTCTGTGGTCCCCAATGATGGCTGATGCTTGTGTCGCATTAGTACCCAGGCTGGACGTTGTCACAGGAGCTCCAGCTGGGAATTTGTTAGCAGACTCGCACATGTCTAGATGGTGGAAGCGACCGCTTACGCAAGTCCTGCGAGGATACCAGTTGCTCCTACGGACTGCATCGTCGAGGCAATTGAGGAGACTATCGCATCCATCTCGTCTACTTACGACTATATGATCTATGGCTGTATTACGCCAACTCTGGAGACTGGCCGCGCAACGCGACCGTCGTGAGCTCCTGCGGCTGTGAAGATGAGTGCGTCATTGGCGGCCGTTGCTGCGGCATTACTGCACGAGGTGTTTGCCAGCGCGTGCACTTCTAGGTTATCTACCTACCTGCGCTCGCAGGCGCTCAGAATCCATGTCCTCGCTGTCCGTGCTTGGAGATAAGATCTTCTACTTAACCAGGGCACATGGAAGATGCCATGCATCGCTTGTCGCAACAATCGGGAGTAAAATGCATCAGAAGTTCGGAACTCCAGACATAAGGTCGGAGGTATCTTGTCAGGTGAGGCGGCTTCTATCTCGCAGTCCCAGCAGCATCGTCTAGTAAGGTATCTACAACTTTGACGGAGCAATTTCAGACGGTCAAGGAGTTGCCCGCCTTCGGCGCTCGGCCAACAAGATGAATCCTCCATCGCCGACCAGTGGTTTCAAATGTTCTAATAATTACATGTACCATCATCAATAACAACGACTGACCAGAGACGGACCCGAAACGTCCACCATGGCACCAGCACTCGATGTCCAAGCCATCCGCAAACATTTTCCCGCCCTCGGCCACAAACAAATCTACTTTGACAATGCCGGCGGCTCACAGGTCCTGAAGTCAGTGGTTGACTCCATCTCGGACTATCTGCTATCGAATAATGTCCAGCTTGGAGCCTCCTACCCAATATCTCAGGCCAGCACTAAATTGTTTGATGATGGCTGCAAAGCCGTGGCGACCTATGTCAACGCCGCACCTGAAGAGGTTGTGCTAGGTCCCTCGACCACCCAGCTTTTCCGTAATCTCTCCCTATCTCTATACGACTACATACAGCCCGGCGACGAAATTATTATCAGCAAACTCGATCACGAAGCCAACATCGCATCCTGGGTCACTCTCGCAAAGTGGAAAGGCGCCAAACTCATCTGGTGGGATTCTCCTCACAGTCAGACCAACCCAACACTTGAGCCCTCGCACCTTCGCACTTTGATGAGCGCGAAGACGAGATTGGTAACGTGCACACACACCTCCAACATTCTGGGCACCATTAGCCCAATCCGAGAAATCGCAGAGGTTGTCCACAGTTATCCTGACGCTTTGCTCTGTGTAGACGCCGTAGCGTACGCACCGCATGCACCCGTTGACGTAAAGGCGCTGGGTGTCGACTTCTACTGTTTTTCGTGGTATAAAGTGTTTGGACCGCATATTGCCTCGATGTATGCTTCCGCAGCCGCGCAGAAGCATCTCACGACTCTTGGACATTTCTTCAAGCCCACGCATACACTAGAAAACCTGCTGGGCCTCGCGGCAGCCAACTACGAGCTCGTGGCAAGTATACCCGAGGTCTGCATGTATCTTCAGCATGTATCCTGGGAACAGATTGAGGCGCAGGAGGAAAAGCTGCAAACCATCCTCATCGACTACCTCCTATCGAAGACAGAAACATACCAAATCTACGGTGTGCCTGGCTCCCACCGAAGACTTCGACATCCGGTTATCTCTTTCACGGTCAAGGGAAGGAAGAGTCGGGAGGTGGTGGAGAAGATCGAGGAGAGAAGTGCATATGGGTGCCGGTGGGGGAGCTTTTACAGTAATCGGTTGGCCAAAGAGGTCATGGGCATTGATGATGTGGATGGCGTGGTGAGGGTGAGTTTGTTGCATTATAATACTGGTGAGTCTTGTGCTTTCAATCCTGACGTGGCTTTCGGGAGCTGTGGATTATGTGCTGATATCTATGTGCAGAGGAGGAGGTGAGGGGCTTTGCTGAGGTGCTTGATGGGGTCGTGTTTGGAGGGCAGTTGGAGAGGAAGTGATTGCGGGAGAAGGTCGAGCTCAATCAGACGGAGGGCTGACGAGCCTTCCAACGCGTTTCAGATTCGAAAGTCGGAGGCAAGGTGGACCTCTTAACTTTGCTCAAGCTGACAAGCCTGTGATGGAGCGTTGATGCAGCGATTCCATCAGTCAACCAATCGATCAACTGGTTAACTAGTTGATTGTGGCCCTTGGTTAAACTGTCAACACATGATGAGCCGATGATTAGAGCATTTGACGGTGATGCTAGGCCGTCAACAGTGTATTA
Organism: Teratosphaeria nubilosa; assembly: GCA_010093825.1. Classification (NCBI taxonomy): domain Eukaryota; kingdom Fungi; phylum Ascomycota; class Dothideomycetes; order Mycosphaerellales; family Teratosphaeriaceae; genus Teratosphaeria; species Teratosphaeria nubilosa. The sequence continues at coordinate 6,651 of ML995862.1, forward strand.
AGCACTGAATAGTGTCATGAAGCAGTCAACCGTTATCAAGGAGTCAACCGGGTGATTGACTGATGGAATCACTGCGTTGATGGAATTGGGTCTCGTGCGTCCAGTAAGATCACGACATGTATCTTATGTCGACGATTGAGGCAATACACTACGTGCTCGAGCCTTTGCCTCAATGCTTGAAGAGGAAGAGCAATGACTGTGTCAGCTTTATTATCAATTAGTAGTTGGCAGTCTATTGGCGGTGTTGACATATGCTCACCGCTTGGCCAGGCGTAGGTGGCGACATGAAGGCCAGCACCTTCTTTTCAAGATTCAGGCAATCTTCCTCTCGACGTCCTTCCACCAGCATCGGCACCCTCCCATCAGAGTTGAAGCGCTATTTGACTTTTGAGTGTAGCAATCGGCTCAAGCGGCCGGACGATCACGTGCAGTTCCAGGTTCCAAGTGGAGTCTCAATCTCAAACTACTTTTCATTCTTCCGGCACACATGCATCTCCTTGCTCCGCATCGCTTACTTACCATGCAGGACCGCCTTGCAATCTACCACAGCATACTGCTTGACTTGCCGAGCCAGGATCTGGACTACTAGCCCAGGCTCTGGAAATGGGCATGCATCAACGGAGAAATACGGTCTCGCCATGCCGGTGCCAAATCATGCGAAATAAGTATTGCCTTTTGGACACTCTACAATGTCCATACACCGAATTCCGGGCCATGAGCCATTATGACTTTTCTTCGCACCCTCGTGCTCCTACTATTTGCCGCCTTTGCAGCCAATGCCACCAACGACGATCTCTCCACCGCCGTGGAGTGGGACAAGTATAGCTTGCTTGTCAACGGCGAACGCGTTTTCATCTTCTCTGGAGAATTTCACTACGAACGACTGCCGGTCCCTGAGCTCTGGCGTGACGTCTTGCAAAAGTACAAGTCGAATGGCTTGAACGCGGTCTCCGTTTATTTCTTCTGGTCTTTTCACTCCCCGAGAAAGGGTGTGTATGATTTCTCGACGCCAGCGCGAGACGTCCAGCATTTTCTAGATATTGCGAAGGAAGTCGGACTGTACGTCATTGCTCGACCAGGCCCGTACTGCAATGCCGAGACCAATGGGGGCGGACTTGCTCTGTGGGGATCAGATGGCAGCTTGGGGAAGCTGAGAACTTCCGACGAAACATACCATCAAGCATGGCTGCCCTGGATCGCTGCCATTGGCGAGATATTAGCCAAGAATCAAGTCACGCAAGGCGGCAATGTCATTCTGAACCAGATTGAGAATGAGCTTCAAGAGGTAATTCACTCAGCCACTAACACGCTAGTCCTGTACATGGAGCAGATCGAGACTGCTACTAGAAATGCTGGCATTGTTGTGCCCTTCACGCATAATGAGAAAGGAGAGCGCAGCATGAGCTGGTCTACTGACTATGAAAACGTGGGAGGGGCCGTGAATATCTATGGTCTGGACTCATATCCAGGCGGCTTGTCCTGCACGAATATCAATAGCGGCTTTAGAGTTCTCCGCAATTGTGTGTAACTCTACCCGCTCCGGCGGCACATTGCTAAGATTCCTTTAGACTATCAATGGTTTCAGAACTACTCCTACACTCAGTGAGTCTGCCGTTCAACAATCACCAAGTACTACCACTGAAGACGCCATAGACCACAATATCTTGCTGAATTTGAGGGTGGTTATCTGCAACGCTGGGGGACCTATTTCTATGACCAATGTCTGGCAGAACACGATCCGGCCTTTGCAGATGTATTCTACAAGAACAACATTGGCCAAAGGGTCACACTGCAGAACCTATACATGGCCTTTGGCGGGACGAACTGGGGCAACCTTGGCGCACCAGTGGTCTATACCTCTTACGGCATGTGCTATGGTGATGCCCGCCCTAATCCAGTAGTTACTGATGATTGACAGACTACTCCGCGCCGTTGCGAGAGACGAGAGGTGAGAAATTATGTCCAATGATCACAGGCAACACTAAGATATCTTTTGCAGAGGTCGGGGCCAAGTTCAAGCAGACCAAACTAATAGGCCTCTTCACACGGGTTTCGCAGGACCTGCTAAAGACGGCAATGGAGAGCAATGGTTCCGGCAATGCTGTGAGCTCTGCAAGCGTATACTCCTGGGTCGGTCTTCGTTACTGCATTTGATGGTTCCCATGCTGAACCCTCTTCAGGTCATCCGCAATGTCGATAATCGGGCCGGCTTCTATACACTGCAGCAGTCTACCTCGAGTTCACGAGACGTTGTAACGTTCGACGCTTACTTGGACACGAGTATTGGTCCTGTACGCAACGATCTAATACAGCATGATTTGCGGCCTGCTGACTTCGATCAGGTCACGGTACCCAATATACAGCTCAATGGTCGACAGAGCAAGATTGTGACTACTGACTACCACTTCGGCCACGACACCCTGCTGTACTGTTCCGCTGACATACTGACGTATGCCGTGCTCGACGCGACGATTCTTGTCTTCTACCTTGAGGTCGATCAAGTGGGAGAATTTGCTTTCAAGGATGAGTCCAACGACCGCACATACAACACGTATGGATTGACAAAGGTCTCCTCGTCGAGTGGCGTCACCAATGAAAGCTCATCAAATGGTCCCACCACGTTCAGGAAGTACACATACACGCAAGCCGCAGGATCCACTGTGCTTCGATTCTCCGATGGTCTGCTGATCTATCTCCTCGACCTGGAGTCGGCCGGCAACTTCTACGCCCTGCCCATAACGAGCGATCCGAATGTCTCTCCAAGCAAGCACATACTTGCCTGGGGTCCTTATAATATCCGCAACGCCTCACTGAGCGGCGATACTGTCACGCTAGTCGGTGACAATGCCAACCTTACGAGTCTAGAAGTCTACGCGGGAGCACAATATTCCTCAGTCACCTGGAATGGCCAAGCGCTTTCCGTTCACCGAACGGTTTATGGCTCGCTCATCGCTATAGCAGATGGAGCAGCTAACAGGACAGTCGAGCTTCCTGAGCTGACCTGGGTTGTTGCAGACTCTCTGCCGGAAGCGAAGAGGGACTATGACGATTCTCGTTGGGTAGTAGCCAACAAGACAAGCACACTCTCACCTACGGCTCCACTGTCATACCCGGTGCTGTTCAGCTCGGACTACGGCTTCTACCCTGGCATCAAGCTATACCGTGGATACTTCGATGGTACAGCGGCCACTGCGGTGAACATTACGGTCCAGGGAGGAGCGGCCGCGGGTTGGAGTGCATACTTGAATGGCCAGTACGTCGGAGGTAATACTGGCGACGCATCTCTCTGGGCAACCTCAGCTCTGCTGGACTTGAGCAGTGCTACAAAGTATACCGAGTCCAACGTGTTGACCGTGGTAACGGACTATACTGGTCACGATGAGGCGTCAACCTCCAATGGCGTTGAAAATCCTCGCGGCATTCTGGGAGCTTTCCTCTACGCGGGCAAGGAGGAGGCAAAGTTCTCCGAGTGGAAAATTCAAGGCAATGCAGGTGGTTCTTCGAACATAGATCCAATCCGTGGCTCACTGAATGAAGACGGCTTACATGGCACCAGACTTGGCTGGCATTTGCCTGGATTTGAACCGAGCGGGACAGACTGGTCTGCGGGATCCCCGTTGCAAGGGCTTCAAGGAAGTGGTGTTGCCTGGTATATCTCCAGATTCGATCTCTCGATTGATGCTGACCTTGATGTACCACTTGGTATGGAATTCGACGCTGCTGCTGGCACCAAAGCGAGCGTACAGCTTTACGTCAATGGGTATCAATGTGAGTTCGACAGCGCGATGCAGCTCACCCACTTGTCGTGCGAAATAGCTGACAACCGTAGATGGCAAATACATCCCTCAGATCGGGCCACAGACCCGATTCCCTTTCCCGCCAGGCATTATCAATAATCGAGGGCAAAACACTATCGCGTTGAGTCTCTGGGCGCAGACCGAGGCTGGGGCGAAGCTGACGAAGGCCTCCTTGTTCGCGTACAACAAGTATCAGACCGGGGTCGATTTTGCGTACATCGGCGCCGGGTTGCAGCCGGGCTGGACCAAAGATCGACTGCAGTACATGTGAGGTTTCTGATCGTCAAGATGGGTCGGAGCAATAAATAGATGACGGATATCAATTTATGTGCCCGACGGCCCCCGTCGACTTGATCGCAGCGTATTGATGTCAAAGTACCAAATTTTCTTCACGCGAAAGCGTGGATGAGCTGTCTTGACCGCTTTCACATGAAAAGGTATCTACAAATCGGCACGCGCACACCTGGGATCCTGCCCCGACGATCAACTTCACGTCGCTGGGAATCGGTTCATACAACCGTGACGAGCACTGCTCCGATGAGCAAAGGCGGTCAGTGTCAGCTCCGTGTCTGGTCGTCCAACCTCCCGCCATTGACGACATCCAAAGCCTCGAACAGAATCGCCGGCAAGATCGTCGACGCGCTGAAAGACGACGCTGACGGCATGCCAGGGAAGGCAGGACCTCGTCGGGCTCGGCATTTCAGTCCGACTTGAAATCGTTCGCAGTGATGGTGTACGCCGCATACCGGCCTGTCGTACCGTAGTATTCTGCGCAGACGACGGACTATGCCTGTATGCCGAGGTACCAAACGGTGTCCGAACCACCTTTACGGGAGGCAGATTCACAATCAACTAGCGTAATGGACGCGATGCACAGGTGCTTTTGCTTCGATCTTGGGGGGGGGAGGAAAAGGAAAAAAAAAGAAAGAAAGAAAAAAAAGGAGATCCTCGCCACTTTCATTGCTGTCTGTGGTAATAGAATAATCGGCCCACCACGCACGGCCGCATGCCACAGAAACAGATGTCTCGTCTGCACGAAGAGTCTAGGTCCCCATCAGCCGAGGACGTAGCAAGGATTTCTCGAAAGGTGGTGCAAGCCAGACGAAGAGTAGCAACACCACAGCTCATATCCGCTGCCGCAGCAACCACTCCCACCCCTTCACCGAATCATCAACAAACTTCCTACTCGCCTCGAGCTCCGGCGCTACGCTCCAAAACCCATGCGGCATCCCGGGGTACACCTGCCTCCTATCAGAACCTGGCTTAAAATCGAACGAGCACCACGATTCCAAACTTACATCGACTTTCGTCGCGATCCCCTCGTCCTCCCTCAAGACCCGCTCGAAAATCAAGGCTTCGTCTCGCAAGGGGTCTTTGCCGCAGATTTGAAAGTACGACGGAGGGAGACCTGCGTGGCGTGTTGGGAAGAGCAGGGGTGAGAAGAGCGGGCTTGCGCGATCTTGCGGGTCGATGTAGGTGTCTAGGAAGAGGGCGCACGCTGTGTGCGTCAGGATGGGTGCGTCTTTGTTCTGCTCCCAGGAATTGTAGTCGTTTTTGTATTTCTCTGGGACGTGGCCGGGGCTGACGCTGTTTGAGGTTAGTCTTCGGTGGTCGTGTGAAGAGTCGTGTGGCGGCTCACAGTGCGGGGATCATGAGATGCGCGCCTGTCAGCGGCGGCTGCATCTTTTCGTCACGCCAGAGGTGAGCGATGACACATGTGAGGTTGCCCCCGGCAGACGTTCCACCGACGATAAAGCCTTTGGACGGATCTGCGCCCAGGGACGACGCATGGTCCGCAGCCTGTGGTGCACAGATCAGCACTGCACGGTCTGCCGACCGGCGTCGAACATACCCATTTCGTGGCATCGAAAGCGTCATGGACACAGGTGGGGAACTTGTGCGCCGGCGCCAGCCGGTACTCCACGTTCAGAGCGGTGACTCCAAGCTTCGAGCAGATCAGACGACACAAGAGCTCCTCGTTCTCCAGGCCCCCAATGCACCAGCCGCCGCCGTGGAAGATCACGGCTAGGGGGCTGCCTCCGGATGGTGGAGTCTCGGGTCGGTAAGAACGGATAGTGATTTTGGTGCCGTCACGGACAGTGATGCGATGGTCGGTCTCCTTGACGCCGGGCATTGTTGAACCGAGCTGGGCGTTCATAGCTCGCTTGATGGCGGCGTGCCATTTGATCAGCTCTTCGACTGGGAATGCGACAAGTGCATCAGTACGCCCAGCGGGGTGATTGTTGAACCATCGCCACATGTGCACTCACTGCTGGCAAAACGGCTGATATCTGGAGCGCCTCCGTTTGATTGGGCCCACTTGAGGCGAGTTAGTCATGCTCAATGAGGTGTAGGGTTCTGTGTTGGAGCTTGCCTGTTCCCACCTGGACATTTGGTATCAGCCAGGCACGAATCGTTGACGATTGACGGAAGGGCAACTCACTCGGGGTCCTCATTAGCCAGAGCGTTCCAGTCAGTGATATGAGCCATATTGGACTTGGTTGTCAAGGAAGATCGGTCTCGCAGGGTCTTGTCTGGCGATGCTATCTGGGCTCTTCGCTCTTTGCTCGGCCCTCGCGTTCGATTTTCCTTAGTGGTCTGCTGCGGGGAAGTAATACGGATGTAGCTCCCGAGGTTCTGCGTACGCAATCTCCGGCCCAAGGGAGATGCACAAATCACCCGGTTGACTTGTTGATCCCGGTGGAACATGACCGTTGACGGCTTACAATCACCGTTGACGGCTCTACTATCATGCGTTGACACTGTTGACCACGGGCATGCAAGGCATGATGGTGATCATCTGCAGAGTGACGTGCGACGTGCGACCAAGCGACTGTGGGAACAGGACTAGATCAAATGCACGTCGCACGCGCGTGATCAGCCTTCCACTACTACACGAGCACCACCTCACGTTCCTGGACTTTTCTGCCGCGCTGCAAGGGAAAGGTAGGCGTGCGACGCCCTCGACAAAGAAGCATATCGCAAGAGGTGCATAACGCGGTGGCGGTGGCGGTGGCGGTGGACAACACGGCGGGGAGCAGACGGGCGAGACCCGATCTGACCGAGTCGTGGGACGCCATGGACGACGACGCCGACGCGAGCACCATCGACCCCGAAGACGGCGAGCGATCCGAGATGCAGGACTCGCCTCACGAAGATGCTCTGTCGCCAAGAAGCAGTCGAGCCATGCGCAACAGTCGAGCGGGCCTGCGAGGAGCAGAAGCGGCACCCAGGCCGTCGCCGCGACGGTCAGTCGAGCCCGAGTTGGTGATGCCGACATGGCCCGGTGCCGCTGCGACGAAGAGGACGGCGAGGCCGCGCGTTCGGCTGAATGACCGGTCCATGACCAGTGGCGCGGGGCAGGTGCATGGCGATGGCAACGGACGTGCCAAGGCGCGCGCATCGAACCCGCACTTTCGCTTGAATCAGCGCTCGCTGACCAGTGATGCCGGCAGGTTTGGGTCGAGGCGGAAGGAGGAGGCCGACGACGAGGGTGACCGACCCGTCACGCGACACTCGAATGTGCTGTGGGAGGGACTACTACTGCTGCGGCCGTTGGTGGGGTATGCAACAGACATTGTCGGCATTGCCCTGCACAGCCTTAAGCCGCTCCTCGGCTATGCCCTCCTGCTCTACATCCTGATCGGTGGCCTCGTCTTCGCCATCGGCTTCCTCACCAACACCGTCAACAATGCCTTGACACCGATCTGTCGCATACCTGGCGCCTCATACCTCAACTTCCCCTTCTGCGCGGCAACCACCACACCAGAACTGCAGGGTCCAGCCGAGTTCGACAAGCTCGTCCAGGCGCAGTCCCACTTTGAGGATGTCTTGGCTTCCACCCGGGTCGGCGCAAGCCTGCCCATGGACATGAAGCGCAGCGAGGCCAGCATCCGGGATCTCAAGCATGTCGTGCAATCCAGCACTCTGCCGTCCCGCAACGAGCTCGTCTTTGAGTTTGGAGGATTCATCGACACGGCCCGCCAAGCAAGCCAAGATCTGAGCAAATTCAACTCCCGCATCGCTCGCGCCGTCGACCACATCCTCAGCACCAACCGCTGGACCCTCTCCACCATCGAAGGCGTCAAGACCGGGCAAGAAAGCCAAGGCGCACTCAGAAGATGGGTCGGCGACAACCTCAACGTCTTCGCCCCCTTCCAACCCGTCTCCTTATCCCGCGACCTCCTCCTCGACCAATACCTCCGCCACACCGCCGCCGTGGAAGACCAAATCCTCACCCTCATCACCGAAGCCCACGCCCTCCTCGCCATCCTCGACAACCTCGACGCCCGCCTCGACATCATCGCCGCCATCGCCACGCGCGACGGCGTCAAAATCCAAGACAGCAAAGACGAGCTCTTCGCCCACCTCTGGACCAAGCTCGGCGGCAACCGCAGCCAGCAAGCCCGCCACGAGCAGCAGCTGCGTCTCCTCAACGACGTCGTCACCTACCGCCGTCTGGCCTGGGCCCACGTCACCGCCACCATCGTCAAGTTGCAGGCGATTCGGGATTCCCTGGAGGATCTGCGCGAGCGTGTCGCTTTGCCGGAGGTTGTCGGGGCGAAGGTGCCGTTGGAGGTGCATTTGGCGAGTATTTTGTTGGGGGTGGAAAGGTTGGAGGCGCAGAGGGATGAGAGTCGGAGGCTTGAGGGGGAGGAGTATGCGAGGCTTGTGCGGAGGGCCGGGGAGGGGGTGAGGATGATTGATGGGAGGGAGCTTTAGGGGGGGGGGAGTGACAGACAGTTCTTTGACGACAGACAGTGCTTGACGAAGTGCTTTGACGACAGCTCAGGAATCAATGGCTGAACGGGACGCATGCATGAACGATATAGATATACCACAACACTTGAGCAGACTTAGATCAAAACTCGAGGCTAACTTAGGTAGCGGGGCAAAAAAGTAGTATTATCCGTATCCTCCTATTCGAGTGGTTGGTTGACGAGAAAGGATTGCCGAGAATCTGTTTATGGGCCGTCAGAGCGAGTTTTGTTCGTGGTGGTGATGTTAAGTGGATATAGCGGTCATCGCTTCAGTCAGATTATAGCTTCCCGGCCGGTGAAGAAGAGGAGGAAGACCCGTATTTCGGATATGCCTCCCGTCCGCTTCCATGCTGTTGCTTGTGGCTCATAGGGCATCTACTGCATTGATCTCCGCGACATCATTGCCGTGATGTGAAGCTCCTCCGCACATCCTCTTGGGTTCTGGCACTGATGAGACCCATAACGCCATATGTCCTGCCCCATCCAGCCGCGCCCGCACAGCCCTCCGCTGCAGCATGTGTTGTCAAGCTGGCTGAGCCGGCTCGCGGGGTGCCTTCGTATGGCGGGAAAAGTACCTAGCACGTACGTCACCAACACCTCGCCAACACCCATCTCTCGCCATCATCCGCCTCGCCACCCCTCTGCATCAAAGACTCCCACGCAAGTCCTTCCAAGCAGCAAGCACACCCGCCCATCTGATCTCTCGCTCTGGTCCTCATCTCGTGCTCGTCGATCTCACCTGTCCTCCTAATGTCATACCTAGCACTCAAATACACCGCGACTGTAAGCACCAGCGCCACAGCAGTCGCCACGAAACAGACCTATCTTTCGCAACTCGAAACGAGTTTGGCAGCCCGTGACCAGGAGTCTCTGGCCGTGCTTCCAAGCGCCTTAGGAGCCTCCAGTGCAGCCCGTCAGCTAGCTGCGTCCTTGCAGAGGCCAAGTCATGCCGAAGCAGGTGTCTGCGCTTCAGATCGTCCTGCGTCAATTCCATCGTGCTCAAGCCTCAAGCATCGACACCTCCTGGACTTTCTGCCTCCGGAAAAATAGTGCCACCAGCCGCAGACTGCTCGAAACATCGATTCGCTTGTCGCCTTATGGGAGGTCTTGCTCAAAGCCTTTCGAGGCTGTCAGAATGGTGCGAGCTTCTTGTGGCACCTTTTCTAATGTGTACGCTGGCGAGGCAGATAATTCCGAATTTTGCGCGGGCAACACGAACTGCAGGTGACCCGCCAAAAGCCGTTCTCGATAATAATCCACCTGCACCCTTAGAAAATGACAGGTCTACGCTGAAAGCTGGACCGGTCCACAGGATTGAAACCTGCGATATGAGTTAGTCCGGCAAGCCAAGTGATTCCATCAGTCAATCAACCGGTTGACTTTTTGATAATAGTTGACTGCTTGATCATACGATTGACTGCTCAGAATCACCGTTGCCTGCTCATTACAGCGGCTGATCATGCGATGACAGCGTGACGATCCAAAAGTCATAATCAACTAGTCAACCAGCTGATCGATTAACTGACCGATGAAATCGCTGTGGCAAGCTCTTCGTACAATCACAATCCAACGAGTAGCAAGACAAGCGAGACGCTGAGCGTGGCTAAGTTTGCAACGACAAGTTCCCGCCGATCCTGATTTGACCGTCCAGATATCTCCATAACATCCCCCCCAGGCACCTACGTCGAGCTCAAATGCACTCTGTCCTCTTCCCCGACAGCAGTCCAGCCCGCTCCTGTGACAACAAGTGACCCTAGAAACATTCGGGCCCAATGTCGAAGCTCAAAATCCCTGGTGGCAGGCATAAATTCCCGACTCCGATTCCGTTTCGAATTCGATGCCCGATAGAGCCGAAGAAAAGCTCGTCCAGCTCGGGCGGTGGGAAGGGAGGTTCTTTCAGGCGACCATGGGACGATAGGTGAGTATCCCATACACCGTCATTGAAAACACTAAGCGGGAGAATCTTTTCTTGCCTGCCATCTAGATTCTCCCGCAAGCAGCTTCGAGTCTTTTCGGGTATGGCGAATCCCACATCTGCTCGATCATCTCGCTAGAATCCCCTTCCATAGCTGGCTCGAGGATGTACTGGAGGAAGCACCACCCGCGACGAGCATGGTCGAATGCTGTTGTCGAGGCCACGGGGGATTCGTAATGTGGGTGTCGACAGCAGGCTCCTGCGTCGATGTCCTCAACGAAGTCGTGGTCCGTTCGATCCTGCCAGACCTCGGAGCTCCGCGGGTGAGCGCTCAGTCGCAGCACCGCTGTTGATATTGTCTAGACAGGCGGAGGCAGGCTCTGCGACGTTCTCGACGTCCCTAGCTTTCGCGCGGTGGACCGAGGAAGAGCCAGGAGATGCCGTATTGAATGACTGACACCAGGTGCTGCTGAGCTTGAGAGGACTAGGGAGCTGAATCACGGAGCAGCAAATTATGCGCACGCTTGATGGCATCTTCAATGCATTCAGGTTGAAAGGCTCGGTACTTTTGTAGGTAGGCGCACGGCCTGCAGACGGAGGAGTCCAGCATAATGCTGCGGAGAGCGTCGGTGCGATCAGTGAGTAGCGAGATGTCGATATGATCCAGCGCACCATGTTCCATCCCAGGGGACAGTCTTGACGTACTCTGCATTCATACATAGCCTATACGACGCTCTACAGTCTGCTACTCCCCTCCCTCTGCGGCACCTTAACCACAACCTTCCCCCACGTCCCCCTCTCGCCCAACGCCTTGAGAGCCTCGGGCACACGCTCCAAACCCACATACTCGACATCGGTGTAATTAGTCCCCCTCACCTTTCCCGACTCAAACAGCTCGAAAAGCCTCTCCCAAACCTCCACGATCCTCTCCGGCTCATTCAGCGCATACGCACCCCAATGCACGCCGACGACCGAAACATTCTTCAACAACAACTTATTCGTCGGCACCTTCTCCAGCGCGCCGCCCGTGAACCCCACCACCACCAGCCGCCCGTTCCACGCAATGCACTTGGTGCTCTTGTCGATCAAGCCGACGGGGTCATACACGATGTCGACGCCTCGCTTCCGCGGCGTCAGATCCTTCACACGCAGCGGCCAGCTCTCGTCGCGGTAGTCCACGACGTGGTCGGCCCCGAACCTCTTGGCGATCTCCAGCTTCTGCGGCGACCCGGCCGTCGCGATGACCGTCGCGCCCAGCGCTTTCGCTATCTGCACGGCCGCCAGGCCCACACCGCCCGCCGCGGCGTGCACGAGCACCCACTCGCCAGCCTTTAAGTTACACCGCGTCACCAACCCGGCATACGAGGTCGGCATCGTGACGAACAACCCGGCCGACTCGAAGTAATCCCAGCGCCTCGGCACGGGGCGCAGCTGCTCCTCTCTCGCGCAGACCTTCTCCGCATACCCGCCCTGTGCAGCGCCGAAGACTTTGTCGCCGACGCGGAATTTGGGGGTGGTGGTGGTGTTTTGCGGGACGGCGAGGATTTGGCCGGCGAATTCGGAGCCGGAGATCCAGGGGAGTGGGGGCTGGTGTTGGTATTTGCCGCGGATTTGGAGCAGGTCGAAGAAGTTGGTGGCGGTGGCGTGGATGGCGATGGTGTATTGGTGGGGGGTGGGGGTGGGGTCGGGGAGCGCGGTGACGCGGAGGTCGAGGGGGCCGGAGACGTAGGAGGTGATTTGGATGGCTTTCATGGTGGCGGTGTTGTTACGATAGGATGGGTATAAGATAGTATATCAGTTCCTCCAAGACTACATTTGGGTACAGCATTGAGGCTTGAGCCGAGGTCGATGGAGTTGTCTTCACGTGCGCATCGATAAGGCAGATCAGCTTCCAGGGTGCATGCTGTCATGGCCGAAGATGTGCCAGATTCCCTAAGCATGACATCGATCAAGTCTGGGCCTGTTGCGCTGCGAGACAGCTTGCCTCTCTCACTTAACCACTGCGACCACTATATGATCGCAATTGCAATTGATTAACATCATCAATTCCATTAATCACACAGCACCGTCCCAGGCCAGCATGGCCGAGTCGAAGGCAGCGGGCGAGGAGAACGAGGCGCAGATCACCTTCAACGTCAAGAGCTCGTCGGACAACAAGCACCTCCTCACCCTGCCCACCTCCACCACCATCGCCGACGTCAAGCAGAGACTCAGCGCGCCCGACCTCGCCAACACCCCGCCCGAGCGACAACGCCTGATCTACAGCGGCCGCGTGCTGAAGGACCACGACACGCTGGGCGGCGTCAAGATCAAGGACGGCAACACCGTGCACCTGGTCAAGAGCGCCGAGAGCAACCAGCGCCAGAACCCCGCCAACCAGGGTGGGGCCGCCGCGGTGCCGACGGGAGCCGGACAGCCCGCCAGCAACGTCCCACAGAACATCGCGGCAGGCACGGGTGCGGGCAACCCGCTGGCACAGCTGACGGGCGCGCGATATGCCGGCTTCCACGGCCTCCCCGGCGCCGACGTCTTTGGCGCCGACGGCGGCATGGGCGCCCCTCCCAACCCCGACCAGATGCTGCGCATGCTGGAGGACCCCACCTTCGCGCAGCAGATGAACGAGGCCATGAACAACCCCGCCGTCATCGACATGCTGCGGAACAACCCCATGATCCGAGACAACCCGATGGCGCGGGCCGCGATAGAGAACCCGGAGATGCGGCGCATGATGCTGAATCCCGACATGATCAGGATGCAGATGCAGATGCAGCGGGCCATGGGCGGAGGTGCGCCTGGCCAGGGTGCCTTCCCCATGCCCGGTCAGACGGACACGACCCAGCCGACGGAAGGTGCGACGGCGACACCAGGTCCGCCAGACGCAGCCTCAAATCCGCAGACGCCAGCAAACCCCTTCGCTGCACTATTCCCTCCTCCAGCGGCTGGTGCCGCAGCACAGCCAGGCACCGACAGCGCACAACAACCGAACCCTTTCGCAGGATTATTCGGCGGCGCACAGAACAACCCCATGGCGTCCATGGCGCAACAAATGATGCAGAACCCGCAGATGATGCAAAACATGCTGCAGATGATGGGCGGCGGCGGAGGAGGAGGTGAGGGGAGTGTAGGAGGTGCTGCCGGCTTCAACCCGTGGGCGGCACTCGGTGGTGGCATGGGCGGTCTCGGCGGTGAGAGCCAGCAGCCCGCGGATGATCGGCCGCCCGAGGTGCGGTATGAAGAGCAGTTGCGGCAGTTGAATGACATGGGCTTCTACGAGTTTGAGAGGAATGTGCAGGCGCTGCGGAGGAGCGGTGGCTCGGTGCAGGGCGCGGTGGAGTATCTGTTGAGCGGTGGATCGTAGGGCAGAAAGTGCGGCGACCCTCCGCATCGTGCGTTTCAGCGATATAGTATCTTCTGGACCGACTTCATCGCAAAAGTCGACCTCGACCGGAAACCTTTAGAGTGACGGCAATCTCTCCACGATTTCTAAATCGACTGCCACCTACCTCCCAGAGGCCACCAAAGACACACAATCCCACCCACAACTTCCTCGCACTTCACAGTCACCCTTACCCAAGATCTCACCCCGCTTTAATTTCAAGAGATGGACAGCACCACCAGGTCGGCGGATATCTATCCCGGGGCTGTTTGTTTCACAGAGCGTGGCATTGTCGATGGATTGATGGCTTCATATATCTTGCTAGCGCCTGAGCTCCAGACAGACAGAGGAAAACGTGCATATGATTTTTCCAATCTGCAAACAAGCGGAAAAATTTTCAATCTCTCGTCATTCCGAGAAAGTCACACCACGGACGTGCATATTGATTCATCATCGATACAGCCAGCACTCAAGAAGCAAACCCCAAAATCTCATTCGCCGCGCCCAGCACTCCCCTCTCTCCCCTCCCCAACCCCTCATCCTCCAACCCATCCCACCCCCGCAGCCCCCACGCCCTCATCGCGTCCGCGCCCCCCGTCCTCTCCACCATTTCCGCCCCGGGTCGACCTACATGCCTCGACTCGCCCACGCCACCACCTGTCCCGCCCCCATCAGCAAAAAAAGAACCCCACAAATAGTAGGAAAAGAGCGCAACTCACCAAAATCCGGACAAGCCACCCCACTCAAAAACGCCTCGCGCTGCCGCGCCAAAAACCTCGCGTTGCCCTCCGTCAGCGGGCAGGCGGGGATGTAGAGGACCGAGCTGTCGGTGTCGCCCGCGTGCCGCGCGTCCACCGCGTGGATGCTGTCGCAGTGCCAGGCTACGTAGTCGCCCGGCGCAACGACCGGGATGTGCGTCATGGAGGTTGCCTCCTGATGGTGGTGGTGGTGATGCGGGATGTGGAGGTGCAGGTGCGGGTGGAGGATGGGATGGAGTTCCTGTCCGCGGCCGGGGGTCGCGCCTTGCAGCCAGGAGGTTGGGGTCGGTTCGAGGGACCAATTGGTTGGGTGGAGGAAGGCGTCGTCGGGGAACTAGCGGGAAATCAGTGTTGACGGGAGGGTTTCTTTTTTTTTTTTTTTTTTTTTTTTTTTTTTTTTTTTTTTTTTTTTTTTTTTATTCATACGGACCTGTGATTCTGGATCTGCGGGCGGTTTTTTCGGCGCGAAAAACGGGCGCAGGAGGAAGTAGGCTGTTGCGTGGCGGAGGAGGGGGTTCACGAGGAGGGTCCCCTCGAAGGGTTTCGTCTCGCTCAGCGCGAGCCAGCCCTGCGCCATGCGGAACATGCTGCACGCGCCTATGCCCTGGTATAAATCGCTGTTGACGGGCAAGCGGCAGGAAGATTCCCAGGGGTCGTAGGCCTCCCAGTTCCCCTGCAGACAAAAGCCGCATCAGCGAGTTGAATCCCACATAGCCCTCCGCCATAATGATGGGGATAGTAAGGAAGGAAGAAGCACCCTACCCGGAAAATCTCCTCATACACCCTCCCCCTCCCGTACCCCTCCCCCTCCCACCTCTCGCAGCTCCCCCCGTCAACATGACACCCCAACGCGAACCTCTGGTCCCCCGGCGCCCGCATCCGCAAGCGATCCGCATACATGACCGGATGCTTCGTCGAGACCCGCGCGGCGGGATCCCTGGAATGCCAAAACGACATGAGGAATTTCTGCGCGGCTAGCAGATTAGGATGGCTGCGCGCCCGCACCTGCGCCGGCGACCAGTAGAGTTCGTAGACCTGCGGGTTCTCGGGCGGGAAAGCCTTGGTGTGGGGATTCCGCGCGATGTAGGCGTTTAACTCGCGTTTCCAGTCCAGGACTTCCTTCGAGGGAATCACGTCGCGGATGACGGCTACGCCGCGCTTGAGGTATTCATCCTTGAATTTCTGAGAAGGGGAGACGATGTCGCGGAAGTTGATGGAGGGGATTGTGGAGGTTTTGTGGGCGGTTATGAGGGGTATTTCGTCGCGGAGGGAGCGGAGGAGGCGGTGGAAGGAGGTTGTGAGGGCTTCTTTTTTGTTGGCGAGGAGGGTTGCTTTGAGCGTTGCGAAGCGGGGGGGGAGGGGTTCGAAGGCTAGGCCGGAGAGGGAGGCGAAGGCGTCGGAGATGTCGCCGGAGGGTTTTTGGGGGGGTGCTGGGGCGGGGTGGGTGGAGGCTGTGCGGGGTAGGTGGAGGGTTCGTGGGGGGTGGGTGAGGGTTCTGCGGGTTGGGAGCGAGAGTGGCAAGGGCATGGTGTGGGAGTGTTGGTTGTTAATGCTTGGTGGTGGTGGTGATGGTGGTGGTGAGAGGCAGGGTGGTCATTGCTGGTGTTGTATGTGTTTATTTATTAGAGAAACATGTTGCTATGTGATTCTTGAGCTCGATACCAAGACATGGGACTCC
Organism: Teratosphaeria nubilosa; assembly: GCA_010093825.1. NCBI lineage: Eukaryota > Fungi > Ascomycota > Dothideomycetes > Mycosphaerellales > Teratosphaeriaceae > Teratosphaeria > Teratosphaeria nubilosa. Next base: position 22,935 of record ML995862.1, read on the forward strand.
GCAGTATAGATACCTAGCTCTCCGCACTTGGGTGGTCTTGTTGACAACCCGACAGTCGGCATTGGAAGCTGTGGGCGGCGGCGGCGTTAAGCTGCCTGTTCAGGTATCCCGTGTGTGTCTCGGCTGTTTGTGTTTGGAAGGTCCGATCTTGGTAGACGGAGCGGCTGACCTACGCCTTTTCCATTTGTTCTTTCATCTAATGAGGTGGGCATCCTTTCTCTTCGAATCGCTAATGTCACTGATTACCTGCTTCGGTATTACTTTCTGCAGTACAACTTTGGTGGATTGAGAGGCTTATCCTGCCAGCGCTGGCATTATCATAGATCCACTGTGTCAGGACATCAGAGGAAAGAAAAAAAAAATGTCTGGGATATGACTGAGCAGTGCTGTGCGGGATTGCAACTCTTACTCTGCCCGATGCTGTCGTTGTCAAAATCTACGCTCTCTGAATCGAGTATATTTCCTCATACAATCAAAAATGCAGTCGCATCAAGCATCCGCACCGAGGCGTCAAGCTGCCGGCTCCTACGCCCTTATCTTCTCACGATGACCAGGGTCCGCTCGGCCAACAATACCGACCCGTGTCAATCAGCTTACCTGCCGTCCACGGTGCAGAGACACGGGACGTCGACTGCGTTGCTTCGGCATTAGTATGGCCCCGCAGATGCCCACTTACCGGATGGTAGTAGGGAGTCTAGTACCGAATCCTGCAGCGTGTGCCGTGCCCCGGACACTTCATCTGGTGGAGCTGAAAGGCTGGATGGTATTGTTGAAGCACGGCGGCAAACGTTCGTATCTCGGCAACTTCTTGCGCCTGATCCAGGCCGCCACATTGAGACGGCGATTCAAGGCAAAATGGCCATATCGAAGGTCGTGGGGTTGAGGAAGTCTTATATGGTGAAACCCGGACTCTTCGCTCTGGCGTGCAGTATTGAGCTTCGCCGACCTTCAAAGAGGCTGCAGGAAATGCTTGCGGCCCTCCGAAGTGCAAATTGCCCGGCCGTCGTGCTGACGCATCGTGAGATAAAGATGCTCCCTACGAATCATCAATCGATCAATTCAGCATTCCATCCAGATCTCGAAAGACTCAAGGAGTTTGGCTACGAGCCAAGATGGAAGATCCCTTAGCCAAGCAATTACCTTCGGAACCCGCGGATGGAACATACTGTAGTCTTCTACAAGTACAATCCTCCACACTCCTCCTACTCTTATCACAGACCCCTAGCTGAGCAATACATACCACGACACATCCACCTATCACGAGCCCTAGCACCACATCACCGCGATAAATTACTATATTGACAACAACGCCCATCCTGAAATTTATCCCCCTCCTCACGGCCCTGCTCTCGCCCACCCTCGTCCTAGCGTTATGCACACCCGGAGTGCCTCCACCAAGCGGCAGCTGCGCAAATCCTCGACCCAACGACGTGAGGGTGCGTGTGAAAGCAACATCTCCTTCTCTGAAATAATTGCCGTGCTGATCTCGTCAAGTGCTCTGCATCTACTCGCACCCCGCCGCAGAATTTGGACTGCCAAAAAGTCCATGAAACTCCCGGGTTCTTTTGGTTCTACTGCGTATATCTTAACCGCTGTGCTAGGTCGATGTTAAACAATCTCGTTAATGGGGGCTGGCTTTCTAGTGCAAGCATTCAAGTTAGTGAACATGTGGTGAGAAGGATGGCAGGCAGGCTTCGTCGGGTGCTGTGAGTGTAATGATGGCGGTGGACTGTGATCATGGCATGGCTGGTCAATCACCCTTCCGTTTAGATTCTCAACGACGCGAGTTGAGTAACACAGCTTAACATTATTCACTCATGCAGCACTCTGCGATTTTGCGGCACGGGTCTGTTTGCCTGAGGCTGCAATGGTCTTGCTTGAATTGTTAATAATGCATGCATAAGAGGCTCAATGTCTCCTGGGCTACTGCGCTGACTGTCAAATAGGCTTTGCAATGTCCGTCATGAGTCAGTCGTGGCTGGAGCATTCCGTGTATATTAAGCCATGGCCATGCGAAACTTTCGAGATCATACCGGACGAACACATATAGCGGTGATTTCGAGACTGAACCCATGGGCTTTTGTGGTGCAACTCCTGATAAGCATCAGGACAAGCACAGATGCAAACGGGTCGGGCATCAGCCGAAACGCACTGGCACGGCCGTTACCGTGTAGCCTTGCACTCGGACTGGACTGATGAAACAGATGAGCAAATGTTCAGCCTGCGAAGGCTGGGAACTTGTAAACGGCTCATGGATGCACTCTGAGACAATCAACCCCGTGCACCCCATCACTCAAATAATAAGAACGGATCCCACTCAACAGTGTGATCTTGGCACTACCTGATTCGGACCTGGTCCGTCTGGGTCACACAGGCCTGAGGTGAGGCAAAGTCTTGTCAAAGCGCCAAGGTACCTGTCGAGAAACATGTGATGGTTGTTGTTGAGATCGATGCACGTCTGCTGGCACGGTGGCACCGCTCGGTTCGCAGATCTAGCTTATTCACGGTTGGTTCATGCATGCATTTAAGCAAAAAGCTGTGCCGGCTGCTGACACGAAGCTGCTTTTGCGCTTGGTCTCTAGGCGTTTGATGATGAGTGAGGAGTAACGATCGCTAAGGCAAGGAATGGGAGTTGCTGATGAACCAGGCTGATCATGCAAGGTGGAAAATAGGCGCGCCGGGAGTCTGTATCCGCTCCGCAGCTGCCATGATGCCAGTTGCGACCTTTCTGTGCAAGGTGTACCTGGTACTTGTCCTTGACTCCTACACATCTCAGTTGTTATGAAGTTCAGGGTTGGTTTGAAGGTCGGGTGCTCCAGGTCGAGCCGGACATACAAATATCCATTCATGCGTATGGAAGCCCTTCTGCATATTGACTACTGTGTGCCGTCCAAGCACTATGCAACGAAGCAATAGAATGTTCCTTGTTGCAAAATGCCAGTCCGAGCGAATAGTACGCGGTGCCGGAAATGCTGTTAGTGGTTCAGAGAGATTTCGCATATCGATGCAACGCCATTCCCTGCAGGAGCACCTTCGCCTCTTCTTCACGCTTGCCATAGCGGGCTGCGGCATACAACAACCACTGGCTTGCATTCGCGGACGTTCTTTTGCGCAAGCTTCGGGGGACCGGAAGCTGTGCATGGGACTACTTGTATATCACAGCCAGGCAGGCACGCGGAACCCTAAGTGCTAAGACGGGCACTACAACCACAGCGGATTAGATGTTGGCATGTTCCGCCACAGCCATCTAAAGCGTCGTCGCGGATGTGATTTTTGACATACGCGTCGTGATACTCGTATATGCCCCCGGCCGTAGTCGAGTGTTGACATCCTGACGTCGTTTTAGGCGCTCAGACGGGTTGACCCGGATGTCCAAGTCGCTGTAGCCGGTAGGCTGACCTGCCATAACTGCCTGAGCAGAATCGACGAGAAAATGATAATCGGCTCGAAAGCTAAGAAGCAGGGTTGGCGTTTGCCAAGCTGCATTCTGCCTGCAATGCAGCATCAATCACCTGCCAAGGCTTAAGGCTTGAGACGCAGGTGCCTTGTGACCCTCGAAGCTTGGCAAGGCGCGCTGCAGGCTTGAAGCTACACAGAGTTGTTAGGAACCGTTCCGAGAACCGCTTGGCCAGTCACTATGCCAAGGCGCTAACGGGAGCTCGAGTATGCAAGGTGCTCTCGGTGCTCTGTAGCGATCTTAAGAGAGCACTCTGCTCTGCGCTAGGCAACAAAGAGCATAACAGAGAACGACGGAAAGAGGTGGGATTTCCTCTGTATATAGATGTCGCTCTTTGCGCAGTGGATTAGGAGCCTTGTGCTCAACCCAGTCAATCAATCTTGTTACACCCTAGATGAGGAGTCTCCAAGCCTTGAGACCACGAATGTGACATTGCGCTGAAGAACATACCCCGAAGGACCGAGACCAACGCAGGGATCGTAACAAGAGTCTCCTCGCGCAGATTCCTGCGAAAACCCATATCGGTACCGGACAGCTGCTTGGTCCGGCTCTTTGTTCTCGAGGAGGTCGCGCAAGCCCTATCCCGCCGACATATTGCGACCGTCATAGATCTTGAGATGGTCGTTAGTGGTTCTGCTATAGCCGTCGATGCACATGGATGATAGATAAAATATGATGCGTGGAGCAGGCATTGCGGATACAAAGCTTATGTGTGCCGGCGCATTAGTCTGAGCAGCCCGAGGTAAATCCCGAAGCTAGCGTCTGGTTGTTTCCAGCGAGGCGGCGGCAGGGCTTACCTTGCATACGAAGTCATCGAGAGGTTTCAGGAGCAACGATGCTCTGCTATGAACCGATCTAGGCCAAGTATACTCGCTTGTGGCGCAAACGTTGTCCTGGGACGATGTCGAGGGTGTCTGCCAGTATTAATTGTACTGCAGCGAGGTCGAACGTGTCCGTAGGATTATACTAGCGGCGAGGCCTTGCGCAATCCATTCACCCTGGTGACAGCACGTATTACGGTGACCGCGTACAAAATGCCAAAGCTGGGAAAGCGAGACTATGTGAATCGCTGGGCTGCGAGAATTTGAGCAACTCTCTTTACACTGGCTTTGTGTGGTGTGAAGAGAAGCATCCCGGAAAGTCAACGGGTGAGCAGAAAGCTTGTGCACGCCTGATGGGGCCAAGATCAGAGACGTGGTTGTTCTGCAGGCCTAACCTAAGTTTCCTAGACGAACTCTCTCCCCGCATATCAGATCGAGAAGTCATCGAGTCGCCTTGCTGCCCGGCTGCATGCATCCGACGGGTCGCTGCCGGCTTCCACTCGCAGGGTCTATTGTCCAGACGCATGGGTTTCGCAGTCGCGTTCACGGCAGCTGACGCGGGAGGCGCAAGGCACACACATCATATAGCGATCTTGCGAGGCCTTCGCGTCCCTAGAGCTGGCCTAGACGTCGAGACATCTGCCGGCATGGGTCCAGGGTTGGTGCACTCCGCGAGCTCTTGGCCGGACAGGCCGCATCATGGAAGAAGCTCGTCACAATCGGAATCCCGCCGCCATGGCGGAGTACGATCTCGGAACAGGCGCTACCTTACGTACGGGCGACTGATCAGCAGGATTGGCATGGGCTGTTTGAAAGGTCGGCACGCACAGTTCGTTTCTCGTGTGGGCCTGCTGGCTGCATGATGGTGAATTTTTACAGCAGATGCGTCGATGCAGTGACTCCTGCCACTGCTACTGTGCAATCGCCCAACCACGCCAGCCGCTGGCAGTGCGTTGCAGAGATTGGCTGGGCAATATTCGAGGTGCTGAGCCTCGGTTGACTTATATACTTTGGTCTAGAGTTGCCGGCCACCGGATCATCTCGAAGTCCCACAATTCTGCGATCATCGAGCCAGGGGCCAACTTTCAGGATCTTGACGTCCGTCGCATGCATTGAACGAAATGCGAAGAAAGTATGAAAGCCGAGTGCGTTTGTACAGAAGCCTTTGCTAGTCGATAGATCCATGCTGTCGTGGTATCTTGTAATAATGAGGTGACGTCCGCAAGGAGGATTGCACTAGGACACATGCGGGAAAAGCCCCACCCGAAATGAATTGAAAGTCAAGGGTATATCGTGGCAGCCACCACTTGGTGACTTGGCCTTTCTGCGGTCGCTTATACCGCCCGCTGCTTCCAGAAAGCATCGACCCGCCTAGCTCACATCTTTGCTAAATTGCTCGTGCGCGGTCGTACTCGTTGCTCTCGCCTTACCCTGTGCGGTATACGACCCTGGTCTTCCAGGCCGGCATCGGTGTCAGTGAGCTGTGAAACTTCTGATCGTGAAACCTCGCAGCATTGAGCAAGACCGCTTGCCAGGGGTGCAGAACGACGTCCCGCTGCCGTTATTGATGCTGACTTGGCAAGCACAAGACCCTATGGCGAAGTGGCTAGACCGTTCGCGCCAGCGAATACCGTCTCGGGCTGCTGGCCCAGCTCCGGCGCTGACAGTACGGAGCGTATTTCACCAACCTCGAATGGGCAGGAATACCGGCAGCTACAGCTAGCAGACAACCCTGAACGTGGAAGTGTCCCCCAGCATTTGATTGAGGAAACCGGCACTTCCTTGATACGACCGGTCGTCCCACGAACCCAGATTCCAGGTGGGCCCCAAACGGATAGTAACGCTACCAAAGCTACCAAAGCTGCCTAGGTAACATTATTACTATTATCATGATGGTGTGCAAAGCACTTGCAACCCTCGCCTCGTCTCGCGCAAGGCTCATGCTGCATTTGCATGAGCAGAGCGCGAAAACACCCGCGTTGCCGGCCTGTTTGTGAGTAGAGGTAGTCGCTACATCGCGAAAGCGACACCTCTAGCACGTGGGTTGGAGTCTCCTAGAAGCGCTAATCTGTTCTTCGCCGCCACAAGCGGCAAACTGCTTTAGCACTAGAACAAGCCCCTTTCGACGATCTACGGCAACAATCATCAGGTACCCTGCGCGGCACTTAGTCCTGGCACCGTTGGTCAGCTCGCGCATATCGTTGTCGCACCATTGGTCGCTGAAGCAAGCTCGGAATCAGCCTGACAGGATGCGCTACTGGAGCCACTTCTGCAAGGCACTGCAAGCCTGCCAACCTACGCTGGTGCCCTGTGCTGCTGCTAGACTGTGCTCGTGCGTTGCGTCAAGCAGCCGTCGGGCATCGACCATCAGCACGTCTCCTCACCTTCTCTGTGACAACATCGCGCAATAATCGGCCGAGCGCCCCGGCGGCCATTGCTTCCCGGTTATAGCTTGACTATTAGTATGGATCATGCCTCGAGCCACCTCTAGCAGCTCGTCGCTTACCTCCTTTGATGTAACTAAAATAGTACGCAATGCCTTCCTAGACAATCGGTCACACAGCACGAGAGTCATCCGCTTCGAATTCTTGTCTTGTCGGCTCTATCGATCTCTGGTTCTCTACCGTGCTTCCATACACCACCTGGCACTGGTTTGCGCCGTGCGGTCAGTCTCAGCACATGCTGGCCCTTGATCAAGAACAACAACGCCGCCACCAAATCTCCCCATGACTTGCGTAGTAGCGTCGTCTTGGCACCCTTTCGGCGACAGCAATCCATGGTCTTCAATGAATCCGGACATATCGTCTTCAAATCATGACAGCTTGGAGCGACAGGTCTCTCATGGCTATCTGTCCTCGGGATCAGAGTCTCTAAAACCCGCCAGCAGCTCGTCCGGGAAGAAACGGGCATCGAGAGCCGGGACGCGGAGTGTCTCAACATTATCAGCAGCACAACTGGAACGAAAACGAGCAAATGACCGCGAGGCGCAGCGAGCTATTCGCCAACGGACCAAGGATCACATTGACCATCTTGAACGGACTGTTAGCGACTTGCGAGGCAGCCAGGAGTCTCACGAGAAACTAGTTGCTACTACTCAACAACGAAATCGGGAGCTTGAGGAAGAGAATACATACCTGCGTGGTAAGCTCAATGAAGCAGGATTCAGTTACAATGTCACGGCAGAACGTAGGGCGCCCCCACACCTTGAGCGATGATAGTGCAGCTGATCGGACGGGATCTAGGTCATGGTTCAAATTCTACTCTACTTTCAGTACACTCTTCCACTTCACCGAACACGGCCCATTCGTCAATCCCTGGAGCAGGCATAGGTCGGCCAGCTTCGGCGTCAGCCCCGAGAGCATTGTCGATTTCTCAATCCTCGAGCGCGCGCCATGGTTCATTCCAACAAGGCCCTGGCTTGATGACCGGGCCGCCATCGGCCCCTGTGTCTGCGAGTACAATATCTGCAGCTCCAGCCATGGCAGCCTGGCGACCGCAGGAAGGTACGTTAGGACATAGCCGGAGATCACACCTGATGCCAGTGTACTGTATGCTGAACAAGGCTGATTTACCGTGTTTAGGCTGGACGCACAGTGCCCCACCATACACATGGCCCGTAGCTCAAGAATCACGATCGCAGGCCTTCGAGCAACAACCTCCACATCCTCAGCCTCAGCAGCCACCGCCGTACCCACACGCGGTGCAAGGCTTCTCGCCTGGACCATCGGCTCCGCCACAAGGATATCATCCACCACAGCTCCCTCCGACAACCGAATATCAAAACATGGCTGTCCCGGCTCCAGCCAATTACCCTTCCGGAGATCAGCAGAGCTTTCCGCATCCTCAAGCCCCGCCGGTGTTCCCCACGTCAACGCCTCAGGCGACGCCGTATACGCAACAGCATCCACCTCAACCGCAGCCCTACCAGCATCATCAGCCACCGCCCACATTCCAGATGGGCCCTATTCAGGTACCTCCCTCGCCGGTCGGTGAGTACACAGCTTCGCATGGACAGATGCAGCCGCCGCCGATTCCTACCACTACCTACCATCAAGTACCAGCGGAAGCCCACTACGTGTCACATGCGCAAGCAGAGCAATTGCCATTCCGCGACGAGACTGGCGCCCACACATACGCGCTAACGCACTATTCGTCCGGTTGAGCCAGGACGTCGAGCGTCCCGAGAGTCACGCGCCGTCCTCGGGCCTAACGCAGCTTGAGAATTCCAGCCTATCCTGGGTCTGGACACACGATGACCCTGGAGGAATGCGCGATCTTTTGCGGCATGCGTGCTGTCCGCTGCACTACAATGCCGCGGAGATGTGCATGTCGAAGCCATTGAGCTTTGCTCTCCTGGGTGGGTCACGTTTAGCCTGCAACGCGATGCATATACCAGACACGGAATGTGTTGGTAGGCATAACCGGCGTGATGTTGGATGCTGCATGCGCCAGTCCCGCACTAATTCTCTGGTTGGAAGCAACGGCCAGCGAGTGGAGACAACCCAGCCGGCCCCGAATAGACACGATGATATATGGACCCATAATACCTCATCACCGTGGAGAATCTGCAGCCCTAGTCACTCGCCCAAAGTCCAAGTGAAGCAGAGTTCATGATAACGGGACTCCGAGCTTTCGGTTTGAGCTGGGCTGGAAATGGTCACATTACTGAAAGTAGCACGTGCAACGTGGACCATATTTCTCATGCACCAACTTTGCGGACGAATCAGATTCTTCGACTGCCAATGACATTGGCTTTGTGGTTATTCCGCATGACATTTGTGGCCTCTCGCGGATGGAACCACTGTACCATTACTGGAGCGACAGAGATTATTGATACCCATTCAGCACAGTTGTACTTTACCAGGGCGATGAGAAGATTATGGCCCTTTCTGTATACTTAGCCTTACTTGCGAACGCACCATTCCCAACGATGTTTTTGCCGCGAAAAGTCGAAATATCGAACACCTCGGTTCACATTTGAAGTTGTGCTTCCTGCCGGCTGCAACATTCGCCAGAAGAGAGTTGTACCACGAAAAAAGACCGGCTCTTTCTAAATTCCAGATCATGCATTGCATTGGCCAGACTTCAGAAAGTTCGACCGCGCTACACGAAAACCTACCTCTCAAGATCACCTCGTCGGAGGGTTGTTCATCCCCGTTTTACGTCACCGCCTTAGTGCATCGTAACGGTCACCGACGTCACTCAAGATCAGACAAGGGAAATTGGCAGCGGCTAAGATGGTAGTCGCGTCTGCAACCGGCCCGGAGATCAAAGCGACCACAGTCTTCGGACACCAAATGGTCGGTGCATGATGCATATTATCAGAGTAGTGGGTGCATGACAAGGCAAAGGCTCCCAGTCATGTTCTCAACACAAACTTACATCTAGCTTTGAAGCCTGCTTGGAAAACCTGATGCGCCGAAACAGCCTGGGTGTGCCATCGGGTGACAATGCGGTCGAATTGACAGTCGGGGGCTTTTACTGTGCTGTGCAGAGTGCATCCAGAAAATACCGCGGATTGAGTGCGAGAGGCCATGTAGGCACGTGATTCTGGTGGCTCGTTGCTCGTGCCTAACAAATCAATATTATCACAATCCAAAGCAGAAATCAATGATTACGGCGCACGAGTTCGCTGCATGTCCGAAGCTTGATGAATGGCAGATGCACATATACCCGTCTCCAGCGCAGAAGTCGATGTAGCAATATCAATCATCGCCAGTGCTCAAATCTTGTACACTGGAGGCGCGGAGGCGGCCATATTGGCGACGGCGCGCAATCGTGAAGCATTGCGATTGAAATTCTGGATGTCCTGTGCTGGGTGCTCGGGTCGAGACTCCCAAGACACCAGCGCCATGGTCCTAGCACACCGCCTAAAAACGGCACCAGAAGTGGCCCGAGCATCCGGAGGATTACATTTACAACCACATATGTACCTGCATGGTGTACCCAGACACCAACCCAGCGACTATAACAGACACACTATGAAGCTAGAAAAGCAGTGTCTTAGAATATGCTTTCGTTCCTGCCGCTGAAACAACCAAGAGCAGCCGCTAGCCAGGTGTCCGATCGGGTTGATGGCATTGGACGTACCGTCAGATCATTATCGATCTACAATGCAAATTCTGAGAGCCTATGACCTGATCCGCGAAGCCCGACCACTACCGACCGTAATCTGCATTAGTGCTCGACCCCGCGAACGCACTCTGACCTGCATTAGCTGACGGTGGCAGTCCATCTTCCGATTACTATGCGTCATGTGCGTTGTTGCTGCGCGCCTAGGTTGGCGCCGCCTGATGCTCTTGCTGAGGACACCACTTCTTGCCAACATCCGGACGACTCTTGACCCGGCTCATAAGGCTGCGATTAACCCGTCAACGTCGGCAAACGGGATACACGGTGCAGGCCACAGGTCCGACAGATCGTGGCTTGTGTGGCTTCACCTAGATGGGACCATGACCTTTCACGAATGTCAACTCGGCGACCTCACGGCCGCTTTAGACGCGTTGGGAGAAGGAATGCTGAAGCGTGCACCCCAGCCTTTCCCTGGGGATAGCCCTCTATGCGTCGTACTGGCACGAACACCATCAGCCGAAGCTTCAGCCCTTGTACAATAGCCTATGGCATTCCTATCGGCCGAGTTTATGATGTCCGCTCTTTGCTCTGTCGTTCATGTCGACACGGCATGGGGCAAGAGTCCAGGATGGTGAGGTAGCCCCGAATACAAGCGCGCAATCGATCCATTCGCCTTGTACATTCCGTGGTTGCAGCCCCCATTGCTCACTCACTTGCAGCAGATACGACGTCAACATGCTATCCTCGTGCGATCTCCCGTCTTGTAGCAACAAATGAAGGTCCAGATAGCGTGGCGATGTATCTCTAGTGCGCAGTCCGTGTGGGATGAGGGGACGAAGCAGTAAGAGTTGAGGGTAAATTGTAGTCCAATTTTTTGAACGCTCTGCTTTATCGCTCCAACGTAGGTACTTCACCACCTTCATCTTGTGCTGCGTAGCTGCTGATCTGCATCAAAGAGGTTGCCAGAGGCCGTTCGGAGCATGTTGAGGCTATCGGGCTAGGGTAAAGGATCGCTGATGTCGGCCATCCTTTCCGTACACTCCTCGATGGAATCTCGGAGAGCGAGTCGCGCTTGGCCATGGATCGATTCCAAAGAAACTGTATTACGAAGGATTGCCTTTTCCTCAGATGGCATATGGTGTGCACAAATTCAGCTGCTTGCGCCAGCGCGCTGTGAAGGCTGGGAATCCATTCCCAAGCCTGAGTAGCCAAGGAAACCTGGTCCATTCTCCAGCTCAAGGCCTTGCTTGCACATCTGGTCGAAGAGATCCTGGTCGATGCCGGTATCGTTGAGGTACAGGAAGCCTACCGACCCGTTGCAGGAAAGCCGGCCTGGTCTCCACGTTGCTAGCCTTTGGAAGCTCTAGGACGTTTATCTCTTGGAAGCCAATGATCCAGCTCCCACACGCACTCTCTCCGACGCAAGGCGAGTACTCCTCGTTTCGACCGACACCCTGTTCTGTGCCCTCCCAAACACACAAGCCTCTAGTTTCAATTCCATAAAGTCCAAAGTCCGATAAACGTCAATGCTGTCGCCTTGGTGACCACGAGAGCGAGAAACGCGCCAAATAGAAATGGCTCCATGTTGTTGAAGATAAGGCTCGAATAATCAGTATTGATCATGCAACTGAGGCGGACCAACACCTGAGTGGGATGGCTACCTAGGTGGTATATAAACTATGACCGAGTCCACGCGGGATTCCACGTGACAGTAATGTAAGGCGGTCGATGTCGATGTGTTGTAACATGCGTGAGGCGGTGTCGAATGTGCAGACCTATAAAGGCTCTTGAGGATATGATGAGGCTACGTGTGCAGGATACCTATGCTGAAGTTTGGATCGCTGTACGACGACAAATTGTGCGGGGTGCGGTGTACAACGCATAAGTGAGCAGGGATCAGCTCTCCCGACGAGGTGTGAAGGAATTAGAAATTCGGAGAGCAACACATGTATCCAGGCGATTGGGTAAAGGATCATGCAAGACATGGGGTGTCGAAATTTGATCTCAGTAAATTCCCAGGCCAAGACCTCTCACAAATCTCACCTCGTCCGCATTTCTCTCCAACGCCTGTCTCATGGCCATGCCATATTGCCTCTCCGCGTCCTCTTTCCCTCTGTCAGCAGCCGACGCAGCATGCTCGTGCAACTTCTCATCCGCGTCATCACCGACCAGTGGATTTGCATGGCCGTAGCCCAACACGCCAAGGCGACCATCGCCTGTCCAGAGCAATAAGTCTGCCTGACTGTGCAAATCGGGACGTCCGTTGGGTTGAGGTTCACAAGGATCTGAGCTAGACCGAGTCACGGGATGGAGCGGTGTAATCTTTTGTACAATATCACCTTGGCCTGGGAGTCCGCCTGCAGAGCTGCTCCAAATGCCAGACATGCTTGCGTCGCTTGCGTGACCGGTTCGAGGCTCTGTGGCCTCCGGCATGGCCCGTGAAATCGTCTCATTGATGTTATAGGTCCTGACAGTACTAAATCCATCTCGCTCAGACCACTTGAGGTTGCCATCCCCGTCGCTGAAGACGATGGTAGCGCCATGCGCAGCAACAGAAAGTAGCTTCGACGCTGAAGCAGTCTGCCGATTTTGATATGGCTGAACTCTAGGAAGACCATAAAGCTCTAATGAGCCTTTTCCTTTGTACTCTGCCGCTGCGAGGATTGTTGTGCCTAGTTGTGATCGAGCATGGATGAGGGAAGACACAGAAGCCTCAGGATTACGAACGAGATCAAGTGAGCGAGGTATTAGAGGGAACGGCAAGGTGGCGAGAGATGCAATGCGAGCTCCTGAGAAGATGGTAGTGCGTAGGCGTGGAAAGAAGCGTCGGTCGTAGTTGAGGAGTGAGGTGAAACGACCGGCGGCCCAGATGCTGCTGTCATCCTCACCAGTGCCTTCATGTAGGATCGACAATGGACCAGGTTGAGCAAGAGTAGCGTGGGAATACGACGAGCCACCAATCGTTTCTGCGCCATGTATGTCTGCCTGTGCTGTCCCGAACGCTGGGTCTCTAGGGTCGCTGAGGTGGATGGTCCATTTGGTGCCTACCGTGAGAGGAGTGCTGGATCGCACTTCCGAAAGCGCTGTTATTGGCCATGGATACTGTCTTGTCGACGCGATCTGGAGGGTGTTGAGGTCCACTTCATGAAGTAAACTCTGTACTCCGAAATAGCCTTTGTTGCTGGTAGAGTCAATCGAAACGCATTCAACCGCCCCTGTTTCGGTCATAATAGTGTGACTTTCCGCTGTAGCTTCTGGTGATATTCCGGTCAAAAGACCAGGCCTCGATTGTGCTAACAGTCTACCTCTGCCGGCCGAGGATAGAGTAGACTGGGTACTGGCATTCCAAACACATATACTTCCATCGTCCAGAGGCGCCACGATATTCCTGACCTCGCTTGTAAAACAATCGCATAGCGTGCCCATGCCGGTAGCTTCCCGCATTTCTTCCTTGTCGCTGGCCTGAATGTCGGGCAAGTCGAGCCAACCAATCTTAATAGGGGCATGTCGACGGATGAACTCTTGATAGTAATCCAGTCGCTCGTGGGCGTATCCGGGCTCCCAGTTAGCAATGGCTCTCGCTCTCAGTATACGCTCTTGCGCTACAGGATTAGGACTAGCTCTGGGCTGCTGGGTTCCTCGCAGTTGAGACACATCCCAAGCGGTGAGGTCACCGCCAGGCAAAGCGGTCACGGCATTTCGCAACTCAGCCAGCGCTGATGGTTGAGCACTCAGAAGCTGCTGCCTTCGTCGGACCGCAGCGACTCGAGAGTGATTGAAGCACTCGTGCTTCCAGAGATTGTCATCGCGGGCCAGGGCGAGGTAGCGGCTGGACACAGCTTGAAGTCGAACCAGGTCGGGGATGTCGAGGAATGCCAGGATTTGGAGCACCACTTCTTCGGGCAAGCGATCCATCTTGAGCAGTTCGGCCTTCGCCAGGTAGCCAATGTTGTGTCAAGACAAGTATTAACACTAGCAATGGTGAACGGGTCACTTGCTCGGGATGCGTCACCAGCTGTCGCGTGCATGAAGCAGTCCCTCTTATTACATGTTCTGAATGCCTGGTAAAGTTGCAATGTGTAGGCAGTTTCAAGTTACAGGTGATGATGGAGGACTGTTGCATGTCGATGCCACGCGGTGGTTCCCCCACGTACCTTAGGTTCTAGCTTTAGAGTGCCGAGGCAGGCGGCAGGCCAGACCCAATATGGCAGGCACGATTCTAATCATGTCACATGTATGCAGGACTGTCAAAGTACCTCATTAACTGATAGTGGTGATGAGACTGAAGACCGTCCTGAGACGTGTACGCCTCTGTCACTGTCGGCAGGGAGGAAGTCGGGCCGGCGCATGTGATGTCAATGCTTCTTCATGCATTCAGCTCGGAGGTCTTCGTGAATCTGCTAGAACTTCGAAGATCTCACCACTGTGAAGCTCCGGCTGAACGGTACCATTATTATTGAAAGGTGCCCTGCACCCGAGCGCACTCTAGCAATCACTGCTCGACTCCGAGATAGCAAGCCACCCTGATGGCCGACCTCAATCACCTCTTCGGCTCCTGCAGCTGCGAGCGCAACCAGTATACGGTTGTCATCCCCGCTTCTTCAGCTTCCATTGCGCAAGTCTTCTTCGACAACAGCGCCACCAATCGACGCGTTCAGGCGTCGCCCGTCACCGCCTGGCTGCGTGTGCCGCTCGAATGGTACCACAGCAGCACGTACGCACACTTCCCGGACGAGACTCACGCCTCAATAAAACGTTCGTTTGAGACGCCAACCTCGAATGCTCTCTTTCCGCCCACAAGACGGCAGTTCTGTGGCTTCTGCGGTACACACTTGACCGCGTGGTAGGCATCACAACAGGCAGAACCTTGCGGTGGGACATCGACTAACCATTCTACCCATACGTTCAGGAACGAAGGACTGCCGGGTCTGCAAACGAGTGCCAACTACGTGGATGTGACCCTAGGCAGTCTATTGAACGAGAGCCTAGAAAAGTTAGAGCAGCTTCAAATCTACGGCGACCTGGAGTCTGAGAGCGATGATGGCTTGGTGACGGGTGGTCGTGTTAGCAATGAGGACCACATCCCGAGCAACGAACACGAGGCCGGCAATATCGATCCACCTCGAGCTTCAAATTTGACAGCCGGTACCGTCAGCTCGTCGGCAAGGCCGCGGCCAGATCATAGGATGTCGGGACGTGGTCTTCCTTATTTCGAGGAGATGGTGGAGAATAGCAGATTAGGCAGAATCAAAAGGCAGAAGGGCGGGCACACTAGTAGCGATGGACGGACGACGGTGCAATGGGAAATCGTTGAGATTGGAGGGGAGGATGAGGAGATGGGCGACGCTGGCGGTGTGGGTGTGGAAAGTGGGAATGGAACAAAGAGGATCAGGGTGGAGTGATCGGATCCGGTTACAAAGGGACTCATGGGTGATGACGCGTGCTATTGATGTTGACTGGGTGCCAGAAATGCAGAAGTGCTGTAAAGAGCATGGCAAAATTAGCGATGGCGTTTGGGCGGTGCATACATGGCTGTGAAGCAGTTCAGCGAATCGGACGATGAGCATGGTAGTCGCATGGCGTTGACAATCACAGTCTGATGAAATATGTGGACATGGAGAAAATGACATTATGAAGGCATTCCTTCCTGACAAAGTGACGAGCCAAAAGTCCATTTTTCGGGAAGCTGCGATATTGTAGCTGGAGAGCAAATAGAATTACAAGCACTCTCGCTCCATACTATACCACTCTTCTGTTCACAATCTTAAGAGAGCCATCCATGTACTATTACTCGAATCAATTCTGGGCGTCGTTGGCTTCAATTTACGAATGATTCGGCTCCCTCCGGGCTACCACGAGGGTGCATGACTAACAGTAATCGGTGAAGAAGTCGGGTACCCTGGAACAACCTCCCTCATCAAGACACTCATCCTCATCATCAGAGTCGCCGATCGTGCCTCGAAGGCCTTTTGCATGGTGGCTTCTCTTGCCAATTGCATACGATACGGACCTCAACATACGCCGGCTCGTCAGTCACCCTTGCCGCCTAGCGAGGCTGGCCGACTCTCGAGACATGATCTTGATACCACAATTGGTGCTCTGTCCGTCTGACTGAATTAACCGATCATCGGCGCGGTTGGCATGATGTCCGCGATACGAGACCATTTTGGTTCAAGTATTGCATGTCAGGGTCGCCTGGGGTAGCATCTCTGCACGAAGAAACCGATGTCTGCACACCACTCTGAGCTTGCACCGGAAACATCAGAAGCGGTGGTCTGAGAAGAGCATACGGACCTGCACTTCTTTATGCCATTAGAGGCACACCCTCACCACGCATGCACGATCTTCGGCCAGCATGAACTATGGCATCACACCACTCTACAACATCTCACCGTCGCCGGACTCGCACCTGGACTCTACTTCTGTCGAGGCACAGCTTACAGCGCTGACATGGAGTACGACCAGGGATTTCCTTGCGAAAATCCAAGAAGCACTACGAACCTAGATGGAATATTCTCGGTCCATGTGTACTCAAGAAGCTCATCACATCGCTCGTGAACATCACTCGCGGGACATATTTGCGATAGGTAGCCGGGCTTTCGCGAATACCGATAGCATTCTAAGCACGGCCAGGTCCGCACTGCTGGGGTCACTGCTGTGTGGTGTTATGAAGGCCACCCTGCGCTGACACCCACGAGGTGTACGGACTGCTCTGTATTTTTCATCCATAGATCAGTACGTGCACGGTACTACACGGTACTGCAATCCGCACTTTGCACATCCCAAAGATGCACCTGAAGAAGCGACATGAGTTTCTGGCCACCAGCATTGTCTTCTTCATCTCCTCATGGCTTACAATATGCCTGCGAATCTATGTACGTGGATATATGCTTCGCTCGTGGGGGCGCGACGACTGGACGATGGTTGCAACCCAGATACTGTTCACGGCATATTTGGTCGGTCAGATAGGCATCTATGTACACGGCGGCGGCCTTCATATGTGGGACATATCAGCGACGCGTAGATCCAAGGCAATTCAGGTCAGTAGTGGTCCGTGAAAACCGGGAATTGCACTATGCTTACAGAGTCTAGTATCTATATGCGGTCGAGTTGCTATACCAGCCGACCAACCTTGCCCTGAAATTTGCCATAGGCTTCTTCATCCTCCGAGTGGCTCAAAGCAAGGGACACCGGATCATCATCTATATTGTCCTCACGGTCTCGTGCTTGCACGGTCTGGCTTTCGTCATCGTACTTCTACAGCAGTGCCATCCGATCAGCGCATATTGGGAGACGAAACATGTCGAAGGCCACTACTGCACAAGTCTCAATGTATTACTGGCGCTCAACTATGCTCTCTCTGCCATTAACGTCGTCACTGATTGGACTATTGCGATACTTCCCATTTTTGTTGTACGGAAGACGCAGATGCCGCCCTTTCAGAAGCGATTGGTAGCCATTATCCTTGCATTAGGTGCTATGGGATCTGCTGCGACTATCGTACGCTTGCCCTTCCTCGGCGGGTTGAAGTCACAATATGAAAGTGCAGAAGCAGACTATATCTGTACGCACGAACAGACCTCTCGTCAGATACAGAAGCTAACGGAAACTTCAGATAATGTGATAGACGCACTAATATGGACAATAGTCGAAGTAGGCGTGGGTGCTACAGCTGGCAACATCGCCACTTTGAGGCCGCTTCTGCGAGGGTTCCGAAAGGTATGGAGTCGAAAAAGCAGCGATCCGGAGAGGCGTCGCTTCTCCCCTGAGAGCCCGCTTCGGCATGATAAGCCGCCTCGCATCGGGATCCTGCCGAGTATTGAGAAGCCCATGCCGGCCCTCCTGCCTGACAGCCGGCAAAGTGCCGAGATCCGATGGGAAGATGGCTGGGAGCGCCGCCCGCGCATCCAAAAGTCCTTCGCCTCGACTCAAGAGCGCAGTACAATGACGGCAAATTCGAACGAAAGCGATCGGAGAGCAATCGGGGAGCTGGAAAAGGGTCCGGGTTGTGTCGTTACCGTCTAGCCAGGTGCTGGCATGGCAATGGCAAGACGAGCTCGACCAAGTACTCGAAGGCACGCGCGGGCACGAAGGAAAGACTCACGGGCTCATGGCACCGAGGGAAGCGGTGAACCTCGAGACGCTACAGTACATCAGTTTTACCAAAATGGAATTGATGCGCGGCAAGTTTGCTGCTGACCAGTGTTGTTGGTCGCGACGCTTCATCTCAATCGACCTTGCATCAAAGCGCCCAGCAATATGAACGTACAATTGCGCTGCGCCACGTTCGGACTACGTCGAGACCCATTCGACGGCATAGTCTGGGTCCAGATGCGGCAATGCTATGATTGAACAAAGAAATTGGTGGACACACTTTGACAGAGCAACCAAGCTCGTCGGGGCGAGTCTTCATCAGGTCTTCTAATCTGTACCTGGATAGCGTGTACAAAAAGATACTCGGCGTCAAGTTTCGCGCTTGCGACAGCCATGGCCGAGCGTACGATCCCTTTGGGTGGAGGCGGGGACGACGATGACAGCGATCAAGACGATGAGGACGACGGTCATCAGCCTGGAGGCGAGCCGGTTGCAGAACTCATAGTATCAACTTCATCCCCTCCGGCCGAAGGAGAGCCCAAGGCGAATCCAGTCAGTCGGAAAGGAGGCAAGCGCAAAGGACTGGCCAACCCCGATGATGACCAACCGAATGACGATGGGAACGATGAGGATGGACAAGGAGCTGCGAAGCGTGTGAAAAAGGCTGGCCAGCCACCCAAAGGTCCGACAAACGACAAGACCAAAGACCCAGCCGTCCCTCCTGATGACGACCACTCAGATGGCGGTGGGGATGATGAGGACGATCAAGGACCTCCCAAGGGAGGGAAAAAGACTGGCCAAGGGCCCAAAGGGCGGAAGAGGAATAAGAAGAAAGGGCCAGCCGTCGCTGATGACGACGACGATGATCAAGGACCTCCAAAGGGAGGTCAAAAGACTGGCCCAGGACCCAAAGGTCAGAAGAGTAATAAGGGCAAGAAACGACCCGCTTCTGATAATGGCGATCATGGTGAGGGCGAGAACGACAAAGCCGACGCAGGGCCTGCCGACGATGAAACCAACACCGGACCACCACCCCCGAAAAAAGGGAAGGGAAAGCCGCCACCGCCGACTGATCGACAGCTACGACCGCGAGATAGCAAAGATCGCGTCGTCAAGAAGAATGAATGAGTTTGGGATTCGGCTATTAGAAGATCTGAATCAGAAGTTGAACTGTCCCATTTTGAGCTGACGCGCAACACCTTAATGATTGCCTTTGTACGTACGTTGTTCGGTATTTTCAGATAGTATGAAAATTGTATTGTTCACTTGCAAACTGGACGGCTGGCTCCGAAGAGTGCGACTGTTTGTTGTGGATGACAAGATTGATCCCATCGACCAGCCAAGATCAGGGGCGTCGATCGGTCCAGCGCGGCTGTTAAGTGACCTGCCCGATGGAACTACTCAGTTGTCTCGGAGTATTCTTCTTCTCACACCATTCACGAGACGTTTGACATTGATGTGAGAAGGAGAATACCTTAACATCGATGCGGTCAAAGTATAAACTGCTTGGCGCTAAGGAGCGTACCTCATCTATAGAGCGGCCGAGGCTCAAATCAAAGGGTGTAGTTAATCAAGCTCCACTTTTTCTCCATCAAATTGTGACTCTGCGGATCCTAGATTTTGGTATTCAGCACACCCATGAATTCTCGTTAGCACCTACTACCACCACAAGCAAATCTGAGTCGTTGCCTTATCGACTTTCGTTCTGCATTCTGGTATCACGAATATGTCGTTCTCCTTCGGCTTCGGATCGGATGATGATGCCCAAGAGGAGATTGCCACTGAGCAAAGGCCCAATGGCCAGTTGTCTGGAGAGACAGCCAGAATTGGCAATGCGAATGTGCCGGTAAAAGAGTTAGACCTTGAGGAACTGGTAGGTAAGACATCTTTCCTACTACCTACCTTACTTAGAAAAACACTACACCAACACGCACCCGTTGAACACGATGCCATGTATCAAAATTGCAAACTTGCTAACTATATCCATAGCTCACCAAACTACCTGACCACATAAGCTACAGCACCATCCGCATAGAATCACCTACAGGCAAGATCTTCCACCTCGCGAAACGCGACCTCTACGACGTCAAAGTCCAGCTCCTTCAAGAAGCCACGCCCTCCAACGACGCAATCATCGATCAAATAGAGCAAGCCGACATCCGCTCTGGCGTCTACGAAGGCGGCTTCAAGACATGGGAATGCTCGCTTGATCTCGCTAGCCTGTTGCTCGACAGAGGACCAAGAAAAGACATTGACGAGCTCATCAGGTGCGATCAAATCATCGAGGTATGTACGCGGCAGTCCGCTTGATCTAATCTGTCAATCTGACCCACCCTGTAGCTCGGCGCAGGCTCCGCCATCCCAACGCTCGTGCTCTTCCAGCACGCCCTCGCCAACTCCCTCCCCATCACCTTCACCCTAGCCGACTACAACGACTCAGTGCTCCGTCTCGTCACGCTCCCCAACATCCTCCTCACCTGGCTTTCGACTACCTCTCCCACAAACCTTTCAACCCTCCAAGAAACCGGCAAAAGCGAAATAGAAATCACACCGGATCTGATCCAGAACTTCAAATCCTCCCTCCAAAGCCACAGCATTACCATCCGCTTCCTCTCAGGCCCCTGGTGCTCAGCTCTCGCCGACCTCATACCGGCCTCGGCGCCGGAAATGGGGACTGTGATATTAGCAGCAGAGACGATCTACAGCCCGGAGTCCACGAAAGCGTTCGTAGAGCTGGTATGTCGTCTGCTGAAACGAGTCAAGATGTCGAAGGCTATGGTTGCGGCTAAGCGCATGTACTTTGGTGTGGGAGGGAGCGTGGATGGACTGAAGGCCGGGTGTCGGGAGGAAGGGGCGGTAGCGTACGAGATCGAGAACCACGGCGTGCCTGGGCTAGATGGCGGCGTGGGAAGGGCATTGGTCGAGGTGCAGATGTACTGATGTACATGACTTTCTGGATTGGCATATAGGGCCTTGGGCTCATCTTGTGGGTGCTACGTTCTGCATACAGATGTCGCGCCGTCCATGTACTGTATTGCACCTTCCGCTTTTCGCCACGATGGAGATGGGCTCGCCGGTGCTGGCCAGCTTGTACGCTTGTTGGCTGACCCCTGCGTCAACCTCACCTGTGGGGCTGGTGGGTGCTCCGCTTCCCAACAGGTGTAGGATAATACACGTATGATGGGTCTTTCTCAGGCTCATGGTACTGGCCATCGCAAAAACAGTCCACCCACACAGTGCCTGGAGGGACAGGGCGGTTCTGCTTGATTTTGCCAGTAGTTACATCGTAGTTGCTGCATTTCGGGAAAAAGAGGACGTCCGGTTTCTGCTTTCCTTTCCGCCCAAAGTGACGCGGGACTACTTACATCCATGAACTTGAGAGGTTCATGTCGCACTAAAGAGCATGCATGTAAGTAGTTTTGTCTTCGTCTCGAGAGCGCTGTAGTAGGTAGGTATGCACATACATAGAGCGCACAATTTTGTGTGCAGCTGTCTCGAGCACCTTGAGCTGTATTGCCTACGCCCTATTAAAGGAAAGAAGATGTGTGTTAGAAATTTCATCAAGCAGATGTGGGAGACAAAGATGGGAGGTGGATCGACGTACTGGCCGTGGCGCCTTATTACAGTACGTGCCCCATAGTGCGTCTTCTAGGGCCTTTGTTGTTGTGATTGCTGAGAAGGCGAGACTGAGGAGGTACAGCCTCATCGTGGGCGTGAATAGTATCATCCCGGGTTTCGTTGCCAACAATGGGAGAAGGTTGCAAGTGGGAGTGCTAAAGTATTTCCTCTTCCTTGCGTCTCATCTCGTGGGCGGAAATTCAGCTAAGTACGGTGACCGATTTCACAAGCGCGAAAGGCCGACTTCAAGACGAGACATAGAGGCATAGCGTACAGGATTTTAGCAATTCGAACGTCAGTCTGGCCTTCTCCATAACCACGTTTGTCAACGGCTCAGAAACATAGTAGATCAGAATATCCAGCTGTAATTGGTCCGTGGCCTCTGCAAGACGCCGAGTCAACATTATCACGAAATGACAATTACGCTGAAGACTGACATCCGAATGGGTAAGATCCTGTAATCTGTGTCTAAGACAGATTCTATTACCTACCTAGGTATTAGGCTCCACAACACCTGTATCATTCTCTTCGACACTCACCCCTCTTCTCAGGCCCTTGGCACCGCTGTGACGCGTTGAGCTGTTGTCCGGAAATCACGAAATCTGATGAGGGACTTCAGGGTGTCCGTGACGCGCATCATGCGCGTGGCAGCCTTCTTTTGGGGGCAGGGTCAAGAATCGTAATTGAGCATGCGCGAGCCGCAATGAGGTGAATCAATGAGGTTCCGTACTCATACGAGCCGGCAACCGCAAGAGAGCATTGCCGGTCATGCTATCTTGCCCTGCCGGCGTCGTGGGATTTGTGCTTGAGTTCGAAGCTGAGCAGCTGTATGAACACGGTGCCTACGGTCTCACACGGTGAACCCACCACCCCTCCTCTCAGCCTCATCGATGCCGAAACCCAAGACCAAGCGGTACAGATCCCTCATCCAAGCCCACTGTTCGCTTGATCCGAGCCACTTCACCGACTTCGCGACTTCGCTGGCGCCGAGTCGTCGCGCGGGCAGGCTGTGTACGTTCAGCATGGACTTATCATTCACTACAAGTTTCTTGTACAGCTCCAGGACCTTCTTCTGCCATAACAACGCGCCAAAAGCGGTGACAGGAAGAGTCTTGACAAAGCTGGGCAAGTTCTGGCCGGAATTCTTCTTGTAGCCAGTGTGCATGGCGGCTTTGAGCAGCAAGTAGCGAAGCCGTGCAAGATGACCTTCTTCCGAGCTCGCTGTAGCCGTGGAGGAGGTGCGTTGCGATGAGGCTGAATCGGAGTAGCCGCTCAAGACAGACGCATTGCTTGACCAGCGCTCGTGGTGGGGTGCCCCGCCACGCACGGACCCACCGCTTTTGCTCGCAGGTCCAAGTACGAGGATGTTTGGGATGTTGACGGTGTCAGGAGAAGACGCCGAGGACGTCATGTCGTCAAAGATCGTGGTTGGTGTCTCAGGCACCGTCCCGACGCCAGTGTCGGTCTGCGCATCATGGTACTGTTCGTTGCTCATACTTGAACTACTTATTGCCTCTGGACTTTGCCTTGACCCGTATGAAGACTGCGAATTGTTAAGACTGCTCGAGAACGTCGGTTGACTTGGCCTTGGGGTACCGCGTTCGGGTCGGATCTGTGTCCAGCCTTCGCGAAACAAGTCACAAAGCTCCCAACAGGCTTGAACGGCAGACCCGAGCAGCTCCTCATGCGGCGATTTGCCTTCCTTGGTACTTTGACGCAGGTTGAACAACATTTCGGCAAGATTCCAACATGCTCGCAGTAGAGCGTCGGTCTCTTGAGGTAATGAAGTTCGCTGTTTCATTAGTCGATGACACATCGTGATATAAAAGTCCATTGTTCGCTCATTGAACGCTTCAGGTAGTGCACGGACATGCGTATTGTAGAGATGGTTGTTCAACTCGAAGCTCACACGCAAGACCGCATCGGAAGCTTCTTCACCTTTTTGGCGGGCATCGAAAAGCGACTGACAAAAGTCACGGCATAGCTCGAGTGTTGGTATGACCTGCTCGGCGTGATCTTCATCTCGATGGTCGTATAGCTGTTGGCACAATCTCCAGCAGCTTCGCCATGCTTGTTCCTGGATATCTTGTTTGCCCGCGAACTTGAAAGTCCGCTGTCGATAGCTGGATGAAAGCGCAGCAAGGGTATTGCAAAGAGTCCAGCATTCGCTCAGGGCAGTCTGCAATGCGGCAACTTCAGCTGCAGCCTCCTGCAAGCTTTGCTGCATTGCCTGGCTGATGCTGTTCTCGCCGATGAGACCAGCAGTGTCTGGCCTCTCATTGCCATCGTCATCCTCGTCCTTGCCCTCTGGTACGTCTATGGTCTCAGGTCAGCGAAGGACTTCATGCTGCTTGAACGGCGTCCGAACCTTCAAGCATGGATGCTCGCTTGCTCCTGCGCTTCCACTCCTCCTCAAGTTCTTGCCTCGACTGCGCACGTGGCGTCCAACGGTCCATGATCCGAGGCACGTCCGTGTTAACAGGTGAGACTAGCTTCTGCGCTGAACGTCAGCTGTCGTCTGATAGAAATTTTAACATCAGCACACCTTATCAGTATGTGATTGGCTTGGGACAGGCTCCGGCGTGTTTGGTGACACAACTGTCGCCTTTCCAGAGCTCTCAGAAACTGTTGTCGGCGAGGTCTGACCTGGCTTCTCTCCCTCAAATTCTTTGAAGCCGCTCGGCGCATGAATGACTGATTGCGGCTCTTCTTGAGTCGAATCTGATCGCTCTCTTGTCGGCAGCAATGTATTGATCTTCTGTGGTCGATCCTGTCTTGCCGTCAGACTTGTGCATATAGCAGAGGACGTAACACCATACGCTGCGCGCACTCATTGCGCTCTGTGGACTGGTCACAGATGCTGGACTTGTGATCTCAATATCCGGAGACACCAGCTCCCCGTCCGCATCTGTGCCTGGAGACTTCACGCCTGACTCATCCTGCGCTTCCTCATCTATATCCGTGTTCTCGGTCCCATTCGAGTCCACGGGCGACGGCTCTATTTGCTGTGGGTACGGGCTAGGTGGTGGAGCCAAAGAGGTCGACGGGTCCGAGAACCTACAAACCGTGATCAGCATCGCCTGCTATAACATGCTCCAAGGCTTTCACGACCACAGCATACCTGTTCGCCGAGCTCCCTGGGAGGGTGTTGTGGTACGGCGGAGGTGAGCTTGGTGAGTCTGTATATGGCGAGAATGCGGACGACACTCCGCCGCCGCTCGGTGAGGGCATGAGTGGACTCTTCAAAGCCATGGCGGCTTTTCCAGCACGACTCCTGCTAGCAATGATAGCAGAGCCTTGAACCTGCAGTGCTACGTGCTTCGACGGATCAAGAACGCAGCATTTTAGTCTGTCGTAGGAGGCGCGTATGCTGCGGTCCGGCCACAGCGACGCACCAGGCTGCCTGATTTTGGGCTTCTCGCGTCCTTAGAGACTTATGCCACCTGAGCAGCTGCTGCTCGGCAGATAGCGAGGTTGGCAGTCCGCAAGCAGAAAAGCTGTATGTACCTAGTAGGCAATCTTGAAAGGCGCAGAAGCTACAGGGTCCCCACTGCGCATATATGCGGCGCAATTGGCGCGATGCCACCTAGGGTTAAGTACAGTACTTGTTCCTCGGCCACGCGATGGCAGGGTTAGGGACACGCAAGATGCCTATCAGTCTCGTCTATCAGGCATGCAGGACGATGGTCTGGTCGAAGAAAGGAATATCCGTGGTAAGGTATTCACTATGGCTATTCACCGCCGCCGCGCGACCAATGATTGCGGAGAAGGCAGCAGACACACACACAACCAACTCGCTGAACAACAGGCTCATGCGTGCAAGCGGCCGGCTCGAGCGTTGATGCACTTAAGCGCCGTGTATAGCGCCAAGGTTTTGGGCGTTATACCAAAGCATACTAGCTCGCTGACTAAAGCTACCTTTCGTGTGGGATATCACCAACGTCTTGCATGTTCCTCCTGCCCTCCCTGCGATAATCCCTCTCAGGCTGGCCTATTGTGCTGCTTGGAGACTGATCGGCAATGCCAACACCAGCCCGTGGTCAGCCGAGTGCTAACCTTCACCGGAAGTCCCCACGGACAAATGAGAAAGCCGCATGAGTTCTGCGGCTTACGAGAATGCTGCTTTGAGTTCTGTGCCTCCTGCAGGCACCGGCAGGCTGCAGCCATGCGCATTATACGACCCGTTATTGCCGGCGGAGGCGGACGATGCCTCTGTTGTCACGCTGTGCACAGACCGGGGCATAGCATCAGATCATGCGTGCACATGGGCAACGGAGCGAAGACCGAACAGCTCCAGAACGCATCATGCTGACAAGCTCCTCTACCTCCTCGGACTACCGCCGACCCAGAGGCGCAGGCCGCGTGCTCGCTCCATAGTGCTGGGCTCGGATAGCCGCCAAATAGCCGCGAAGGGTCAAAACGTCTTGTGAACTTCTGGCCTTGGTATCGACGCGTGGATCCTTTATATCTTCGATCCACATCACTGTCCTGCGACGGACTTGCCTTAACAAATCATGCCATCTCCATTGTGAACGCTTCATCTGCAGGCTTCACTGAATCAAGAACTTCAACAGACTTGACAAACCGAGAACCTGCAGGCAGCTACAAGCGTCAGGACCGGGAGTCAATAAACATAGCATGAGAAATAATATTCATAGCATCGGGGGATTGTTGTTCCGACAGAACTTCAACATCATGAAGGTACACCAATACCACGACATTACAACACAACCAGCGCGTCATAAGTGATGATTATTGCATGCTGAAGATGAAAAAGACAATAATGAAAGCATATCTTGATTTAAGATTGATTGAACATGTGGTTGTTGAGATATGACAGTCGGAAGGTAATATCTGAAGCTGCTGACTTCCGGTTGCTCCGAACATTAATATAATGCTGTCACGGTATTGCTGGGGGCGCCAGTGAGGTTGAAAGCATTACTGATGGGGCCATGGATAGCGATTTGCCCCGACAAAACTATGTGTGTATGTTTATGTAGGAAGGTGAAATGCAGTAATAGCACGCGATGGCGACGCGCCGGGTCTGTGATACAATGTACACACAGGTTTGGCCGGTGTGCTGTGATGTGCGCACGGCGGGAGCAGCCGGCCCCCGGAAGCCGTGACCCCGTTGCTATGAATATTATTTCTCATGCTATGTTTATTGACTCCCGTAGGAACCACATGGAATTAGCAAAACCCGCTCAGATACGCCCAGCTACATCCGTCCGAACGATCGATTCTAAGGATCCGAGCAAGATGAACCGTTCATGCAGCCAATTCTCTAGAACAACCCGTTGGTACACATCGTGGCAGCCACCAACAACACTCTTAAGCGCCCGGCTTGCCATCCGTGATGCAGACCAGATCCACACCAAGCCCGTGGCAACTACTAGTTGCCCTGATTCCATCATATGAGATCTCCACACGCTTTGCGGCGTGACATCGACAGCTCAGACTCCAATGCCTCGGACAACAGGACCAACACCTACGCCCGATAGATCTCCAAACTCACTCATCCTAGCAGCCTCCACGAAAGCCCGTATGCCGCTTAAAATCGCACACATGCCAGACGAGTACAGAATGCGTGAGGCGTGGATAGCATTAAACCTGTATCGATGCAAGATTCATATCGCGTGCAGTGACTGTTCCACTAGCATACATTACAGCTCCCATCTAGTCGACCAAGCCAACAAACATATATGCCAGCGCTGTACAAGCGAATGATGCGGGTATCTTTGCTCAGCAGTGCAAGGCCCAAACTGAGAAGGCCAAAAAAAAATAAAAAAAATTACCATCCCAGGAAAACCTCCCAAAACGCCTCGCTTGCTCGCTCACCAACCCAAGCATCCCAAAACAACCCAACCTAATTCTATCATCCAAACCCTCTAACAACACCTCCCACTCCCACCCCCACTACTCCCCGGCCGACCAATCCTAAACACATCCCCCCACCCGCCCTTCCCCTTCCTCCTCCTCCTCGTCGTCGACCCAAACCCATCCGCCGTCAACCCACTCTTCACACTCGACCCATCATCAAAACGATAATAATCCGCATCGCCATACTGTATCCCACTCATACTGTCGTCCGGATCGATCTCGCCCAACTCAATCTTGGTCAAAATCGTGCTCGCCAACTTCCCAAACACCTCATCCACATTCTCGCCCGAGAGTGCTGAAACCTCCATGCTAGCCGGAATGCGATTCTGTGACGCCCACGCCGCCGCGACCGAAGCCGGCACCGCGCGACCACCGGGGGCCATAGTGGCACGCATCTGCGATCCCAGCGTGGCTCCAAGGGTACTGGTCGAGTAGGTCGACGGCAGCGAACCCGGCTCATCCTCCAAATAATTCGGCATCACCCCACCCACGCCCTCCGCCAAATCCACTTTATTCCCCACCAAAACCGTCGACAACAACGGGCTCGCCAACGCCCTCGCATCGCTCAAAAACGTCGGCAACTGCGCAAAGCTCCCTGCGTCCGCCACATCATACACCAGCACCGCGCCCGCCGCCCCGCGATAATAACTCCTGCTCACGCTCCTGAACCTCTCCGTCCCCGCCGTATCCCACAGCTGTAACTTGATCCTCTTCCGCCTGCCCCCCGTGCCGACTTTGACGATCTTGCTGGCGAATTCCACGCCGATGGTCTGCGAGCTGAGGACGCGCCATTCGTTCTTCACGAAGCGGTGCAGGAGACAGGATTTCCCGCTGCCGGAGGGCCCCAGCAGGATGATCTTGGCGAGGTAGTCGTACATGCTGGCCATTTCTTGGCCCGGCGGCGCGCCGCGCAAACTGTTGCGGCTGGAGGCCGTCGAGTGGGCGCGTTGGCGCGGCATGGTTGGGTGTGGGTGTGGGTTGTAGGGGCGTAGGGTAGGTGTGGTCGGAGCGGGGGTTTATTGTGAGGACATGATGTGGTGATGGTGGTGGGTGTAGGTCATGGAGCGTCACGCTGTTACCGGATTGGTCCAGGACCAAGCTATCGCGATGCGAAGCTCGACGTTCAAGCATGTGACGTGGAGGCGGTCACACGAGGATGATCCCTGTCCGGATAAATATGCAAGCGATATAGCCGATCTTTGTCAGCATGATGTGTAAGAGCTGTCCATCAATCCCTATCCTCACATCGACTCTACATACAACGCATGGAATAATTCCTCGTTCGTACTCTCTGCTCCCTCCTCTTGCACCCAAGGCCAAAAAAGCAGATAAACGACGTTCTCCTCCAGATCACCTCTACACAAAACAGCGAATTTGTTGCGCCTCACTGGCTTTACCAGATCTCATGCATACTATGCACTAGACCAAACCGTGGAGCTGGACATAGGGTTCGATCATTGACGTGCATTTAGGGTATCAGAAAACTGCCCAGCCCTCAGGACGGACCAACACCTCCGCCATGCATTCAACACCACGAAAACACCTACATTCACAACCCATGCATATACACCACCTCCCCCTACACCCGATCAAGTCAAGTCTTCTTATACTTCTGCCAAAGCAAAAATAGTCAGCACCCACTCGCTCACCCTCACAAACCTCACCAGCGAAAACAAAAAGAAAAAGGGGGAACAAAAAAAAACTCACATCTTCAACCCTCCTCCCCCCCTCCCTATCAATCGCATTCCCAACCCCCAACAACGTATCCCCGACCGCCCTCGTAGCCCCAATCACCGGCCTCAAAAGCACAACCGGTGCGTACCGCCCCACCGCCACAGCCGCCGCCCCGGGACTCGCGCTGTCCAGCACCTCGCCTTGGACCGCGATGAAAGCATCCCGCGCCGTGAGCAGATCCCGCTCTAGATTGCGACGCGCGGCGCGTAGACCGGAGAAGATGCCCAACGGCTGATTCGCGTAGGAGGAAATAGCCCTCGGCTCGTGCTCTTCCTCGTCGCCCTCAACGTCCTGCCATCCTCCCTCCGCCCTGCTCGCCTCAGCAGACGGCGCCAAGAACCCCTCGGTGCCTTGCAGCACGTTCCCCGTCCCGATCGCAATCTTCGCCCCCAATCGCGCCAGCTCACTCGCCGTTGTCTTCCCAAACTGGAACGCTCCCTTCCTCACGCTTCGCACCAACCTCCCATCCTTCTTGTATTCTCTCACAGGAATTGCCACCACATCCTTAAACCCGGCCCCAAGATTCGACAAATGCCTAACAGCAGCCACACCGGCAACGATCTGGGGGAGCTGCCGGCGTGTCACGTCCGGCATCCAGATGTCGTTGAGGGTTTGGTGAATGGGCTCGAAGCCGCGGAGGCCGTAGACGATGGTGTGTTTGAGGCGGATCGGGGCGTAGTCGAGGGCGGCGAAGTTGATGAGCTCGCCAGTCTTGCCGGAGCGGAGGAGGGCGTAGTCGACGCGTTTGGGCTTGTAGTCGAGACGGATGTCGACGGTGTCGACTTCGAGGCGTTGTAGGAAGGGTTGTTCGTCTGGTGATTTTGGCGCTGCCGATGCGTCGGTTTCGTCTTTGAAGCTGAAGAAGCGGACGATGAAGTCTAGACAGTCCTGGTCCACGTGCAGTCTCAAAGGTAGTAGAGAAGCGTGGATGGTGAGTTCGCTTGCGGAGTAGTCCTGTAGCGTCTTCACATTCGCGATTTCTAGATGCACCATCGGCTTCGCCATCTCCCTGTCCTTGACACCCTCATCGAGACTGGTCAGGAATTTCTTCCAGGTTGACGTCGAGAGATTATCATAAATCTCAAAGTCCTTCACTCTTACGTCCACTGAGCTATTCACATCGCCGTCTCCAGGTGGAAAGACCAGAACATCTGCGCATAGATTGTGCAACTCGATTGACACCTTGTGGGTCCTGCTCCGCTCAATCTTCAGCCTTCGCTTAGGCGCTTGCCTGATAGGCCGCCCAGAGGCAGAATACTGCGTCGGTCTTGACATATTCGAGACAGGCTGGCTCTCCGTCTCGCTTGCCGTGTCATCTATGGCCCTGTTCATCTGCCGTCTCAAATCCTGCGGGTCGGAATTCGAAGGAATCTGGATGTAAATCGAGTTGAACAGCACGTCTCCAATGATGTCTTCCTTGTCTTCTCTAGCTTCCGCTGAGACTCGTCTTCTTGCCATGCGCTCTTCGTGCCGCTGCTCCATCACTTCAAAGCCGTGCGTGATGCCGTCACGGGTCTTGCGCCAATCATAGCCGTCATGGAGGTGCCACAGGATATTTGCATCCCGAAGGCGAAGGCAAAAGGGCAGCTTCTGCTGTTTATCTGCATTTTTGGGTTTCCTGCCTTTGATCGTCGGGGGCGCAAATCGATGCTGAGACCCCAAAGCCTGGTGACTGGTCCCCAGCGCATCGAAACCAAAGTCTTCAATCTCGTATGATCCAAGGTCGACTGGATCCGGCTTTATTGCGGTCTTACTCTGCTTGTTGAGCTCCCTGACCAGAGCTGCGTCACCCATTGCAATATCAGCAGGCGCCATGGTCAACTCAAATGGATCCTCCTCCAACAGAGACTCTGCCGTATCATCAAAGGCGCCACTGGTCCCATCGTCGTCGCCGGGCTCGTCCACACCGCCGAGCATACCACTGACAGGCCCGTACAAGCTTGCCGACATGCCAGATGCCAGCAGAAGATCGTCATCATCATCTGGCATTACAGATGCCTCCTGCAGTGACTTCGATGGCTCCGAGCTTTGATCTTCTTCGGCGTCGAAAAGCATCTCGGGCATCGCTTCCGATCGAGGCTTTTTCTCTGGTTCGCCGGTGAACGAGGCCATCATATCCTCAATTGTCATCGGCTGCGTACGATACTTCGGCTCTGGACTAGGTGGCGTAGGTGGAGCCAAGCCGCCCAGGATGGCGAAGAGAGTCTGGGTCGAGTCTGCACAAGTCTCTAGTAGAAGAAGCTCGCTGGATACATCGACCTCGACGGTCTTGTCTCCGCCTTCTGCGCCTTCAGCCTGAACTGCCAGTCTCATGGATCGAATGGAGCCTAGCGAGATGAATCCCTCTTGCGAAAGCGCTGCAGTCAATTTCGTATCTGTGGATACGTTGCTCGGAGCACGTCGCGAAAGCGCGCCTCCCATCGGATGAAACGTCGCATCATCTGTAGCGAAAATAGCGGAGCGTCGCAGCTCTAATGTAGCCGTCACCTTGTCTTCAGGTGGCAAGAGTGTCGAGAATTTTGCGTCACTCAACACCAACATTCCCTTCGCGGGAATCTTATCTGGTTGGAGTCCTATGCCGGAGTCGTGGATCAATACATCAAGCTTGGTTTGCTTTTCTGGTGGCGATGCCCCTTGCCCCGGGATCTGTTGTAAGCGCTTTTGGGCGTCAGGTCTGGTCAGGTTGGCAACCGATTGTGCTAGCTCGGTGAAAATATCCTCCGCAGGCTGCTGCCAATCCATATTGGTCAATGCAAGAATGGTCGGAACGCTGTACTCTACGAGCGTGTTGAAGACCTTGATCTTAATCACGGGCTCAGCCTCACCCAGATTTCGCACCATGAACATGGGCAGCGCATCACCATTGCCATTCGCCGTGGTCAACGGATGCAGAAGAACGGCATGGCCGACTCGATCCACCTGGACAGTGCCCAGTGATAAAGCCAGTAATGGTGGCGCGCCAACGTGCGCGCAATGGAAGTCCTGTCCGGTGATTTGCAGCTTCCCAAATCGATCATTGACGGGCATCTGGGCCTCGAATGCTTTGACTCTCGCCAATGTCAGGAGACCAGGTCGATCATCATCAGGAAGATACTTTGCGACAGCAGAGAGCTTGCTCAGCTCGCTGCCCATAGCTCCCAAAGGCTCCAGGCACTCCCATTGTGCGACTTTGGCTTTGACGTCGCCGATACCAATACGTGCAAGTGAGCCCTTATGCCGCTGTCGGGTCAGTGTGTCGATCAGGACATCGTCGCCATCGTACTTATCCTTCGACGGGCTGACCAGACTTATCAGCCTTTCAACGTCCCTCTCCGTTGGCGCATTCAAGAAGTCGAATTTGACGTTGGCGACGTCAATGGAGAGCGGCTCAAGGTCGAGCTTGTCAACATAGGGACCACTGAGGATGACATGGGCAACAGTCGCCGAGCTGCCTGTCTCTCGGTAGATCGTTTTGATTTTCGTGGTCCGGAGACTGACCGCGCAGGCATCTCCGCGGAGCGTGATGTTCGTGCCACCCAAGTTGCCGTTCAGTTTGATCTCGGAGCCTTTGGGCGTTGCCACCGGGTCGCCTTGGAAGCGAACGCCCTTCACCGTCCGAGCAGTTGGGGCGGAAGATGGTAGAGGACTGCTTTCCGAGAGCATCGAATTGCTCAGCTCGAGGATACCACCGATACCACCAAATGAGCTCAATGTGTCGTCGATAGCGTTCATGTCTAGTTCAAGCTTGAGCGGAAGGGTCTCGACAGTAATATCCGTGATTGAGCGTCCCGTCGCCGTAGTCCGGGAGGTGGACACCGTGGCGGCAACGTCGGGAGTGTGGTCAGTGAAGATGAGGGACGTCTTCAGGCCGCCATCGCGATCGAATGCCAGCAGCTCAGTCCCGCTAATGAATGTCTTGAAACGTCCCAGCCGAAAGTCAGTATCGCCATGGCCAGTACTCAGACTGACATCCTGCAGATGAAGAGCAAGTAGCTCGGGCTCGCCTGATGGTGCGTCCGTCCGTTGAAGCCGCTCAAAAAGCGCGACATGGAAGTGGCCAATGGAAGCATGTATAGGTATGCTATTGTTCAACCTTGCAGGCTCCTTCGAGGGAACCCACTGTGGGCTAACAGATTGATTAGATTTGAAGCCGCTCATTGCGACCACGCTCGTCTTGCAAAGCAATCGCAAACAAGCGAGATCAGCAGCTACATCCACATTGTTCAAGCTGATGTCCAAACTTTGACCGAGGTCTGCGTGGTCAGTAGCAAATGTTGGTGACCAGAGCACACTTTTCTCTTCCTCGTATGTGGGCGAGGACCCTTGCCGGCGAGAGCTTGCGGGTTCAGCGTACGTTGAAAAGGCTCCGGGTAGTCCTTGACCCTGACGAAAGCGACTGCTTGCATGTTGCTTCGCGGGTGGCGCCGACAGTACCTCAGCATGCTGATTAGATTGCCCATTTGGAAGACCTAAAACAATTTCATCAATGGACATTAAACGCTTTGCCACAAGGGCTGATTGATGCCTCCGTCGTAGCTCTGGTGAATGAGCGCGAGGCGTCACATTGCCTGAAGTGGGACGCCGGTCTTCATCTGCTTCTTGGAAAGCATGATGGCTTTCGCTTGCGCCGTCAGCAGCATGAATATGCGGCTCCGGCGATTCAGTGCGATCGTTCTCGTCGGCATCGTGAGTCCAGCCGCCTGGAATGGCCATCTTAGGACTGTGGGTCATGGCGCTCATGTACATGCTCTCTGCTTCTTCATGGCTGTACAACTTTGATTGAGCAAGATCTTCTATCTGTTCATCTGTGCGGCCTATTAGATTGGCGCTGACTGAACGCGGCCTTTCCGGAGATGGACATTCGGAGTTGATTGCGGACGTCTCTAGGGCATATTGCTTGTTGTCCATGGGATTCTCCTGGAGCTCTGCAGCGGGTCCAGGAGTAAGCGGCTGGAACGTACTGTGCTGGCTTTGGTCGATGGCGGGCCACGAGCCTGGACTCTCATGTACGCGATGCTTGTCGGGAGTCATTGGCCGTGGCCAGGACCCAGGACTCTGCAGAATTCGATCGTATGGAGACATTGGACGGCGAGTCCTGGCAGCAGTCGGACTAGTGCTTCTCGACATGTGAGCAAGTGGAGTAGAGGCTCTAGCGAGCAGCAAGGAGTCAGGTAAATCATCACCGCTGGTCATCGAGTTCCACAAATCTTCTGGAGCCGGTGTAGCCGCCTGACTTCTGCGAGAGCCCCAGCTGATGTTGTCGTCTCCGGGCTGAATGTCCAGGGCTGTGTTTGCAGGGTATGTCGATTGAAAAATGGTGCTTTGGAGAAGGTCTGGAGGTGGGTCAGCGGTGTCCTCTGCGACAGATGCGCGCATCGAAACATGTGCTGAGAAGGATGGAAAATCGTCCTGCAGTAGACGATGACCCGAAGAGGCCGCGGACATAGCTGAAGCACGTGGGACCGGTGACTCAAAGGACGTTCTGCTTTGCCCAGAGCTTTGACTAGATCTCTTGGCGGCTGTCGAAGAGGGCCGTGTCGATGCGTCGGACAACTCGGTAATGACAGTGGCGTCGGACAGCAGATCAAGCGAGATGTCGGACAGCTTGATATTCCGCTTAGCGGCCGGCGCACCGCCAGTCCTGGCGCTTGTCGTCGACTCTAGGCACGCTCCAGGGACTCGCAAGCGCAATACCAGGGGTACCGAAGCACTGCCGTCGCCACCGACGTCCGTCTCCAGCCTGATCTCGACGTTCTTGATCTGAGCCGTCAAGCGGTCCTGTATGCCTTGGATGAAGCCTGACAGGAAGCCGGGGAGAGAAGTGCCAGTGCCCACGCCAACCGAGCTCTGACTGCTCTCACTCATGACGGACTCCTCCATGCCCTTGTCCTCGGTCGCCAGCGCCGCCTCCATCTCCCGCCGCTCTTCTGCCGGCTCGTGCTGCAAGAACGACATGGCCATCTCCTGCGTGGACGGGATGTGCAGCGCATCGTCATATCGACTCGGCGGGGGCGGGGGCGGGGGCGGGGAGTGTATCCTGCGGTGCACTTTCCTGTGTTGCGGACTCCTCGCGCTGGCGGGCGAGCGCGCCCTGCTCTTGCCTGTGTCTTTGGGAGGGGACTCAGGCGCCTCTTGCAGCCTGGCGGTGATCTCCACGCCGTCAATCTCCACGTCGATGCTCGACTGCCACAAGTCTGTCGGGATGCGTGCCCGGAGCAGCAGCACTCTTGCCGTCTCGACACGCAGCCCCGGAGGCAACTCGGCGAACGTCTTCAACGCCTCCACATTCAGCCCGACGTTCCGCAGCTCGATCTCGCTGTTGAGCCCAATCTTGCCATAGACGCCCGGATCGATGGATTTCTCGTCGAGGAAGCCGCTTTTGGTGATGAAGTAGCGCAGGGCGTAGCTAGTCAGCTTCGTCTGCCACCACGACATGTTCGGCTGTCTGGACGAAACCAACGAGGCACTACGAGGGGAGTCTACGTGGTCTGCCGCCGCTCTGTTTGCGGTCGTGGTTGCGTAGGAAACGGCCTGGGCGCAAATGGGGTACATGTATGCCTGAGGCTATGAACGCGCTGCGTCATGTTGGTGTGTGCATGAGGTGGTACATGTAGGGACACAGCTCGCTGCCTGATGCCAAAATGCCAAACAGGACGAATGTGCTTGCACAGTAAGAAGTACATCTGAAGATGCCCAAACCAGGCGTTCTATTACTAGACGTAGATACTTTATGAGATCGCACGCGCTGACGCTGTCACATGCCCCGCGACATCACCGACAGGGATCCCCGCGGCCCGAGCGCCTATCGATAAGGACGCCGTACCCTTGGGATCACCACGAGTACGGCCGTGACGTCTCAATGTCCCAGTCGCTATCATTGTTGATATCAGACAGTACACCATGGATTCGCCCAAAGATGACATCGACGAAGAAGAGGCCTTCCGCCAGGCCGAGGGCGTTCCGTCCCTCGACCAGCCATTCCTCCAAAAATACCTTGACGGCCGCGACTCATTGGTGGTCCAAGAGAAACGACAACGCAGCGATCATGCCTTCCGAGAGACAATGTCCCCAATGGCCCGAGAAGCGTCTGCCATCGTCTCCGCAATCCGCTTCGAAGAGCAGCAGACGCTCTGGAACCCACACTTCGAAGACAACCTCGCCAAGCAAGAAGACATTCAGGTCCATCCCGGTATGATGTTCAGTCTCGCCAAGGACCGCATGGAGTCGTCGAAGCTATGGAAGATCGTCAAGAAGATGCCCAAAGGCACCCTGCTGCACTGTCATCTGGGTGCTTTGGGGGATCTGGACTGGCTCGCCACAGAAGCCCTTGCCACCGAAGGCCTCTGTATCAGCGCCAAGGCCCCGATGGACACTCCTGCCTCCCGTCAAAGCACAGTGATTCACTTCAAATACGTCAAGCAGTCAGACAAAACCTCCTCCCCACAAATCCTATGGGATGCATCATACAATGCCAACACCTACATACCCCTCCCCACCGCCGCCTCCTCCTTCCCCGGCGGCACCGACGCCTTCATCACCTGGTTCAAGTCCCGCGCCTCCATCACCCACGAAGAATCCCTCCAACAACACCTCGGTCCCAACGACATCTGGCAGAAATTTCTCTCCACCTTCGCAATCCTCGGCTCCCTCCAACACTACGAACCCATCTTCCGCAAATTCGTCCGCTACTTCCTGCACCAACTCCACGACGACGGCGTCCGCTGGGTCGAACTACGCTCCGTCTTCGTCGAGCCCTGGACCCGCGCCAACCAAGAACAACCCGACACAGACTTCGAGAGCATGTTTGCAGCCCTCGAAGAAGAAATCGAGTCCTTCAGAGCGTCCCCCCAAGGCCAAGGCTTCTGGGGCGCCCGCCTGATCTGGACCACAATGCGCCACCTCCCCACCAAAGGCATCATCGAAGACATGAAAGCCGCCATCGAAATGAAACTCCTCTTCCCGGACCTAATCTCCGGCTACGACCTCGTCGGCCAAGAAGACGCCGGCCGCCCGCTCGCAGACCTCACCCCCGAACTCTTCTGGTTCAAAAAGCGCTGCGCCGAAGCCGGCATCGACCTCCCCTTCTTCTTCCACGCCGGCGAAACCCTCGGAGACGGCGACACAACCGACGAAAACCTCTTCGACGCCGTCCTGCTCGGCACCCGCCGCATCGGCCACGGCTTCAGCCTCTACAAACACCCTCTCCTAACCGACATGGTCAAAGAAAAGAAAATCCTCGTCGAATCCTGCCCCGTCTCCAACGAGATCCTCCGCCTCACGTCATCTGTAATGTCGCATCCTCTCCCCGCCCTCCTCGCCCGGGGCGTCCCCTGCAGTCTCTGCAACGACGACCCGGCGATCCTCGGGCAGGGCGCGAGCGGCATGACTCACGATTTCTGGCAAGCGCTACAAGGGTGGGAGAATCTGGGGCTCGAGGGTTTGGCGTCGTTGGCAGAAAATAGCGTGAGGTGGGCTTGTTTCGAGGATCAGAGTGCCAGAGACTGGCGGGCGGATTTGAAGGCCGGGGCGGTCGGGAAGGGGGTGAAGGGGGAGAGGATGAGGGAATGGGCGGCGGAGTTTGAGAAGTTTTGTCAGTGGGTTGTGCTGGAGTTTGGGGCGGATGTCGAGTTTGATACCCTGGATTAGAGGCGGGCTGGCATTCAACAGGATGGGAGGGTTTGAAAAAGGAACTCAACGACAGCATCAGAATACATTCAAACAGTCGCAGCATACCCATCACAAGCCCCAACCCCGCACCATCACACCTCACTGCGGCCAAAAAAACGGGTTCCGCCGCTGCCCAATCGCAAAACTCTTCCGTCTCGCCATGCCCCTCTGTCGAGCCTAAGTACAAATCAGTCAGCCGCCAAAACTCTCACCTTGACTCCAACCAAAACACCCCCCAACCCCCTCTCCTCCTCCAAAAAAAAAAAAACCAAAAAAAAAAAAACTCACCTCCCTCCCCCTCCTCTCCCTCCTCAAAACCTCCATATCATCCACCCCCCTCCCGACCCCAGCAACCCTAAACCGCACCAAGCCCTCCCTCCCACCCCCCAACAGCCCCCCCTCACAGCCAACCCCCGGCCTCCACCCCCCCTGGGCCCACAACTCGGTCAAAAAACACTCCTCCCGCCCCAACATGCCCTCGAACCCCAACAGCCGCGGCATAGCCGCCTCAATCTCGCGCGTCAGAAACTGCCACGCGCGGCCGTGGCCCGTGACGCCGATGTTGGCGTCGTAGAGCTGTTGGCAGCCGGTGCAAGAGGCAGGGCACGAGTAGTGGGTGAGGAAGGCGTGGGTCATTTCGTGCAGGAGGGTGGAGAGGAGGGCGCGGGGGTTGAGGACGTGGAAGGGGTGGGTCGGGTTCAGCAGGATTAGGGCTTGGTTTTGGTTGTGTGGGGGGAAGATGGTGAGGCCGCGGTGGGTGGGGGGGAGGGCGTGCGGGGGGGTATTGCCCCAGTGGAGCGTGAGGTGCGGGGTGAGGGCGGAGAGGAAGAAGATGGAGGCGAGGAGGTCGAGGGCTCGGGCGAGGGTTTGGATGTTGAGGCTTGCGAGGTCGTGGGTCCAGAGGTTGGGAGGCGGGGAGTGGTGGCTCGCTGATGCCCATTTTCGGGAGCGTGGCTTTTTCGGTTGCTGTTTCCATGCTGGACTGGCGGTGCTGAGAGCCCACCAGTGCTTCCATTCCCGCAGTGCGTCTTGTTGACGCTTGGTCATGGGGTGGGATGTCGCGAACGATTGCGCAGCGAGGTTCGCTAGGTTCCAGGCGTCGTGGGACCGGAACCGCAGGCCCTGGATGTTGAGGAGGCGTGGTGTATCGGCTGGGTGGCGGTGTGGGGAGTATAATGTTGGTGCGCAGCGAGGACAGGTGCAGCGTTGGGTGGTGGGTTGTCTTGGGCTGGTGAGGTCTGCTCTTATGCGTTGGACACGCATAAGGGAGAGCCTGCGTTGGAGTGTCTTGGTGGGGGGTGCGAGACCGCTGTCGTGGCGGCATCGGAAGGCTTGCGTTTGGGTTGACGCCATGTTGCTGTGCAGGGCGGCAAGGTGGAAAATGTAATTCAGATCGTTCCGCGTGTTGGAAATCAGATGGAGGTTGAATTTCAGATGAGGGTTGTGGGAAGTTATATATATATAGTTGAGAGAGCGAAAGTGGCGATGATAAGCATCAATCTGACCGCAGTGATGGAGATCACATGAAGCTCGCCATTAAGTCACCTCCAGCTTCTCAGCGTCAGTCATCCGGCTCATTGCGATTTCGACTGGCCAGCATGTTTATCCAAACCCTTGAACAGATAAAGTTTAAGTGTTGCTCCATTCTGAGCCAACAGGTTAGTAATCAGTGAGTATCATCATACGGCGTCTCATTCGCAGAGAATCATGTGTCGAATCGTTGCTCAGTGTCGTAATCACAAGCGGCCGCTTCGCGATATTAGCAACAGCTTGAGGCCACGTCAAATGCATTGTGTGATGGTTCGTATGCTGTCAGACGCGCCGCTGCCTGACAAACCCTTTCACGCCTTTGACACGATCTGCCACATGCCCGGCGAAGTCCAGTCAATCCAAGGCCGTGATACATAGTCTGTCGCTTCGTGCGGGTTTGCTCCTCCCCGTCTGCCAAATCACGACTCGCTTCTTTGGACGCATAACCTGGACAATGCTTCAGGTGCCTGTGCTCTACCGACATCGCCTTGCCACAGCTCTCACACGCCGGCCATCTACCACCTCGTCAGCTATGGCGATGTGCTCAAGGTAAGCGTTCGAGTCGTATGGGAGAGGCTTGTGCTGCTGATCGAAGAGGGATCCTGCGTTCATGGCTGTTGGTTGCTGCGACGAGTATACGGACGATTGTGCTGGAGTTGACACGTTGAGAAGGAGACCGTAATGGCAGTCTGGTGCACAGCCGAGATAGCAGAAGTGTAAGGGCCGATGTGGATGCTGTATAGTGGTTGTCCCAGGCGGCCACAGATGGTGAGCTGTTTCCTTCCCAGCAGCGCCAGAACGTGTTTCAGCCTCGACGATGGACTGTTCGCCCTGTCCGTCAACTTTGCCAGCGATGAACTCGTCATGCTGCCGGCCTTGAGCGTTTGTTGGACGATGGCTGTGCAACGGAATTTCCCGATGGGCCGTAGAGTGACATATACATGTGATAATAGTCAATCTTACACAGTGACCAGCTGTTGAGTAAGGGATCCACAAGACCGCAGCTGGCATAAAGAGGATACCTGGTCCTCATATTAACGCACGCTGTAGCTGGCAAGTTTGTGACGGGAGCAGCATGTGCGTGTTGCAGATTATTTGCATGATGTCCAGGACAAAGCCCCAGAGCTGAACTCGCACCGGGAATGTCTGGGTGTCCTGGCCCTAGCTTCTGCTCGCATCAGACAACGAGCACTGGAAAATGCTGCGGGCACATGGCAAAGCCTAGCCGTACGTCATCAAGCACAAACAAAGGTCGCCGCTCCAAACCCCCATCTTTCTTTGTCACGGCCCAAGCAACCTTGCTCATTGCCTCCATAGCTGACTGCACATCAAGAGGCCATCATGTCGAAGGAGAAGAACCCAGTATTCGCCCCCAGCTTGCTCGACAAGATCCCCGACGAAACAACGACAAATCGAGCTAAACGCGGGAGAATCTGGTCAAGACACCGTCCGTGCTCTGCGAGAGGAACCTACCACCGTCTCACAGACCCTGACGAAGACGAGAAAAGCTTCTCTTCCATGACTGTGGAGACGGGTCGGGAGCCCACTACGTCGCAACCTCTCTGGTGTGAACGCAATCATGAGCCCCTTGACCCAGGCATGACGAGTCGTACGAATGTGCCTTATGAGGTGCCGAGGAGAAGGCCAGACCTCAACAAGCGATTGGTCGGCCTGTTTTGGAGAGTCTGTCTGGACAAGGGCGACCGGGACTCCCATTAGAGCTTCGCCGGATCAAGACCGGCTGCGGATTCATGGACGACGTGATGAACCGAGTGAGGCGCGTGAAGAGAAGCACAATCGAACAGGTGCCAGTGTTGCGAAGAGCAAAAAGCGGAAGTCAAGGAAGTCGCTTGGTTCGGCCTCCGGGGGGCAACAAGGAGTTTCGGGATGACCTCGACGTAGCTGTTGTAGGTTGTGTAGCACAAGCATTGTCCTCGCTGTCCAGTCCAATGGTCTCTGACTGTTTGATCGGAGTCCTCCTCAGTGACCTTGGCCAGTATCTGAGTTACGATGAAGGACACGAGGCGCTATCATGTGCAGTCTGATCTCCAATTGCAGACGAAGCTAAATTGACCGCACAGGCGACGATGATTCAAAAGCCGAAGATATTTTGCCAGCCAGGAGGTGCCTCAGTGCTGCGATATTCCTGTCTGCGCAGCACAGGTGTTTGTTCGTTTGGCTTCCGCCGTGGACGATGTAAGCGCGGTTGACCGCGTCGAGACCAGAAGACGCCATGGCAGCGCCACAGGATCCGCAACATCGGAGCGTATTGAACGATCCAGCATAACAAGGTCGCAAGGTCATGTCTTCACTTATTGAACAACACAACCTCCCCCAGCCTTCCACTCCTCAACCTCTCAACAACCCTCCTCTCCCCCATCCTCATCTCCAAACAAATCCGATCCAAACAACACCTCCCATCCAAATACCCCCTCAACTTCTCATCCTGCTCCGTCCTCAACTCGTCCGTACTCCTATTACTCCTACTCAACTCCGCAATCGCCGGCGGCTCCGGTGGCGGCGTAGCCCACCCACTCGTCAGCGCCGCCCTCTTCCACGCGCGATCGAATTCCCTGACTACATCCTCGTTGGACTTTGGCTTAGATTTGCTTGGGGATGAGCCGGGGGTCGTGAGGTGCGTGGATGCGGGGGTGTCGATTGCTAGGGCGAATTTATGGACACGGCGGACGAAGCCTTTGATGGTGCCGAAGGTGATGAAGCGGCGGATGTCGAGGTGTGTGAATTCTTTTTCGCGTGCGAGCACGAAGTCTTGGAGAGTTACGCCTGGTGATAGGGAGGAGTAGAGATTTATCAGCATTGTAGGAGCGGGTAGGTTGGGCTGGCCATCGATGGACGAATTGCTTCGCTCGGTGCCGACGTATCTACAGCATTCTTCGAGCATCGCTGGATCCTTGACGAACCACGCCAAGTCGGCAGTAGCGACATAGATGGCCTGGAAGTGGAAGATGTCAAGTAGCATTGCCCGAGCATGGTAGATCAGCTCTCTCACGGCCCGTTTGACCAGCTTGAGTTCGACATCAGCAAGCTCGGCAATGCGCTGAACATGCTTGACGCCATCGATTTGTGGTGCAATCCGCTGAAGTGTGAGGTGCCACGTCCATTGCTCTGGACTTGGTAGTGGTCTGATCAGCAGCGGCACGTCCCAGGCATGCACTTTCGGCGGCATGGGCTCTGGATGCTCAAGACGAAGATTGAGCACATGTAGATGGTCGACGCGGATACATGTTTCGCCAAAGGCATTCAGATCCTCATAGATGGTTTCCAGCAAGCCATACACAAGACCTGTTTCACG
This sequence comes from Teratosphaeria nubilosa, assembly GCA_010093825.1. NCBI lineage: Eukaryota > Fungi > Ascomycota > Dothideomycetes > Mycosphaerellales > Teratosphaeriaceae > Teratosphaeria > Teratosphaeria nubilosa. The sequence continues at coordinate 66,100 of ML995862.1, forward strand.
AGCAGGGTAGCCGGTCTCGCCTGCCCGCCTTAAACCAGGCAAGTTCTCTTCTGTGGTCAGCAAACGGTCGTCAAGTTCCAGGGCTGTAAAGAACTGCGCAGTCTTCCGGACGACTTGCTGCCACGACCTTGAGTCGTCGTGTTTGTCGAAGACGAAGCTGACGTTAAATGTGAAGCGATTCCTCTCGTACTCGGCATCTTCCAAGCTAACAGGATATCCGAGGACTTGATAGCCATTCGACACGATGGAGAGTGGACAGTTGCAAAGCTCATATGGCGCTATGACATAAGACGCGATGTCACCAAAGGGGAGCAGCGTGTCGGCCTCGGAGCCTGCTTCCGCTACGATTGAGTCGTTGGGATATTGGTGGATGACGGAGCGGCCTCGGTCCTCGTGGAAGCGCGTGTAGAAGACGGCCTGTAGCATCTTACGGGGGCAAGGCTATCGGTCTTTCGTAAGGTACAGAATTGCATGTGTTTCGCTCCATTGTCGTGGATGATGGAATGGCCTGTGAGGTTGAAGAACATGCGATTTGACGATTTGGCGGCCGCTCCCGGGGCCGCCACAAGCGAGAAGCATCGCCACGCAAGCGGTTGTAGATTTTCTCGCAAGAAGGCCTTGCACATGCGCAATCAATAAATGGTGGCCAGAGGAATATCGTCAGAATCTGCGCAAGACGGTGGCTGATCACAGCGTGCGCTTAAGACCACTTGACCGAAGCACATGATGAGGAATGACTACTGTCTGAGAAATGCATGCATGTACCTACTACCTACCTAAGCCATCTCTAGCCTATAGGCACAATACCTGCGAGTGGATCGCTGCTATACGTGAACAAGGTAATAGCAGAACTCATTTGGAACTCAATGGCCCATCGACACGCAAGACGCCAAGTCGAACTTGAGACTGCTCTCCAGCACGGACCGAGGGCCGAAGGACGACACACTCACTCGTTTTCAGTCCTGTCTAGGTGCAGCATTGTTGTTCCTTCTGCTCAACAGCTTGCCTGTGGGTTCTCGAGCCGCAATATCCACACGAAGGTACAAGTACATGCAGTCGTTGGAGTGCCGCGCATGTCCCAACTTGTGCCTCCACAATGCCTAGTTCTACAAGTAGCTGACGCAGGACCCTGCCACTCTACCACAACTTACAAGAACAACGACCGCGATCATGGACGCGCCATTCCGCGCTTCAGATTGCGCACGTCACAAGGAGACTTGGCGAGCAGACATATCGGGATGGTTGATGAAGGTGATGATGGTATGCCGGTGGTCGGTGGCTGCAGGTGGTTGTCGCGTGTCCCGTGCAGTCGCCACGAACGCGCCAGGCTTTCGACAGAACTTCTGTCCCTGCAGCCAGCTCCAACGGCGCTGCGTAGCGGACCTTGGCGTCTGCCGCTTCCAGCCAAACGACCAACTCTAATGCCAGGAACGCCATGTGATTGGGCGTGTCGTTGATGGGCGTGAACGTCGATGCTCCAGCTTCCACGTACTGCTTCTCTATTCTTATTTGCGGGGGTGTGGTTGTTCTTGACGGGAACTTGGACTTTTGGTGGTGTTGTGTCTTGCTTCCTCCGCTGGCCGCCTGCCAGGACGGTATCGCTCGCTTGTTTTTGAGATAGAAGGAGCACGGCAAGCTCGGGTTGCTGCTGCCCCAACCGCTGGCCACTCTCGCAATCATAATAATCACACCGGACGCGGTGGTGTGAGGACGTCGTGCTACCCAGCACATCAACGTCAATTCCGCCGGAGCTGAAGAAGACGGACGGAGGAGACGTGGTAGTCGCAACAGGGCTCAGCAATGGCCGCAGACTACCGGATCCCGCGAGCGAGCTGCTGCACGCTGCTGTTGATGTGTGCCCAGCTCGCTCACGCATTCTACATACCGGGTGTGTCTTCGCCCGCAATGCATCGTCACGTGATGGACGATTGATGGCTGACGGCGTGCCAGGCTGGTCCATCAAGTCCTACTCGGACGGCGAGACCATCCCGCTCTTCGTCAACAAGGTCTACAGCGACAACACCCAGATCCAGTACGCCTACTCCGAGCTTCCCTTCGTGTGTGCTCCGTCCGGCAGACAACGGCCCGGCACAGGCCTCATCTCAGGCACCAATGTCGCCCTCAACCTGGGTGAAGTGCTGCGTGGCGATCGCATCATGGTGTCGGACTACGAGCTGGAGATGGTCAAGGACGATGCGGCGCATTTCCTGTGCAGTCGCGAGGTCGACCGGAGTGCAGTGGACAAGGCGGTCGAGGTGGTGAGGAAAGGCTACGTCGCCGAGTGGATCGTGGACAACCTGCCTGGCGCCACGAGCTTCGTGACGGTCGACAGGACTCGGCGCTACTACGCCGCCGGCTTCAAGATGGGCTACGAGGAGCCTTCGCTCACCGGAGGCCCGCCGAGGTACTTCCTGAACAACCATGTGACAATCGCCATCCGTTGGCATCGCGCGCCCGGAAAGGACGGCGAACAGGGCAAGAAGGTCATTGTCGGCTTCGAGGTCTATGCCAAGTCGATCGAGGCTGCGAACAGAGACGCCGGTGGTCTCCCCGCGGACCTGCACAATGTGCCAAATGGTCTGGAGCTGACCATGACGCAAAATGTCACGAATGCTACTGCCCGCCAGCTCGAAAGTGCAGACCCAGAGGCGCCGACTGTGGTCGAGGGCGCCAACTCCACCCTCATCATCCCCTACACTTACAGCGTGTACTTCCGCGAAGAGACAACCGTCGAGTGGGCCAACCGCTGGGACTTGTACTTCGTCAACCAAGAGGAGAGCAGCAAGATTCACTGGCTGGCCATCATCAACTCGATCGTGATTTCAGGTCTACTGACGGCTGTGGTCGCGGTTATCCTGGCTCGCACTATTCACGGCGACATCAAGGGCTACAAGGATGGTCTGGAAGAAGGCAAGATCCGGCTCGGCAAGCGCGCTAGAGGCACGCGTTCGCCGCGCAAGAATAGCAACGAGAAGGGCCACCTGCTCGATCAGATGGATGCTGACGGCAGCGCTGGCGTCGATGACATGGCTTCGGACGATGAGAGCGTGCCCGAAGAGATTACGGGCTGGAAGCTGGTGCATGGTGATGTCTTCCGGCCGCCGCCATCTGGCCATCTCCTGGCGCCACTCGTCGGCTCTGGCATGCAGCTCGTCTTCATGACAATCGGTCTCCTGGCGCTGTCATGCTTTGGCATCCTCAACCCCTCCTTCCGCGGCGGCTTCGTCTCGGTCGGCGTCGCGCTCTTCGTCGTCGCAGGTCTCTTCTCTGGGTACTTCTCCGCACGCGTCTACAAGACTTTCGGCGGCCAGCTGTGGAAACAAAACGCCGCTGTCACCGCCACACTCTTCCCGGGTCTGCTCTTCATCACCATTTTCATCCTCAACCTCTTCGTCTGGGCTCAGGCTTCATCGACTGCCCTCCCACTCGGCACCCTTTTCGGCCTGGTCACGCTCTGGCTCTTCATTCAGCTCCCGCTCGTCTACGCCGGATCCTGGATCGGCTTCCTTCGTGCTGGATCATACACGCATCCGATCAAGGCCAATGTCATCCCACGTCAAATACCATACCAACAGTGGTACAGCAGGAGCACGCAGGCCATTCTCATCGCCGGCTTAATACCTTTCGCCGTCATCTTTATCGAACTTTTATTTGTCTTCCGCAGTTTATGGCAGGACAAGAGCGGATACTACTACGTTTTCGGATTCTTGGCGGTGGTCAGCGTAATATTGATCGTGGCGGTGATGGAAACGACCATCATCGCTGTCTACATTCAACTTTGTTCAGAGGTAAGCACATCACCACACCCCTCCCTCATACCTGACCCATCAATCCTGACGGACCTCACGCAGAACTACCACTGGTGGTGGCAGTCCTTCTTCCTCGGCGGCTCGAGCAGCATCTGGATCTTCCTCTACTGCATCTACTACTACACCAATCATCTACAAATTACCGGCCTGGTGTCGTCGATGCTGTTCTTCGCGTACAGTTTCCTAGCCTGCCTGGTGTACGGTCTTCTGACCGGCACGATTGGCTTCCTCACCGCCTACGCGTTCGTACGGAGGATATATGGCGCTATCAAGGTCGATTGAGTAATATGGTCAGAATCGGGAACACTCTCTACCGGTCCTGGGCCTCACACGTCCCACATGCGAACAGTGGAGACGGGCCTCAGACACCACGACAGGTGTCTTCCGAATTGCCCCTCTCACCCTTCCGATCCGAAAGGCAGCTCAAACGCCCCCCCCCCCCTTTCCCAAAACCCGCAGAAGTTGCACCCGCATCATTTCGATTGTTCAAAGCAGTTTCTAGCGAAGCATGGACAACAAGACGGCTCGGAATTGGGATCGAGACCTGGCTTGTATGGGGGGCATGGGGAGGCATTTACAGTCTTCCGAACGGGCACTCTCGCATCGCATCGCATACGGTGACCATCGAGGGCTGATGCGGGGGTTCGCGCTATTGGTCAGGTCAGAGGGAGCAGCTGGAGGTACTATCTGCTTTAGCTGGATGTGGATAGATGACTTGATGAGTAATATGACCTTGCCTGTGTGTGTGTGCCCGTTAGTGCATGCTCCTTCATCTGTCTGCGGTGGTCACCTAGGATTTTTGTCAGAGTTGTATGGGGGGAAGCAATAGTGAGGTGAGCGTCATGGTGGGCATGTCGGCGCCCGTGCGAGGGCTTGCAAGATATCATGAGGTGACTTTATGTCTGGTAGCGCGTCTCTGTTTGCATTCTTCTGTCTGCAGACCCTGCACCCCTGCGGGTACTGAAAGACCTTGCGCCTGTGTACATCCGGATTGAAGCCTTGTTTCCTCTGTATTCCCCACCTGGCATAGCCTTGGCACGGCCATCGACTCGATTGCTCGAAACAACCTTAGGCCCGTGTGAACGTCCCTCTGCATCCCTCGCTTCACATAGCCAATCGCGCCTTAGTACAGCCATCGCATCCCGCTGGTTTCGAACACCCTCAGGCCGTGTCAACCTCTCCACCCGCCTCGGACTCTCCACCCGCCTCGGACTCTCCGCCCGCCTCGGACTCTCCACCCGCCTCGGACTCTCCGCCCGCCTCAGATTCTCCACCCACCTCAGACTCTCCGCCCGCCTCAGACTCTCCGCCCACCTTAGACTCTCCGCCCGCCTCAGTGTTCTCCTCAACATCCCTTACATACCTCACCATCGTCGCCTCCCTATCCCACGCGCCGAACACAATCAACGGCTCCTCAGCCTCAGACTCCGTCGCGCCCACAATCTCCACGCTCTCCGGCTGCGTCGTCCACTTCAAACTCCCAAACAGCAACGGCTTCGCGGCCATCCACATCCTACAGCACCCACCGTGACAGTACGCCTGCTCGATATCCACCCTGAGCCGCTTGAGCCTGCTTCTCGCCGCGATCGGGAACATGAAGCTGTACCAGCCTCTGGCCATGAGGCTGCGTGATGCCATGTGTGCGCCGACGATGCCGGTGTTCGGGAAGCCGGGAAAGGGCGGGGGCGGGAGGCCTTGGTCGCCGAGGGTATGGGCTTGCACCCAGCGGGTGGCGGCGAGATGGGGATCGGAGTCGCGGAAGGTGAACGTGATGAAGAGATTCCGGAGATACTTACAAGCATGAGGACCGTAGACCATGGCGGCCTGATCCTTCGTATCAAACAGCGTGTAGACGCCGTAATCAAAGTACGGCCAGTAAAAGATATTCTTACCGAGGTACAGGCCCAGCGACTCGTCTTTGATCTGCTTACAGACGCCGAACAGCTGAGTGCAGCCGTAGGTGGGCTGGATGGCGCCGAGGTAGCGGTGGTCGCTTGCGAGGCGAGAGGTCCCGGTGATTTCGGAGGCGTTGATGCGGAGGGTGATGACGCCGGGGACGAGGGCGAAGTCGTAGACCATGAGGCGGATGTCCTTGGGGAGGTCGAGGAAGCGAAAGGGTTTGGAGGTTGGCGGGGGACTGGTGGAAGGGGGTTGCAGGGCAGCAGTTGCGCGCCGCAGCGATTCGAGCTCGGCGCGCAGGCGGGCGTTCTCTGCGACGAGGGTTTTGTAGTCCATTGCGATTTGCAGGTATCGGGTCGCGATGCAATGTCGGTGGAGATGTGTGTCGCAGTCGAGGTTGTTACGCTTGCTGCTTGGTGCAAGGAAGCGTGTGGAGGTGGCAGTGGGAGAAGTTGGCGGGAAGGTGCAGTGGAGCTGCAATTATGCTAGCTTGGCTTAGTCACCGCTTTCATATGCAAGAGCGTGGGGCGCTCCTTCCTCGAGATCGATCCAAGGCGCGAGTAGGACTTGCAATTTACGCCAGAACTCGCGCAAGGGAATATAATGTACGAGCCACCGCCCTAGCTGGATGTCGAAACGCGATGTAACAGTCAAGTCATCGATCAGATGTCACGAGTAGCTTGCGGTGTTAAGTCTGGAGCCGCATGCTCTACTATTGCCATTTCAACTCGTCGATATCCTGGGCAAGCAAGTTCTTGTGCAGTGGGCGTCGCTTGCTAGCATCTCATCAGTGCGGATAGCGTCGTCGGCCCGCCATTATTGCAGCATGTTCACACACGCTTGAAGATGCACATGCTGGCTCTCAAGTACCATCTAAAGCAATTTGATCTCTGAAGATAGACATTACTCGTGTACTGATACAAATGGCTCGGTATCTAGGCGGTGGTAAGAGGTCAGGCCCCTTCGCCATCGGATGAGCAACAGGTACCTCATGCTCGCGTCGTCGCACACTGGCGGTCGTCGGCCTCTTCATTTCCATGCCATGCTCGAGTGACACCTCCTACGTAGAGAAGCAGTAAGAACGAATCCACTCCAGATCGCACTTCCCCACGATCTCTCTCTCCACGATGACGTCCTCGTGTCCGGGGGTGCCGTTGTTCCAACCGTCACCATAGTGGTTCTCCCAAAACCCAAGCATCTCCTCTCTATGCTACTCGCAAACCAGGCACATTTACGAATGCACCTCACAATCCTCCCAACACTCCTGACTCTCCTCGCCCCCGCAACAGCAACCCACCACAACCACCAGCACCAACAACCCCTCACAATGTCCAAATCCCTCAACGGTACCACTGCCCAAGACCCGCCACTCCAGCTCCATCCGACTGATTCATTCGCACCTGCAGTCTTCAAGCAACCCCTCGCCCTCCACTCCACCTCCCCCATGACCGGCTACCTGCGCAACGGCTATTGCGAAGTGCCCACCTCAGACTTCGGCAACCACGCCGTCGCCGCAGAAGTGACCGACGAGTTCCTTGAGTTCTCTGCGCGTCAGGGCAACGATCTCCGTCCTATTCCTGGCATGAAGGGCGGGTGCAAGTGGTGCTTGTGCGCTACGAGGTGGTTGGAGGCGTTTGAGGCGAGGGGCAAGGAGGGCGACAAGGTTGTGCCGAAGGTGTTTTTGGGAGCGACGAATGAGAAGGCGTTGCAGAAGATTAAGATGGAGGATTTGAAGGCGTTTGCGGTTGATAAGGAGTAGGAGCGAAGATCGTGGTGATCGTAGGATGATGATGACGATGTACATGAAACGCTTGTACATGTAGGAGTACACATACAGCATTGACTACTAGTATGACACTGCTGCGACTTGCGCCGAACATCCTATTGTCTTTGACACCTCGAGGCGAGGACGGCGAAGTCATTGCGTCTGCCTCGCACGAGTGAGATTTTGACAAGCGCTGTCGTTCCCGGAGCATGATATCAGCTTCGTTTGCGTCTCCTCCTCGGCCCTAGTTCCAGCCTTCTCATATATGACGTCTTTCTAGCAAGCCAGCACATTGAGCATCCGCAGACATCAAAAATCGACCATCGTCCGACATCGTATCCAGGCCGATTGCACTTCTGCACTCGTGCCGCTTATTGTGATTCAATGAGCTTGCCTGGGCTCCAATCGCTGACGCCGGGTGTTGACTAGTAGTATTGCGCTCGAGAGCTGGAAGAGGAATCGCGACGCGACGCGGGCATGCTCGTCAAGAACTCCGACCGAAGATTTGTGAGGACGTGTCGGACTATCGCATTCGGTGATCGTAACATCGTGAGCTCATTCTGCGCCCGACTCAAACCGCAACCCGCGTATTCGAGCTTCCCATTTGCATGGTATCCAGGTACATACAAATATTAGCAGTATCCCCTTTTTCCCCTCCCAAACAAGAACCACTCACCTTGAAAAAGAAAAAGGTGAAGCACCGTCCCCACCAGAGTAATCAGAATTGAGTTCTCCCTCCCCCAAACCGCCCATCAACCACAACAGCAGAGAGCGAGGCTTGGAGGAAAAGAAGGCCGCGTATTGCACTAAAGTGATCGTACCGAAGTACACACAATCTTCGCACCGGCTCCCATAGCCCGCAGGCTGAGTTTTCTGATGCCAAATGCAACCATGAGTGTCATGGTAGGCCCTTGCGGGCAGTCTTTCGTCGAGAACACCAGGGTGAGTGGTGGAGACATTTTGTGATGGTTGAAGATTACTCCGAATTTCCCATTTGCCATTTGGTAGACGCACAGAAGTGTGTCGGTGTGTGAGCAAAGAAACGCGGCGGTGGTGAGGACGGTGCTTGAGGGAAGAAGTGTGACGGAGATTTGAGAATTTGATGAGTGAGCAGAGGGGCTGCGCGAGTCATGCTGGTTGCCGCGGGAGTGATGCCTTAGTGCCTGAAATACTGTGGGCTAAGTAAGATGTGCGCGGAGCGACCACCTTCTGACTTGCATCTATATATGGTAAGGTATGTATATATGCATCTATTGTTACAGTAGCTGTCGTCTTATCATGTTCCACATATCATGGTTGTCGTCATTAGTAAGAGCAAAGCAGCGAGCACCTCTCCATCAAGCACCACCAACGCCGCGCTAATCATGCACATAATCATTTCTCATCAATCGTGCAGCCAGTCGTACGCATTTCGGCATTTGCCGCCTCACAGCTCCTCTTCCTTCACCTGATGCCCGCCACTAGAAATCAGACCAATGTCAGACCACTGCCTGCCCCCTACGCCCAAAGCTGCCTCATAGGCCTCCTGGTGTCGAACTGCCTTTGCGCTCTTTTCCGCTGGTGAGAGCTCATACTTCATGGGCTGATGATTCAGTGGAGAGCTGCTGCTGTGGTGGCCCAAGAAACTTGACGGCCTCAAGCTCGAGCCGTAGGGCGAAGGTGAGGAAAGTCTGCCAGTCAAATCCCAGCCACCGTCGTTGTGTGCCTTCTGCGGACCAGAACCGCTCTTCCACATGCGGCCGTTTCGAGCCCGTTTGGGCTCCTCATCTGAAATTTCGACCGATGGCACCAGCGGTTGGTAAAGGTCGGCGGCCATCATTAGACCGCTCGAGTTCGAGCGGCCACGACCTGACAAAGGATCATCGCTGTCGTACCGGTCAAAACTCGCAGTGCGCTCCTGGCGGCGACTGACCGAGTTGTGCAGGCGCATAGCATGCGCTAGCTGATCTTGTGGATTTGCACGACCGGCCAAATCCGTGGGAATAGGTCTAGGCCGTGGCGGACGGTCAGTACGCGCGGGTGGAGACATTCTGACCGGGCTGTAGTGATCAGCATTTCCGGAAGCATTGATGGGGCTGTAGTGGTCGACTGTCGTAGGGGCACGAATTGGGTTCCATTTGTCGGTGGGAGCACTGCGAGCGAGCTTGACCGAGACCTTGCGACCAACTAATGCCGCGCCGTCAAGGGCGTGCACGGCGTGCAAAGCCTCCGATGGAGTCGCGACGTCGACAAAGCCGTAGCCAACGGGATGCCTCGTGCGGGGGTTGGCAGGTATGTGCGCCCTTTCACTAACCCCAAGATGTCAGTGGAGGTTGGACATGGTGGACCGGGGCCGGGAGAACTACACGTCATAGTCTTCAAAGAATTCCTTCAGTTCCTCTTCTGTGGTGGTATATGGGAGGTTTCCGACATGTAGTCTTCTGCCCCCGTCGGTAGGGTTGATGGCAGCCGACCGAGAGAGTCCTTGTGCTTGGCGCGTACTGATCGGGCGATCCTCGCCGTCATAATTTCTACGATTTCTGTTGTCGTCTTTGGGCCTGACCAGGTCGTCAGCACGCTGGGCATGTCTCAAGCACGTCGATTTCGCTACAACGTCCGATCTGTCGTTTTGACAGGTTAGCTGCTTGGAAGCCTTACCTTTGGCCTTCGCGGACTCTCTCTTCTCTATCATCTCTGCTGCCACGAATGCGGCGCTTGCAGCTCGTGCCTTCATCACTGTCATCGCTGCTGTCACGTCTGCGCCCTCGCTCCCGAATTTGCTCGCCCGAAGAAGACCTGGACGTCTGTGAGCCTGAAGTTGAGGGACGAGACGCTGGCAGAACCAAATTCTTCTTCGGCGACATCTTGCTGATCATGTACTGGTCGTGGCTGAAGACCTTCGCCGTGCCGCCAGTGTATATGTGACCGAACAGAAAGCTTATTGAAGATTCCATATTCCAGTTAACACTGTCGACTGTGCAGGGATAAATGTCCAACGGTTTGAATGCGCCGATGAGATCGCACAGCTCGGAGTATGACGAGTGTCTGGAATACGGGAAGGTCTGGTCGAAGTTAGAAGAAGTCGCTCTTTCGCTGCAGCCTGATCACTTACGATTTGCTTGGGCGGTGCTGACCGTGCTGAAGGCAAAGGGGTGTGAGCTCCAGTGCCGCTCCCGCTCATGCTCCTGGACTGGGCCGCCAATCTGGCCAAGATTGGGACGATAGCTCCGATCGGCCTGTCGATGTCTTCGTTCTTACCATCTACATCATCGGGCCCTTCCTCGTCTTCGAAATCAAAGTCGTCAAATGCGATACTGGACTTCCCTTTTGTCATAAAATCATTGAGCATCTCTATCACAGCTTTCTGCTGGGCGCCATCCTGCACCTTCGACATGACGAGGGAAAAGAGCATGCCGAGCGTCTGCATGTCATTGATGTCAAGCTCATGTTGACCGAGGTCACCCTGACCGCCACCAGCACCGATCTCAGCCATTTCGATGCCGTTATGTCGTGTTATGATGGGGGTAATCTGGACGAAGTCCTTGTTCCAGATTGCGCATTCCGTGCCTTTCTCGCAGCTGTGCAGCTTCGTTCCGGTATCTTGAGTCAGACAGCCCTCCTGGTAGCTGTTACCATTCTTGAAACCTGTGTACTTGGCGGCGTCGTGGGATTTCGTTTCAACGCCATTTGCGAGTGCTCTGTACAGCTTCCACTTGTATGCGTCGACGTGCACGCGAGTGCCAAGGTGCGATGCAAGAGCCTCCCATACTTCCTCGTAACCAAATGTCCAAGCTTTGAAATGGAATGAGGTGCCCTTGGGATATTTGGAAACTTTGTCCAGCAGCTCGATCAAGCCCTCTGACTTGCTGGGAAAGCGTTTGTAAGGGTCTTCCTTGCTGGCGAATGTCGTATCGGCATAAATGCAATCGAGGGTTTTCAAAGGCTTCCTGGCTTGACCGGTCGCATCACGAGCGACATACGGGACCAGTAATGGATGCTTCGTCAAACCATTGACCCACCAAGGCTCCGACCTGATATCACCAGTATACAAGACTGCGTGGCCATCGCTCTCGATCAAGAACATGACCGCGCCAACGCAATGGTTGGCGTCAAAGAGTGTCACCCTAATCTCGTTGCCAGGAGCAAGCTCCAGAGTGGTAGGCGTCTCCAGCGGTATCGGTCTCAAGATCTTCTTGAGGTGGCGGTATGTCTTGGTTGAGGCCTCCAGAATCTGCTTCGCAAAGTTCATGCGATGCTGGTACTTCTCAAGGCCCAGCAGCACGTCTCTCGTTGCGGGCGAGCAATAGATGAAGGGCGACTTGCATGACACCAGGCCCGTGAGGTGGTCCGAATGCACGTGGCTGAGTAGGTAGGCCAGTGGCGGGTTCTTCTCCTCTGGAGATCTTCGGAAGTAGTCAATCCGAATATGAGGAAATTCCTTCACGATGCCGTTGAAGGTAGACATTACAGCAGTTTGGCGTTTGTTGTCCGGGCATGTTGCGTTCCATTGTCTGTTAAAGAGTTGAGCAGGAAGTCGACAACAGAGCAGAAGGCACGACGAGAGAAAAGCGGGCCCGAAACCGCGCTAGTGCGCGCAAGCTCGTGACGACTTGGGTACCGTAAGACGCGCGAACCACGATGCCATGGCGACAGAACAAGAGTTCATGCAGAGGATAAGAAGAGCGCAAATGGCACGTCCACGTGTTCCAAAAAAGAAAATCCTTGGAGATGGTGACAGGAGGCAGGTGGCATTGCCGTGACAATTGGAAGAAGGAATCACTAGCAAAGCCTAGAAAGCATAAAGCCAAGCACATGCGACAACAACACAGTGAAGAATAATAGTACAGTTGACGATTGAAGTCGCCGCTGACACGCTGCAAGACTGCATGTAAGGTGGTGAAGTTGACGACTCCGTATACATTGGCAGCTGTAGGACACTGCTAGCTTAGGTCAATAAATCCCATCAATATTTGATTGAAATGCCTCGAAGGAGAAGGAGCCGCAGCTGTATCAGTATATCGTAGGCTCATCGTTCACATTCGACAGCCTATGTATATGCCGTGTGTGTGTTGCAGATAGCGAGTCTGGGAAGCCATTGCCGTCGTGGTCGAAAGCCCAGCCATAATGGCATCTCTGGTCCGTTCAACAGTCAACCGGGCGGTCCATCTTAAGATCACACCTCGCCCCTCCAACATCGGCGAGTCTCGAGAGATCATGCGGTTGCTCTCGCAGTTCGGGGAGATTGAGCACTACCGCAGTCTGAAGTACGATGCCATCTCAGTTCCGAACACCATAATCGTCATCTTCCGAGATGTCGAAGGTGCAGAGAACTGTATGCGAAAGTCGCCTATACGCTTTAGGATGGGCAGAGGCCCGACGGAACAACTGGAGCAAAGTAGACAGGAGAGCGTAGAGCAGCGGGGCTCCATGCCAGATCAGCCTGCAGACAGTGGATCGAGATCAAACCCCTTCGCGGCTCAGCAGACTCGCTCTCTGTCGACTTCATCTGCGAACCAAGCACGTCTCCCGCAGCCGCCTCCTCGCCAGCACTCGGACGCCACAGGCCTTACGCCGAAGCTCGAGCGGCCACCGGCTGACTCGCGCATCTTCCAGATCGACTCGAATCCGTCTCGTATGCGCTTCCGCGATCAGCTAGACATATCGCATTTTCACGGTAGTTTTGCGATCGATACGAAGAGTGCTGCGCAACAGGATCTGGTGTATAGGTGTCCAAGTCCGGGCTACAGCGACTTGAACTGGAGGGCGGAGGACAAGCCTTGGTTTGTGAGGGATAAAGAGAGAATGGACGGTGCTTATATGGGTAGTGGGAAGAGGAAGAGTTTGATGCAGATTTATGACGAAGTCCAAGGGAAGGCTCATGGCTGAGAGGACGGCAAAGAACATGGCGGCATCTGAAGTCTGGGCAGGTCTCTCACTCTACTACAATGCGAGGGGGCGAGCTACGATGCAGTTCCGGGCGAGCTCGAAGTCTTTCCAGGCCTTGCAAGTAACTAGGGAACTGTCTGTCGAACACCGAACGTCATATGGAGAAGGTACTTCGTACCCCCCGTGACCTCAGGGTTTCCATCATCGAGCACAAACACGCCAAGTGCCGCTGCTGGACTTCACGTTCGAATGAAGCAATCTCAAACCCAGAGTAAGGACACTGGAGTGTGCGCAGACGGCTCTTGGATCGAATTATGATGGGTGTGGAACGGAGGGCGAGATCGCTTTCGACGGACGCGATGCGTACTGTCTCTGCTGTGTTAGGCACTGATGGGCATGTGATGAGACCTGGCGTTCTGAGTGCGGTGCAAGAATTGCCTATGCAGGATTTGAGGCGCGAAGGAGAGGAGCTCGCCGATCATGGATGTGTAGGTCTTGAACAAACGCTTACATAGCAAGGTTGATGAGATCGGTTGAATAACGTCATGCAAGAGATTCGATTTACGCGTCTGACATAGCAAAATGGAACCTCTGAGGCTTGCTTCACTGCCGTGGTGAAGGTATTGGCTCATATGGCTATGGGAAAGGCGCCCGCTGTCGATCAGGTGTGATGCAGCTAACATAGCTGACTGCAGTAGGCTTCGAACTGAACTCGTCTGTTCGACACACGTTCTATGTCTGGCTATGCTCGCGCGGGTGGGCCCACGTGGTAGTGATTGGTATCGCGATGGCCGCCCAAGTATGACGCTGACAACAACGACAGCAGCAGTCATGCTCTTCCTTAAGTACTCGTGCTCTACTAGCGACATAACAAGGCAACCACAAGCCCACAATCACCAACTGCCACATCTAGCTCGCGAGATCACCTCATTGGCATGTTGACCGCAGTATCCTTCCTCCCTCGGCTCTACGCCTTGCAGCATCATCATCTTAGCACTACTTATGATAAGTGCCTACGCCCGTCAGCTCGATCTGGGTGGTCAGCATAGATAGTGCGAATGCGAGCTGCAGGTCTTGGCGTTGCTCTGCGAAATTTAGGCTGCGTCGTAATCTTACTTTTCACGCTTGTCAGGGCTGCATGTATGTGTCTTCTAGCATCATGGTCATTCGAGTGAAACGATCTATTGTAGCATTTGGCATCTTTTTGAGCGTGTCCCTCCTGCTTTGTCCGAGTCCTGTGGCGAGTTGGTTTCCTCCGTCTTGACCAAGACGTCCCTGCGTGGAGCACACCAGACCGAATGCTCCCATGTGTTTCGAGAACACAAAATATTGGATCTCTATGGGTCTGGGAAGGAAGGGACTGCTCGGCTCCCAAGCAGCGGACAGCGGAAGTCCGTTGATCCTGTAGTAGCGATTTACGGTTTGATACTAGATCAACACAGCGCTCACGCTCACCTCTCTGATGACGGTATGAAACAGCTGCATCCTGTATGCTCAACAGGTGGAGATACCAGCGCTGATTTCTCGGGTCGCTTGCGGTCGCAGCCGTACTGGTCCAAGACCTCGATCGCTGACCGCGCCGCAGAGTCACAGGCTCATCAGCAAATACATATCCAACCGACACCGACTTTGACTGACTTTGAAGATAACAGGATGGAGTGGAGGCAAAAGGACATCTCTTCAGCTTCGGCCATCATAGCCAATGCCAAGAAACGCCACCACTCTATTGGGCAGACCTCATCAGGGTCCCCCACTACATTCACTCTGGGGCATCCTTTTCGCGGTCTCCTTATTCTTTTCGCTTACCACAGGCAGATAGCAATCCATTGACGAAAATGGAGTGGAGGCTTAGAACGCTGGACTTGCTTCTGAAGGCTGCGAGCGATCCTGCTGCAGGGAATCCCGAGTGTAGCCGACTCGTTCAGAGGCATTATTGATTGCATGGCGCAAGCTGGGCCGGCGAGCACGTCAAAAAGTCGGCTATGCGATACTCGTGAACCCTATTTTGCTACGACCTAGATGGCCACGGAGTCAGCAGCAAATTGCAAGGGCAGGACCAGAGCATCGCGCGCGAATCGAATTGGTGCTCAAGCTGTGCTCGAACAGTACACGACCACAGCCTCTCCATGGACTGTCTACCTAGCTTATCGTAGGACGCACGCGAAGTCTGCGATGTCGGCAGATAAGGTGAGCGCTTCGCCGGCGGATTTGTAGGTGAGTAGGCCCACCAATCCATGCATCGGCTGGCCTAGCCATCCAGGAACGCCTGCCTCTTTCAGCAGGTGCGATTGCCCATAGAAATTCAGCACCGCAGCGGTCGCCATCGCAGGGCCACGATAGGCCCTATGCTCACCACAGCCTCCCGGCTATATGCACGCAAGTGATGGATCGAACTATGCGAGCTTCGTTCTCGAAGGTTTTCAAGAGGGGTAATCAGCCGGTTTGTCGAGAAGTGTGGGTAGCCTGGGTTCTGGCTGCAGGTCTATTGATTGATCTTCTTATCTTCGCTACTGACAGTCGCTGCGAGAGCTCAATTCCGCGTCGCAACACACGCTCTTTGTTATGCTTGCGTTGATCATTGGCACCGGCTAGATGCGAACGGTCACATCGCAGGCGTCGGTAATACATATGAGTGTTGATGCCCGCCGTGCTTGTATGTGTGTAGTCTCGAGGACGCATTTCGTCTCGGAAACCTCACCATGGGTAAGATTACAGCAGCCACTCCGGACTTAATCAGAATGTATAGCTGACAGAAACACAGCTCTCCACGGCGAAATCTTGACGGATGTCATTGCCACCAACGTCCCGGCAGAAGTCGCTCATCCTCATGGCAAGAACTCCTTCGCCCTAGAAGATGGCAGAGCGACAGTGGACAAAGACTTTGCCAAGCGCATGAGTGTCGACGTCGAGGCCGTCGGCGAGCGTACCTCATCCGTCATCGAGCGAGAGAATTATCCAGTGCCCACAACAGAAGAGCTCAGCACTCTCCGCCGTGTGGCCGACGACATCCCGACCGTCGCCTGGCTGCTGTGTTTGGTTGAGTTTGCGGAGCGAGCATCCTACTACGGTGTGCAGACGGTCTTCTCCAACTTTATGCAATTCCCTCTGCCTGCTGGCGGCAATGGAGCTGGTGCTACGCCCAAAGGATCACAGGAGACTGCTGGCGCTCTGGGCTTAGGCCTCACCACTGCGAATGCTATGTACCTGCTCTTCGTCTTCTTGGCGTACGTAGTACCGATTGCTGGAGGATGGATCGCGGACGTCCGGGTTGGAAGATTCAATGTCATCTTGTGGGGCGTGCTACTTTGCGGTATCTCTCACATTGTAAGTACAAGTAACCACAGTCATACTGCAGCGCACAGTGCTAACAGTCCTGCGGATCATGATCTGTGGCGCCATCCCATCAGTCTTACAAGCCGGCCACGGTGCGGGACCCTTCTTCGTGTCCCTCTTTCTCCTCGCCATCGGCGCCGGTCTCTTCAAACCGAACGTAGCACCCACACTCCTGGACCAATACAAGCACCAAAAAGTCTACACCAAAGTCCTCAAAAGCGGCGAAAAAGTCGTCGTCGACCCCGAGTCCACCATCCAACGCATCATGCTTTATTTCTACGCCCTCATCAACGTCGGCGCCTTCTTCGCCGTAGCAACCACTTACACGGAAAAATACATCGGCTACTGGCTGTCCTACCTGCTCCCGGGCATCCTATACTTCCTCCTCCCCGCCCTGCTCTGGTACCTCAACAGCCGCATCGTCAAGTACCCACCCGAAGGCACAGTGCTCACCAAAGCCTGGAAAATCCTTTACATCTCCGCCAAACGCAACAAGCTCCAATTCTGGAAGAAGGACTTCTTCGAGGCCGCAAAGCCCTCCGCCCTGGCGAAAGACGGCATCACGACCTTCATGAACAAACCCATCAACTGGACCGACAAGGACACCGATGACATCCGCCGCGCCCTAATCGCTTGCTCCATCTTCCTCTACTTCCCTAGTAAGCCCCAAGCCCCATCACCACCCAACAAACCCATTCTCCTCCTCCTCCTAACAACGCGCAGTCTACAACCTCAACGACGGCGGCATCGGCTCCGTCTCCACCTCGCAAGGCGGCACCATGAGTATGTAAAGCATATTTCTCTTTTTACACCCGTTTGTCTATGTACCAGGTGTAATAACTATCATTCATGCCAGCCTCGAACAACATCCCGAACGACTTCCTCAACAACTTCAACCCCCTCGTCATCATCATCGCCATCCCGTTCCTCTCCCAAGTCTTCTACCCCTACCTACGCCGCCACAATATCAAATTCGGCCGCATCACCCGCATCACCGTTGGTTTCGGCTTCGCCATCGCCTCCGGGCTGGTGGGAACGCTCGTCCAATGGCGCATCTACCGCACTTCGCCCTGTGGATCGCACGCGACGGATTGCGCGGAGGACGACGGCACGGTGTCGCCTGTGTCGTTGTGGTGGCAGTTGCCGATTTACGGCTTGAGCGGGATCAGCGAGTGTTTCGCCAACGTGACCGCTTACGAGCTGGCCTACGCCCGGTCGCCGGAGGGCATGAAAGCGCTGGTCATGGCGGTTTTCCTCTTCATGAACGCGCTGAGTAGTGCTTTGGGCGAGATTGTGAGTCCGGCTACCAAGGACCCGTGGCTCATCTACGTAAGTCTTCCTCTTCATTCACTCTTCCCTGACAAGCCCCTGCGCACGGAAAACACACATTGTGTGCTGACTTTGTTCTAGATCTGGGCCGTGCCGACGGCATGTCTATTCGTGCAGACGATTATTTTCTGGTTCAGATACCGGAGCGTGAATGAGGAGGAGTTTATGACGTATGAGGAGAATTATCAGGGGTCGAAGACTGTGGAGGGGGTGGAGGCGTCTGCGTTTAACGAGAAGGCTTTTTATGAGGAGGAGGAGGAGGGGAAGGGTGACGGGGTGGAGGTGGTGAAGGGGTCGGCCGGGAAGGATTTTGCGGTGTAGTGGAGGGGAGGTAGATATTGCTGGATGTCGGTCCTTCAGCTTTTGGCGGTGATGGAAATGCACTCCTTTTTGTGTGGCTTCTCTGCCATGCAACATGACGAGCTCCTGAGTCTTCGTATCCAGCAGCAGCCAATCTCGCCTTTCTCTCGACCCTCAATCACTCCTGGCCCGTACATAATCGATCTCCCGAGTGAATCCGCTCGTGAATCTCCCGACAATAATCCATACAATCTCGTCCACTCACAACCTTCAACAAGACGAAATCAATCATCAGGCTGATCATCGACAAGGAATGAGACCCAAAACAAACCTGCATTGGGAAGTAGACGCAAAGCCCTACCATCGACTTCCCTCCCCCCTTTCGTTTTTCTATCATTACATCGCTATACCCGCCCCTCTCCACCTACCACAAACCCCTCCCTCACAACCCAGAAAACCCCCACAGCAGGCAGGCGAGAAAATGACACCCACTCCACCATCTAGCTCACTCACTCCACCAACCACCACGCCCTGACTCCAAAGAGTGAGGCTCCGGGGAGGTCGGTCATTGAAAGTGATGGCTTTCGTTCATCAACGCCCTCCCAGTCACGAGAGGCGGTGATCGTTCTCGTTGACTGCGTGAAAGGGGGTGCGGGTTTGAGGTTCCTCAGATAGGTAGGCTGCAGGCTTCGAGACGAGACTTACGTATTCTCGTGCCGGGAAAGGGAAAAAAGGGGATGACTCCACACTTCTGGGGTACATGGCCGTACGTATATAAGGTACCTTGGCTCGAGCGAGACGCGGGATGGCGAGCAGTTGGTCAATTAATCAAGCGGTGCTTTTATTTTGTCTTCGAGGGGAATGAATGAATGAATGAATGTCACAGACGCGAAGCGAATCGAAAGCTTGTCTGAGTGAAATTAGGTGGGTGTTGTCTCCCTATCTTTCGAGTCTCGTTTTCGTAGTGGACACCAGGATGTCACTCCGAGCTTGGGCATGCGAAACATGTGACGCACAAAAGCCCTTGTACAAGAAAAAGCATCATGCTACGCCGCGCAGAGGGCTCAATCGCTTTCCTCTTCGTCCTCGTCAAGCTCCCCATTATCACTCATCTCCACATCACTACCGTCATCCTCTTCACTCCACTCACTCTCCACGCCCTCAAACTCCCTCCCATCCCTCTCCTCCCTTTCCTTCACCCTCTCGCTCTCCCTCCTCTTCTCCTCCTCAACCCTACTCTCCTCAACCATCTTCCTCTTCGCCTCCCTCGTCTTCCTCTGCCCCGCCACAAAAGCCCCAAGCGGCGTTTTATCCCAATTCACCTCCCTCAAAAACCCCTCGACACCCTTCCGGTCATTCGGCGCAAACTCCACCTTCGCCCTCTTCTCCTCGATAAACCTCGAATTCGCCTCGATTTTCTGCACAAGCAGGGTGATGAGGCTGTTGACTTTCTGGTTTTTGTTGCCTTTGCCTGGGTTGCGGTTTTGCACTTCTTTGAGCCAGCGCTTGAGGGCTATTATGATGGGGAGGGCGAGTTCCGGGAAGGCGATGTTTTTGCTCCAGATGGCGAGGAATTCAGAGAGGAGTTCGGCGACTTGCTCGCCTGTGCCGTCTTGGTAGGTGCGGGTTCGGAGGTAGGATTTGGCGGCTCGAATGCTCGTGTCGAATTCGAGGGGTTTGAGGGTGGAGGCTTTGGGGGCTTTGCGCATTTCGGCGGAGTTGAGGACTTCGTAGAGAGCGGGTGCCAAAGGGATGAAGGTATTGGTGTGGTGACTCAGGCGGAGCAAGGAGCGGATGAGTTGGAAGCGGAGGGGAAAGTATGTTGCTGTCGGGATGAGGCGGAGAGCTCCGAGGGTGACCTGGACGAGCGGGTAGATGAGGGGTCGGAGGGGCGAGGCTGGGTCGACGGCGTGCGAGGAGAGGACGCGTGACCAGAAGTCCAGGCTGTGGACGTACTGCCAGTTGTAGACTGTTTTGTAGCTCTCGTTCGAGTTGTTGGTGATGCTGCTTCTGAGATGGATGGCCAGCTGACGGATGAAGGTGAAGCCTGTGGTGTATGCGACCGAGCTGTCGGCCAGCCCCCACAGCTCCGCGGCCGAGTTCTTCATGAGGTTGACGCCCGCAATGGTGTGCACGGTGGTGGTGCGGGAGCCTTTGATCAAGCCTTGGTAGGTGGCTTTAAAGACGTTTTCGCGGATGCCAGAGTCGCCAATGACAATCAAACGACGCAGGACGAGAAAGGCTGCGATGCGGGTGGCTTCGGTGCTGCTGGGAGTCGACCAGACGTCGGCAGCCGCGCGTGCTACATCGCGGAGGAGTTTCTTGAATGATAGAAGGTATGGGAGGAGTGGTAGTGCCGAAGTCAGCGTCAACCTCAGAGTCGCCGGATCAGACAAATTCCCCAGCAAGTGGGTGATGCTCGCCATGTGACTCCTCAGCAGCGGCGCCAGATTCTTGAACTTCTTGCTCTCGGTGGCGACATGGACCTTGCCGGACTTGCTCTCCTGGACCGGCAGGTGATGTTGAAAGACTGCGGGGATGTGGCGGAGGGCGACGGTGAGCAGCTGGTGGTAGACATGCGGGTCGGAGATGGCGTACTTGAACTGCCGGTCCTCGTCTTCGGTGACATGCGCTGCCGATCTGAAGGCCAGCACGACATCCTTTGCAGCGCGGAGGGAGTGCTCCTCCGCCAACGCTTTCTGCCACTTCTTCACCGTCGCCCCATCTAATTCGTTCTTGCCTCCACCCGCTGCTCCTGCCTCAGATTCGTCATCGTCGTCTGTGCTCGTGCGCTGCTTCTTCCGCTTGGGCACGTCATCCTCGCCATCATCGTCGCTCAATTCGAGATCATCCAGATCGGCATCCAGCAATTCGGGCTCGTCCTCCTGCAAATGCTTGTGGAATGCCGGATCGCGCTGCTTCAATGCATCCAACTGCGCTTTGAAGTCCTCGTCGTCTTCCGAGTCTGATGCGTCATCGTCGTCGTCGTCGTCGTCGGCAGGCGCAACGACGGGCTGCTGCTCGAACGAGACATCCGACTCCGACTCCGCCTCCGCCTCCGCCTCGTCTTCCGCCGCCCGTCGTTTGCGCTTGTTGCCCGTGGGCTTGGGCAGCTCTGGCACCTCGAATCCACCTTGGAAGAAGGCGTCGACGCTCATATCCTTGAACGCATCTCCCCCCTTCGCCCTGCCCTTCTGCACCGCCGTCGTCTCCTCGGGCCCGCCATTCTCTTCCACCCGTCTCGCCTTCTTCTTGGCCTTGAGCTGCTGCTTTTGCTTGTTCTTCTTCAGCCCATTTCTCCGATCCAGCGTATCCTTGAGGTGGCGCTGCTCGAATTTCTTGGTCGCCTTCTTCTGCGCCATTGCTGTGTAGTTGAGCATGTGAAAAGTTGGGTCTGTTAAAGTCGCAAATTTCCTTGACATGCGCCAAGGCGATATTGATTGATCGGACTTTGGGATTAATCAAGATATTGAAGGACACTTTGATAGACCTGCTGCATGATCCCTTGATGTCGATGAGGTCGTGTGCTCCTCCCAATCCCTCCTATTCCGCCTCACAATCGCTCGTAAGCCGTCATGTACCCTCCACGCCAACTGCCCTACGCGCCCACCCCGTACAGCTACACCCCCTCCTCCACCCTCACCGCCACCATCAATCTCGACCAGGTCGTGCCCCCGCCGTGACCCGCACAAGAAACACGCCTGCTGAGACGAGTCGCAGGAAGTCAAACTGGCCGACAACACCCAAGAGCGCAACTTGTACGAGTCGCTGGCCGAGATCTACAGCATCATCGTCACCCTCGATGCGCTGGAGAAGGCGTATTTGCGGGACAGCATGAAAGAGAGCGAATACACCGAGACATGCGATCGCTTACTGCGCCAGTACAAGAGCAATCTGGCCGACGACACGGTGGCCGCGGCATTCGGTGATCTGGAGACGTTCAAAAACGAGTGGGATGAATGTGGAAACGAACATCGATACAAGCGAGTGCGACGCTGACATCCTCCAGCTCCAAGTCCCCAAAGCCACCGAGCGCCTGCGCATCGGTCTCCCCGCCACCGTCGAAACCGCCCCCGCCATCGCCCACCGACCCACCTCCACCGCGGGCCCCACCACCGCCACCGTCGGCGCGCAGCACCTGATCGCCGCCTCCGAAAACTTCGTCACGCTCTTCGACGCCATCAGCATGAGCATGCTGTCCAAAGACACCTTACACCCTATTTTGGTGGAGATTATCCAGGCGGTGAATAAAGTGACGGACAAGGATTTTGAGAACAAGGGCAAGATTGTGCAGTGGTTGATTACGCTCAATCAGATGCGCGCCGCCGAGGAGTTGACGGCCGAGCAGGCCAGGGACTTGCGCTTTGATTTGGAGAGTGCGTATGATGGGTTCAAGGGGACGTTGGATTGAGAGCATGACTCCTTAAGCGATGCTATGTCTTATCTCCGGCATATTCGGGGTTTAGATGCCCGCCCCACGTGGACCCAAATTTCTGGACGGCGCCGCACATCCAAAAGTATGCACAGGTAAAGATGACGCTCAAGGATCTTGATCTGAATGTTGAGGATGAGGAGGCACTGGATGGTATACTCATATCTATCGGCACTATACAGCTCCGTGCTGACGCCTCACTAGTCCTCGACCTGCCACAGCTCTACACCCAACCAAGCGCCAAGACACTCCTAGCGACATTGCAAGACCTCTCTTCCGCCCCGCCATCATGGGACACTACACCTCGTAGAGGAAATCCGCGCGCAGTCAGTGGAGCATCGACTCCTCTCCGCAAGAGACGCAAGATACGCAGCGAAGGCGTTCCTGCTTACCTTACCAAAATCATCTCCAGCCCACTAGCATGGATCGAGGATGATGCCGAGAAGGAGCGCATATGGGAGACTGCGTCTGTGAGGCTGAGTGAGAGGAGTGGGCGGACGGCTATGGGGGCGATTACTCGGGCGTTCGCGATACCGATGAATCCTGTGGTGGTTGAGGATACCAACGGCGAAAGGGCCATTCAAGATCAGCCTAGTGCGGCGAGTGAGGAGAATCTCCTGGAAATTTCGCTCCATGAGCCAGCTTTGACGGCGGATAATCTAGGCTTGAAAACGTGGGCAAGCTCGTATCTACTAGCCAAGCGCATGGTGCTGTTGAAAGACACCCTGCCTATCCTCCCTTCTGACGCCACAATCCTAGAGCTCGGCGCAGGCACGGGACTCGTCGGCCTCACCGCCGCCGCCGTCCTCCACCGCCGCGTCATCCTCACCGACCTGCCCGAAATCGTGCCAAACCTGGCGACCAACGCAACCTCCAACGCCGCACTCATCGCTTCCCACGGCGGCTCAGTCCGCACAGCCATCCTCGACTGGTCCTCCCCATCCACCTTCTCCCTCCCCACCACCACCGCCACGACCAAATCCTACCCTCGGCACACCTTCCCACTCATCCTCGCCGCTGACCCCATTTACTCCCCCGAGCACCCGGGCTTGCTTGTCAACGCCGTGGCATATCATTTGAGTCGTGCCAGGGAGGCCAGGGTGGTGGTGGAGATGCCGGTGCGGGAGGCGTATGGGGTGGAGAGGAGGGTGTTTCGGGAGGGGATGGGGGAGGTGGGGTTGGTGGTTTTGGGGGAGGGGGAGGAGGTCGGGTTGGATGATTGGGGTGGTGGGGGGGTCGAGGTGAGGTGTTGGTGGTGTGTTTGGGGGTGGCGGGGGTGAGGAGGAGGGCTGTGTGTGGTTGGAGGACAGGCTGATGCCTGACAAGCGGGTTGCCAAGATCAAGTACGGTTAGTGATCCTTACGATGGACATCAAGATCGCATGCATGGTTTTGCCTGTTTTTTGATCTTTGACCACCTACGTACCATCCAGCTTTGGCTTATGCCCATCTGATCAAGAAGAGTAGAAACTCACCACCTACGAATGTCGAAATCACCCTTGGCTGCTGCTGCTTCAACCGCTGTCGTCTGCCGGATTATCATGTGGCTTGGAGGCAGAGCATGATGACCGCGGCGCCGGCCTCGCCAAGACTCTTGTTGTTTCGTATCGATGAGGCCTCGTGCTTGATAAAAGCACGTTTTATTTTTTACAGTACGGGGACCTACGGTACGTCAGACATCCATAGTATGGGGTCTGCGCCACGATGATTTTTCCTTGACCGCTGGGTCCGACGTGTGCCGGGCGAAGGAGAATTCCCGTTCATTTCGATGGGCTGGCTATTGCGGGATCTTGGCGTGAGTCTGTTCGGTACAAGGTCTTCCTCTACCTCTACGTTTCCGTTTATAGCATCAGTCGCTTTTTGCGAGCTGAAGCTATTGGCGAGAACCCAAGCGCAAAGGTGACGTAGACCTGTCGTCCTGGCAGACTCGTAGGTCTAGATTCTGCGGGCCATTTGTTCTGATGACGAGGCGCAGTAGTCTTGAAGTCTGGTCCTGCTCGTTTTCATGGACCGGGGAGCTTGGGGTTGTTCCACCGCTCGGCATCGGCACGAGTCTTGCGGATCGACCGGTTGTCTCGTCTGCGGGTCCTTGGTCTGCGGTGGATGGTTTTAAAATACTGCGGGGTGTTCGTACTCTTCGTTCTTCTTTTGATAATCGCACTTCGACCTGGGAATCGGGATATCCAGCACGCAGGCGTCTTTGGACCACATCGTCGGGTCACCATTCAAGCCACCGAACCACTTCTCACACAAGCTACAGCTACTCCGCTCCCAAACAAACCACCATGAGGCCCACACTCGGCTTCCGCACCACCATCCTGCTCTGTTACGCCCTTCTCCTCCCAGCTACGCTCGCATGGTGGAACTGCTGCAAGCCTAACACCTGTGGCAATGGCTACTGGCCACGAGAAGGCACATGCACACCCAACGGCGCTGACTTAGGAAAACCTGGGGCGAGCCCGTTCCCGTGTAGTCCGGAAAAGCCGTGTAACAAACAGAGTACTGGGTGTAAGCCGCCTGTGAATAGACAGGCAGGTTCTTACGCGGAATGTTAGTGAGACTCGGGATTGGGGGGGACGTTGGGGGACTGGGTGTTCGCCGCCGGAGAATAGACAGGAACTTGGTTCGGCGGTCTGTTCGTGGGATTGACCCGGGTAGTGGGGGCGCCAAGGCGGGTAGGTTAGTGTTTTTTCCGTGATCACGGAAAGGCGAGACCACTGGATGGGCGTACTGAAACGAGAGTTAGCTCAAGGCAGCCCCGAACATTGAATTGAAACTCCTCTTGGCTTGTTCTTGGTGAACACACCGCAGTAATGTCGGCAGTCTCGATTTTGAGACTTTGACTTGCCTGCATCGCAGCATCGCTACAAGAGAGTCTTGTGATGATAAGTCCGTACCTGATCTTGCGTCCTCATCGTCGACACCGCCATCGGATATCTCGTCAACTACTGGGTCTGCAGAGAACCGGGAACATCGCCATCGAACAACACTCACCACCAAGAAGCACCTACCACAGTCCGAGATGAAGCTCCCCGCAGGTTTACCTCTCGCGCTCGTCTTCTCCGCCACCGCTCAAGCCTGGTGGAATTGCTGCACGCAACCCAACTGCACCTTCGAGGAGCTCAGAGACTGGGCACCCGGCTGGTGCGTTGCCAACGGCGATGATCGCTTGGTGGATGGCACGACGAGATTCGACAGCAGTCCTGCTAAGCCGTGCAAGACATTGAATAATGGGTGTAAGCCGCCGGCTTCGAGGGATGGGCACGATCATGCGCATTGTTCGTGATTTGGAAGGGTGGTGGTGAGAGGAAGGGGTGATGATGGGAGAGTTGAGGACGTCGGAAAGACGTATTGAAACGAGCTATGTTGGCAGCACTCGTAGTCCCTAAGTATGACTTCCAGTGATCTTGAAGTGTTGGACAGTGATGGTCTATCCATCCATCCATCCATCCAGTGGATTGGATTGGATCTGAGTCGTGAGTCGTTTATCCGTCTGGATACTGCTATTAGCCGGTGCATGGATTGGCTCTAAGTCATTCATCCATCCATATCCATGCTGGCAGACGAGGTTTAAGGTAATCGAGTCCTAGCGGTGTGGGCGGAGCATCCGTATGGTCACATGTCACATGTTGGCAGTTGTGAGTCGTGACTATTTCTGTAATATCCGAGCTGTCCGAGATGAAGTGATTATGACTAATACGACTTCATATCGTATCTCGGCCTCTGCACGTGATCAGTGCCAAGCCCACACACGCAACACCAGATGGATTGTCAATATGGTAGACAGCATCATGCACTCAATACACCTTCAGTAAGACACGCTTCCAGCATCAGTCATGTCACCAGTCGTAACATTGAACCACTTGTTTGCACGATTGCTGCACAACCTGAGCCACAACACACGTAATACTATAACGCCAAGACTTCAGTGTATGGATAGATCGTCCATAGATCGAAGCCCGTTGTCCATCTATCCAGATGGGTTGGATACATGTATGAAGGACCCTTAAGATCCATCCATCCATCCAATCCATCAAGATCACTAATGACTCCGGCCGTCTTGTTTTACTTGGGCCTTCATGTCTCCTTGAAGCTATCTGCAACTTGCAAGTGCTTCACTTAGCGTTTCCTCAGTGAACACAGTGTAGCACAGTCGGCAGTCTCGGGTTTCCAGATGGTGAATCAGTGAACTGTCTGCACATCTACAAAAGACTTGCGACCCACTTCCGCCCTTGATCCTTCTCCTTACCCACCCACCCTCAAAGCCACCCAAGTGATCAACCACCGCACACCACGAAGACTGGAGTGGCTTTCGGGGAGCGAAGGGGTTTTTCACGGGGACGGGGCTTGGCGCGTCTTGGGTGGTGACGCTCGTGGTGGATTGGTGAGCAGGCTAGTAGGAGGTATTTTCGGAGCGGTTTCGGGCTTTTGCTTGCTGTTTCGTTTCATGTTGAGTGCTAGGGTCTGCGTTGCTGATTTTATAAGTTCTTTGAACGTTCTATTTCACCGCTCAGCTAGCCTCTCACCCGCTCTCTTCACGACATCGCAACCACAAATCTTACCAGAATCCGCAGCAACACACTCACTAGCAAGGACTATCCATTGCACCCGGCGAAATGAAACTCCCCATGCCCACCACCCTTCTCACCACCATCCTCACCGCCATCTTCCTCCTCCTCCTCCCACCCACCATCCTCGCTCACTGGAACTGCTGTAAGCCCCCCAAATGTTCAACCCCCGGCATTAACGCAGAGCCGGCTAGTTATTGCGTATCAAATGGCGAGAGTTTACGGACGATGCCTACGGCTGTGCCGTGTGCGCCTAGCAAGCCGTGTTTGGTGGATTGGAATGGGTGTGCGCCGCCTACTAAGGAGGCCCCGGGCAAAGCGAATTGTACGTGGTGAGGGGCCGAGGAGGGAGGGTGTGGTAGGGTTCGATGGGTTGGACGCTGCGGCAGGGTCGGAGGATGGTGGAATACTTCGGAACGGTGGTGAGGTGGACTTGTGGGGTGGTAATGGTCGTGTCGTCGTAGGATTGTGGAATGTCGTTGAGAGAAGTTTAGGGTTCCCGGGTGGCGCAATATTCCTGTCAAGATTTGCGCAGTAACTTTTGTTCTACAGTATTGCCTGCCATACATACAAACGTGTTCTGGCCCTGCCTTGTCTCGGCGGTCCCAGCCGCTGCCCCACAGAATTAGTAGGCACCAAGCAAAGACGCCGATTGCACGGACTTTCTGGGAATTACTCAATGTCGGTACCTGTACAATCAATAGCTGGAACAAAGCAGCTGGATGGACATCATAGTCGAGTTACATATGGCAAAAGCATGCAGGAGAAGGAATACCTGGAGAGCAAGGCGCCAACATTGACGCCGAGTAAAATCCATAACGAAGACTATGGTGTTGATACTGAGCATGCATTCGTACCACCGGTAGTTGACGCTGGCACGGCGCACAGCGCGGGTGATAATGCTGTAGTGTCGCCGCTGGATTGCATTGCAGGTTCCGGAGAGAAAGGCACGAGTATGCTCTGGCTCAGTCCAGGCGGAATTCTGGCTGACGTTATGGTTATAGCATGGTTTGCGGAAGGTCTTGGGGCCACACTTGCCAGTCGATGCATTTGGGTGTTTCGAAGCCATTCACCGATTGCCAGTTTCGTAGTCCGAGACCGCCACAGATGGGAAAGAGATTGATTCGAAGAGGACCAGGAGGCTGTCCACAAAGAATTGATTGATCGATGACCTCGATAGGGACTTGGAAGAGCATTGGTGTGAGGCTGCCTTTCGATCAAGGTTTTGCTCCGTCCCTTGCACGCAGTTGGAGCTTCATCTAATCGTTGTTTCCGACGATTGTAAGTATTCAGTGCGTGGTACTGCTCAACTGCTTGTTGGCATGGTCCACTGCTGCCTGTGGCCGTTGGTAGATTCTTCTTGGAAGGAGGTGATAAGTCGTCTGATGGTGTCACCGGTCTCATATCGCGCATAAATCTCATTTAGCCGTCTACCATCAGCTGTACAAGAGAATCTGGCCCTCACGAGCTCATTCTAAGCGTTCAATTTCAAAGTCATCTAACCCTCCACAGCTTTATCAGGCGGCGTCTCGATCCCCTTATCATCCCTCTTCTCCTCCACATCAACAGTCTCAGCCACCTCGGCCCGTCCATGCAATGCAGGCTTCCTCTTTCCTGCGATATCGAGGAAAATAGCCTTGATGGTCCTGCTGCTGGTGTGTCTGCCCTCCCACAGTGGATAAATGCCCACACAGAAGCTTGAGCAGAAGAGCCAGAGAATGCCGACCGCTACCCAGCCTGTGAAAAATGGTTTGCTGAAGATGTAGCCTGAGCCAAACATAGGCATGGGCCAGAGAATGAGCAAAGCAAGAGTGAGGATGACTGTCAAAGTTCTCGCGATCTTGGCCGCTCGCTGGAGCTTTTCTTGTTCTTCGCGCCCCTCATGTTCTGAATGGCGGCTTTCGCCAGGCACCAGTTCTAGGTCCATATGCGCTGCGTCCGCCAGGTCGTGGTCGTCTGCTTTGCGGATGAGCTTCATCGAGAGCCAGTCATACTTTGGTTGCCTGAGACCCGGCATGAAAGAGAGGATGGGAATGATAACCATAGGTACGAGGAGGGAGACTAGGTTGCCGACAAGCATTGGATAGCTGGAGCGACATTAGCACATACACGCATGTGATGTAATTTTTTGGAGGCTTGGTGGTTTTGAGCTTACTTGGAACCAGTAGATGCCACGCTCAAGTCACCGTATTCCCTCTTCGCTTGCACGAGCCAGCCGACTAGGGAGCAGATCAAAGCTAGCACTGGTGAGAATGTGGCCGCAGCCCAGGATTGGCGATCCCAAAGAAGGGTCAATGAGGCTGGCACCACTGCACCGGATATGATGACGCCCATCATCAGGTACAGATAGCCCATAGAAATGCCGGCATAGTACAGTCCCGTTGAGAAGCCAGCCATGATCACAGCATAGACGATACAGCTAACGTGCGACATATGAATCAACCTGCGGCCACTGGCGGAAGGGTCGATGTAGGTCTGGTAAATGTCGTACGTCCAGATCGAAGAGACGGCGATCAGCTCGGCAGACATAGCGCTGGTGACGGCCATGAAGATCACGAGTAGCGTTGCTACTGCGCCGCCTTTGCCGAGTAAGGCTACTGCGGCATTAGGTAGGACGAGGCCGGCCGTCACGTCTGCGGTGGCCAATCGATTGGGGTAGGTTGGGAACACCGGGTTGCTCTCCAGCGCTAGTGCGGACAGGCCCATCGTAGTTGCGCAGAGCCAAGGAATGGCGAACCAGGACAGTCCGCCTGCTATGTAGCCTGGCAAAGCGTGGACGGGAGACGCAGCGATGGCTTTATTGTAGTAGCCGTTGTCGCAGAAGACCGTTGCTACAGGGCAAGGGGTAGAACGTCAGTGGATGTTCCAGAACTTAATATCTAGCTGTACCACTTACCAAAGTTGCCAGTAAGGTTGATGACAAAGAAAATTCCCCCATCAGCTGAATCCATTGTTAAGTAGCTTCCTTGGGCATTTCCATCGACGGGATGCCTTTCGGCTGCTGCTACGAGCGCATCGTAGACGGCCCCCGGACTGCCGAGGACACTGCTTGTGGCGTAGACCGTGAAGGCAAAAATGAAGATGATGGTCATGATCATCACTGTGTGGACGTAGTCCGTGAGGAAAGTTGCCTGTCGTAATTCAGCGAGTATTTAAACACCAAAACTGAACGTCTATCCAAGTACGAACCTTGATGCCACCAAAGATCGTGTATAGGACCACTCCCACGGGCAGCAAGAAGCAGGCTGCCGCAGTTGGCATGCCGGTGAGCGTTTGCACAACCGCAGAACCACCAGTCAACAGCATGGCCGTCACCAGGATGTTGGTCATGAGGCCAAAGGTGATGAAGACGCCATGGGTGATTGGTCCATATCTCGCTCTGATTGCTTCTAGGAACGTGTGTGCATTCGGCGCCTTGCGCTTGAGCTCAATAGCCAGGGTCGCGAAGAGAAGGACCTGGACTGTAGCGCCAGAGGCATACCAGAATGGGCCGGAAACGCCATATCTGTAGGCCACGGATGAAGACTGAAGGAGGGTCGCAGCCCAGGTCCACGAGGAAACGACTGCTGAAGCGACTAGGCCAGACTTCACTGTGCGGCCAGCTGTCGCAAACACTTCGCTCGTCTGTAACTCGTTGTTGTAGCGGCGAAGGACGAAAGTCGTCAACATCATCCCGAAGGCGAAGAGGAATCCCAGACCAATGACGATGCCATAGCCTGTCGCCTGGCTGAGCGGTGGTGTAGTAGACATATTGCCCGTCACTGAATCCAAGATGAATGAACGCTGCAGCACCTACCTTGTGTGGTCGGAAATGGGCATCTCGCCCTGATATACTGAAAGCTGGACCATCGCTACACCGCGAGATCGCACACTGTAGCCGCCTTCAGTGCCTTTCTCCCTTCCTGCGGCTGCACCCCAGTCGTCGTTGATAGCGTATCGGCCGCGGGCGCTGATAAGGCATCCCTTCTCTGCCAACCACATTTGTCAATTGGTGGGGAGGAGCGACGTGCCTCTCCGAGGTTCATGTTCATGTTGTCGGCATAAAACCTATCACTGATCAGAGTTTCTTTTCACTGCAGACTTCGGACGTGGCTTGCGCATGCAGCGCGTGGTGGCAGGTCCCGGCCGACAAGGAGGAGTCTTGGTGTCTTGGTTTGATGTGTACCCTATCTCGCGCGGATCCTTTTCTGCTTGGCGGCCCGGCTAAATGGGTAATTTACGAGATGGACCGTCACCTGGACAGCATCGCCATAATGTGATCCACCATGACAACGTATGACAACATTGTCATGGGCAACCTGGAGGGACAACCTGCATCGAAAGCGCGGTGTAGAGTGGCGGAAAGGTAGGAAAGTCCATCTGTGTCGTATATGAGCATCTCGCAGCCCGGACATTTTTGAACCTCTCACATCGAGCAGCGCAGCCAAGATGGGGCCGGAGGTACGTTATCAGCATATCCCGTCACAGCTTGGCCTATCGGAAAGGACCTTGATGGATATCGAGAGGACATCGTTAGTTCCTGACATGGCTCTAGAACCTATCCTTCGTCCTACAGAAGCCGGGCGAGGTCCAATTCGAAGACCGACCCATACCCAAGCTTGCCTCGCCCTACGACGTTATTGTCAACGTACGATTCACCGGAATCTGCGGCTCCGATGTCCACTACCTGCAGCATGGCGCAATTGGGCCTTTCGTGGTCAAGAAGCCGATGGTGCTTGGGCACGAATCCAGCGGTGTCATCACGGCGGTCGGCGACAGTGTGAAGAGCGTCAAGGTTGGAGACCGCGTCGCGATGGAGCCCGGCATTCCGTGCAGACGGTGTGTGAGATGCAAGGATGGCAAGTACAATCTGTGTGTGGATATGCGGTTCGCTGCGACCCCCCCGATTGACGGAACGCTTGCAAAGTACTATGCGTTGCCCGAGGACTTTTGCTATAAGCTGCCTGAGGACGTTTCATTGGAAGAGGGCGCTCTTATGGAGCCTCTGGCAGTAGGAGTGCACATTACCCGACAAGCTGCTGTCAAGCCAGGCGACAGTGTTGTAGTGTTCGGTGCTGGTCCTGTCGGACTGCTATGCATGGCAGTTGTGAAGGCCTACGGCGCAAGCAAGATTGTGGCAGTGGACATCAACGAGGAGCGCGTAAACTTCGCAAAGACATATGCTGCTTCCCACGCTTATGTGGCAAGGAAAGAGCCGGCCCCAGAGTCTGCGCAGCATATCATTGAGAGCGGGGATCTTGGCCATGGAGCTGACGTCGCAATCGATGCATCGGGGGCTGAGCCATGCATTCAGACTGCTATCCACGTGCTGAGGACAGGCGGAACGTACGTACAAGGCGGTATGGGGAGACCCGACATAACGTTCCCGATTGGTGCTATGGGCGCGAAAGAGCTCAACGTCAAGGGGTCGTTCAGGTACACTAGTGGCGACTACGCGACTGCGTTGGCTCTGCTGACGAGCAAGCGGCTGAGTGTGAAAGAGTTGATCACGGGCCAGGTGAAGTTCAAGGATGCTGAGAAGGCCTTTAATGATGTGAAGGCTGCTAAGGGCATCAAGATCTTGATTCAGGGTGTGGAGGACTAGATACTGGTTGCCACGTCTGTCTTCTTTTGCGACGCGCTCGATCGACAACATTGCGCGCTCACATAGTTGCGCGTTGCCATGCGGAGTATCTTAAGCAGAGATGATGGCGGAATGGGCTTGCCGAGGCTAGACAACCGTGTTCGCTTCTTCTCTCTCGTTCCTATTTCTCAACATCAACAACACAGTCGCGACTCGCGACAATGCGCGCGGCTTCTATCAACCTCTAGGAGGTATGCGACCGCTCCACCTTGAGAGATTTCATAGTCCACGCTGCTGCGCGACCGCAGCAAAAGACCTGCATAAGCGCCCTCTCATCCAATCAAGCACATCTCTGTCTGACACTACATCTGCAGGGCCAGTGTTGAAACGTATTAAGCTACAGCCGGTCACCTAGACTCCCAACCCCTTCCGTCCGAACTGCCATACAAAAGAACAGCAACGTCCTACTTTCGCGACATAGCGTGTTGTTTTCGCGATTGGAGTATTTCATCGCCGAGTGCTGCCGTACGCTACCTCGCCATTTCAACCACCGGTTGGTAGGCTGTGAGTCACTCCTCTTGCAGGTCCTGCATGCCCTGCATCTCGACAGCCGAATGCTGGTCGCCACTCTGGCTGCTAGACGAAGGCCGGTGTAAGAGAAGAAGGTTTGTAAAGACCGTCGTCCTTCATTGCAGAGCCATGGGTCCTCGTCCTTCAGGCCCACCCCATGTTTGCCGCGATCACAAGCATATGACCATAATTCAAGCATCGACGATATCAATGCTTTTACCTTTGCAATATGTGCACCAAACAGGACAGACCGAAATTTGTCCTGGCTAACAAGCCATCCGGAGCTGCCTCTTTCGCCAGCATATCATCAGCTGCTTCCGCCACGTCAGCCGCGAGCTCTAGGAGTGGTTGCAGCAAGCTCCTATTCGGAGAATTTGACATCAATAGCGACAGATGTACGCGTTCTTACCTGGCATTGAGCTCAGAGCTGCTAATCTGACAATCCAACGAACAGCGGCCGAAAGCTACGCCTCCGTCTGCAGCTTCGTCCTTTGCGATAGCGGCACGTTTCTCAAATTCTGGCTGGACGACAAATGCCGCGATACCTTTCTGTCGTTTGTTCCTAAAGCCGGTCTAGCTAGTCTGCGACTTGCTTGCCATGACTTTAGTGCTCGGGCTGCGCCGGCGCTGTTCAACGACCTGAAGATCACATTCAAGACGAGCACCTTCACAAAGCCTGCAAAGTTGGCTGCGTTGGACCGGCTCGGCTTCCATGTCAAAGCATTGCGCTTTGACATACCACATACCCGCGACGCGGTACTACCACCGCTAGTCGATCCGGAGACCGGCGATGAGCTAAGCTTTACCTACACGCCTCAGTTCAACACCTTTTCCTCAAGAAGACCTAAGTATGGCGACCATGAAACAACAGAGATCTTGAATCGGCAGTATCCGGCTTTGTTTCATGCCGCAACGAACGTCCCGGCATTTGTACAGGCCTTCTCCGCTTTCCCCAACATGGAGCGTCTCAGTATCTACTGTCCCGGCTATGACGCATCGACACGATACAGACGCAGCGCAGTCGACTTTGCACTCATCTCATTGCGAATCGCTGTGGAACAGAACTGCCTCAATTCTCTGCGCTCGCTCACGCTTGCGCCGATACACCCTGGTGGTTTGTTATATCTCTCGCCACTCAATGGCTATGGCGCAAGTCCTCGATCGGTCAGTCGGTGGGCTCGCATTCAGCATCTGACAATACATTGCACATCTCGACCACCAAACATGCCCAAAGGCCCGGACGAGCCGGATCACATGAAGCTCCTTCAAACGTATTTACGTAATTTCCAGGCTAATCTTACGACCTTCGACTTCCGCTGGATCGGCGCAACAGGACCTCTGCCAATTCAGCAGCCCCTAATTTCTGCTTTGATCAACTGTCAGCATCCTGCGCATCGCGGTAGCACAAGCCAAACAGAGAGACCCACGGTGAAGCGGCGTGGACCCGACCCATTGAGATTCCCGAAAGTGAAACGTTTTGAAGTAGAAAACATCTCCTGCTCGGCCACGGACATCAGCGCCTTTATTGCTACTCACGCGCGCACACTTGAGGAATTCAACCTCGAAAACGTCAAATTGATATCGGGCACGTGGGATGATGCACTAGCACCCTTAAGTCGTGGAGCTCAGTCTCATCGTAAGAACGAGGTGGCAGAGATCCCGATCATGCTGTCACCGACCGTCGCTGTGGCGTATCCGATGCCAATGGAGCGTACTGGGTCATTGCAGCAGGGTAGTAGCCACCGGAGTATGCAGCTATCGAAGTGGCTTTCAGGACGTAAAAGCAGGTCAGCTCCGACTCGCAAGGTCCGGGACGGCTTGCTGGGGTGCGAGGAGCAGCTCAGGAGGGTCTTGGGCGGTGTTCTACCTTGGAAATGACCTGATTCATACGACAGGCTATATGATGTGCATGAGTTTAATGATCTATGTGTTTTCGCTGCAGCCATAGTGCTTTGGGCACTGGATCTGTGCATTTGGCAAATCCACACCGGTGACTACCAATCTATAATGCAGGGTATTGCCTCAGAACTTTAGGTACGATGATGCAAGAGTGTCCAGGCGGAGCAATATCGAGTATTGCAAGTTCAAACGATCCTCAAATAGCTAGGTAGTTATATCAAACTTGGCATTGCAAAACAACCGGCAAGGATGTCGTCAATTTCATATCAACTTCATGTTTCTGCTGGCTGCCGATTGGCTCTTCAGCCCTGTACAAACATGAACCTCACATGCGTTACCTCACAATATCTGCATCGAATGGAAATATGTGCATCTGGCCAGTGACTGCTTTGTGAGACCGAAGTTCACAATAATCAGTTTCTTGGGCATAATCGTGGACAGACGACCCACCGCATTTGATGGCGACCTTCTGGATACAGCATGACCCAAAATGTCAATGCTCATTTTAATGCTCCCGATTTGGCTCATTAAAGCTCTGTCATGCTATTAGGTCAGAGCCGTCCTAAGCGATTGCCAACTCCTGAAAATGTGCGTTTCGAACAATCAAAACCAAAGTCTGTCGGCAATTTCCTAGGTCGAAGTCATGCGGCATTTTCTTGCTCGATCTGCCGTCTCAGGGCCATTGACCATGATCGAAGAGTCGGGTCCAATTCGCCCAGTAGTATAAGACCATCTCGAGTGCAGGCCTAATCAACAGTCCAAATCAGCCCATTCAATCGTGCACTTGATCACCCGGCTCACTTCCACCAGAAATTTACCGGCGACACCTACGCTCAAACCCCACACCAACACCATGAAGGCCTTCACTCTCTCCGTCTTGGCTCTGCCACTGTTCATGGTGAGCGCCCTCGCGGCCCCACCAGCCCACGCCGAAGAACATAGCGACCCAGCGGAATTGGCGCGCTCAAAGTTCCCTGCCAAGATCGAAAGCCGCAACGACTACTACGGCGGCGACCGCAACTACGGCGGCAACAGCGACTACGACGACTGCCACGGCGACTATGACGATGTAAGCGTCTCCTTCATGTCTTCATGTTCCGTTGACTCCCAGTCTGACATTTCCAGTGCCACCGGGGCGGAGATTACGACAACAAAGGCCACTGCACGGGCCTTTACGGCGTCTGCAACCACCAGAGCGACTGCTGCGGAGGCGGTTCCACCCACGACTGCGTCTACGGCTACTGCGCCCTCGTCTAAGGAGGCGAAGTATCGGGCTGCGGGTGACGAGTGTGCGACGATGCGACCCTTGACGGGCTATCGTCGACGAGAACCAGGGGCTTTTTCAGTGTGGGGTTTGCTGGCGCCGTTTGCGTGCGGCTGTCCTACGACGGCTCATATTTTCATTCATTTGGCGGATTTTGGGTTAGGCTCTTTTAACATGATTCATAACACTCCTTAAGCAGATCCCTTTTGTCCGAATGTCTGGTGCCTTGGTCTGAAACTATTTCGACAGGGACACTGTATCGTAGTGCGATCAGAATCACATAGTACGATCAAAATCACATAGTGCGATCAGAATCACATAGTGCGATCAGAATAACATAGTGCGATCAGAATAACATCGTGTCCGTCGATCGATTAGCCGGCGGAGGCCTTTGTCGTGTGAAGTGAGCTTGCAGCTGAAGGTGGACTTCCCCGGTTTGGCCTGACCTGCTGGTCACGAGTCAGCAGAGAATCTGTAGGCGAGGGTCCGGAGTTAGCGGTCAACGCCCAGGAGTAGAATGGCAGCTCACCAAAATATGTATGCTGGCCGAGTCGACCTCCTCGTCTCTCGCGCTCAGGACGGCTCTGCGATAGACGGCGTGACGCATGCAGCACAGAATGTTCAAGATCGAGTCCAGCATTGTCGCTGTGGCAGTCTCCCTGTCACCGTCAAATCCAATCGCACACTAGAAGAGCCTTCATTGCGTGGCTGAATCAGGGAGTAGTACACACGCACACCTTCCCGAGCTTTCCCACTCCATGCACTTCTCCAATGCAGCTACAAAAAGTCCGTGCCGGCTATTGCAATAGCCAACCGACCGCGGATCTCGCCCAGCCATAAGAACATCCGTCGACAACATGCCGAGAGACATTCACCTCCCACCGCCGTTGAGACAAATATCACCACACAACATGGCCCTCCACGGCCCCGTCCCCAACTTCCCTTTAAAAGACAAAATCGTCCTCGTGACCGACGGCGGATAAGGCATAGGCCTCGCTTTCAGTAAGGCCTGCCATGCTCTCGCGCCAAAGTCATAGTTGGCGAACTTGGACTTGTGCCGAAGGCAAAAACTTACATCTCCTCAACCAACAATAAGACTATTGTCTTCGAGCACTG
Source organism: Teratosphaeria nubilosa (assembly GCA_010093825.1). Lineage (NCBI taxonomy): Eukaryota > Fungi > Ascomycota > Dothideomycetes > Mycosphaerellales > Teratosphaeriaceae > Teratosphaeria > Teratosphaeria nubilosa. The sequence goes on from ML995862.1 coordinate 103,811, forward strand.
CGACGTCAGCTTCTGGCCGGCCTCCATAACTTGATCACAGCAAGTGCTACACACTTCGGTGCCGTGCCCGACGTCTACGCACCTGTCGCAGGCGTCTTCGGACCGAAATGGAGTAATGTCTGAAACGATACCGAGAACGAGGACGGATACAAGCTAATTTGAATCAACGTCGACCACCCCATCAAGCTCACACGTTTGGTCGGCAATGCGCGCCCTCCTCGGTGCAGAGAAACAAGGCGTCGTATGCCTCGTCGCCTCCACAGCCGGCATCAGAGCAAGTTCCTTCGCCTCGCTCTACACAGCGTCCAAGCACGGGATCATCGGCTTTGCGAAAGCAATGGGACAAGCGGACGTTGATGAAGGCATAAACATCATCTGTGTTTTGCCTGGCACGGTATTGACGCCGCGGTGGACGGATCGGTATGATCACGTGGCGGCGGAAGCAAAGTTTATTGAGAACAAGGGTTTGCGGGCTGAGGATATTGCGGAGGTTATGGTGGGGATGATGAACTTTGGCGGTGGAGCTTGTATGTTGATGAAGACGCCGTGTAAGGCGAGAGTGCTTGACCGGGGGCAGGTGAAGCAGTTGGCCGCGGCGAAGCGTTATGATCCGGGTCCTAGAGCGGCGCCTGATTTGGAGAGGATTAGAGAGATCTTGGAGCAGGAGAGGGGGAGGCCTTGGCCGTGCTGAGTTGTCTTTGTTCTGAATGCGTGGTCTGAGCTGAACTTGTATGCTCGAGACTGTCTTCGCAATGCACTGGCAGAGGTTCCATCTCCTCCTTGCTTGTCTTGCCTGACTCAGCCGTCGTTCTCTGAATCTGACAGCTCAATGACTTGACATACTCTCTTCGCCGGCGAGGGTCGACTACCTGTCCCAGGCAAGCGCCTCTTGACGCCGGCATTCGGTTCAAAGTTGCTCGTGTTGACTACTGCGGTGTTCGCCGATAGGGTGGCAAGCGGCGGACGGGCGACACGTGCAGCGGATCCCGGAGCACGCCGCTCAATGCCTCTAAAAAGGTACATGCCGATCCACTGCTTCGTGATCCCATCGAACGTCTTCTCGACCAAAGATATCAGTTCGTCCTCATCGGCGAACTTAATCATGTCGTCGTCCTTGAACGCCTCCTCGAAGGCATCATATAGATTGTCTTCCGGGACCTACGAAGAAGCAATCGAGACGTAATTAACGCGTAACCACGCCGCTGCCCGCTCTTCCACGTGTGAGGCGACCCGTTGCCTGATGCCGCGCACGATATACTTGTCTCCGTTTTGCTCGGTGCTGGCGCCATGGAAGGTTTTCGTTGCCAGATCGAACAATGCTTCTGCCCTGAGGCACGCGAGCGTTACCGCGTCGTATTTGAAAGCCGCACGAAAGGCATTCCATACCAAGACCCGTGGAACTTCCGACGATGCATCTGGTGCATATTGCTGGCGTAGCCACGCCACTGCTCGATTTATGCAAGCTGAGGCAGCATTGTTTTCGGAAGCCACGCCATGGTATGCGCCTGAACTCCTCGCATCAGGGATAGCGGGCGACCAGGGGACGGCAGCTAGTGCTGGGCAAGCGGCATTGGCCACGGGCGCAGCGTTTCGTCGCTTAATCCCATGCACAACGTGATGAGGTCCCCATTGGCCCATGCTAGCCGACGTGAAGGTCTCCAGAAGCATACTGTTGAAATCCGGCCCCGCCTGCAGCCAATCAATAATCATGCCATCGTTCTTGAACGCCCGGTGAAAGGTGCCAAAGACACCAATCTGTAAAACTTCAGACGTGGCATCTTCCACGAAATAGTCCCGGAACCACGCTATTGCCCGGTACCTGCACTGGGAAGCATGTTTGATTTCAGTGAGCCCTCGATACAAGCGCGCGGCGTCTGATGTGGTAGTAATCTCGACGGCTTTGAAGACCTTGCGCACTGTGGCATCCACATTTCCTAGTGTAAAGTGCAGCCATCCAGACAACGGATCAGAGGATATGCTGCTGTAGGCTTCCAGGACTGTTGTCTGTAATAAGATCGTGACCGTGTGCTTCTCTATAATGCATGCGCAGCCAGAGTTCGATGTGCGGTAATGTCCCAATGTCCGGCATGAGCACAGATTTTGCGAAAGACTCAACTCCCACTACCGGGATCGCAATGACGGGTGCAGGTCGCGGCATGAGGTCCTGTATCGGCGTCATGAAACCCGCCTTCTTGAAAGCCACATATGTCTTCGTTGGCTCTATGCCATCAAAGACCCACTCCGGTGTGCCATCAGCTCTATTGCGCCTCTTGGGTGTGCACATCTATGCGAGGTCGGCACCACCGAGGATCTCATGGCACCAGCATCAACTTCGGCCTGAAATCTTGCTGACGGCGGGTGGAAGAACGTGTAATCTTGCCAGATTTCGTCCTGCGTCACGCTCGAGCCAGCTTTTCCAGAGTAGCACATCGTCACAAAAGCGCTTAACCGCTCGTTCTCATCGCGATGCCAATCTGCCAGTTCCTTGATGCGATTACCCATGTCCATCAGTATCGCCATATCACGATCACTCAGCCGGTCAGCGTCTGGCGGTGGTGAGTTTTCCTTTCTACGCTTGATGCCAATCTTGACCCATTTGCTTCTAGCAGCGGCATCATGGGACATGGCGGTGGGAAAAGTCGCGTGAAAGCAACGCCAGAAGTCATCCCAGGTGACGGCTGTTCCATAGATCTCACTGGCCTTACAGGATTGACCAAATGCATCCCAGAGCTGATGGTTGGACAAAAGGCCAGGCGAGTCCTCTTCGAACCACTCACGAAGCCACGCCTGTGTCAGCGCTTCATTGTCCCTATGCCGCAGATTTCCCAAACCATTTCTTAGAGAGGCTGTTTTCATCGGCAAGTTCCTTACAAGCTCGAAGCGCATGATAGCGTCCGGGTCCATCCCCAGCAACCTGCGCATCTGCACTGCAGGAGCAAGTTCTTGCAGCAATTGCCAGGCGGTCTCCATGCGCTCATGCCACTGGGATTAATCCGGTTCGTTGTTAGTCTTCTCCACTAACAAGGTGTAAGGAGTCCCTTTGCAGCTTGTATCCAGCTTGACGAGCTTCTTATTGATCTGGTCTTTCAGCTTCGACTCCAGGTGCACGCGGCGATCCTTTGCAACTCGAAAATAAGCTTTCTTCCCAGTTCGGCAACCAAGAAACGCGTTCAGCCGCTCGCAATCCTCGCAGTCGCATCCGCATCTGTACAAGAGCTGCTCTGGTGTGTCTGGCTCTTGCTCCACGTAACGGCGCAGGAACTGCTTTGGCATCTTGGTGACGAAGTCCTCCAAATCGACAGTCCACTTCGACATCTCATCTCCACCCAAGCTTTTCAATGTGTCCCGTATGAATGGTAAGATGAAGTATTGGAGGCCGTGCACCCCCATGTCGTCCAGTTGAGCTTCGACGCGAGCTCGCAGAGCTTGTGCTTCCGACTGCATGTCGAGAGAATGTAGGATACGATGCAGCTGCCACAGCCTTCTGCAATTCTTCTCAACACGCCGCCGTGACGTGGCGGTTTCGACAGCCAAGTATGGCTCTCTCGAGCTTGCTCCGGTGCACCGTCTAAGATCATCCTTGCTCGGCACCTAGTACTCTTTGATTTTCTTCTCGACGACTCTGCGGAATGCTGAAACGGCAACGGATTTCTTCATGGGCAGGATTTTCAACCCGTTCAACAATGCATGGCCGAATGCGATCACTGACTCATACAAGTCCTCTTTTGGCGTACCGATCGGCAATGGCCTGAACGGTCAGCGTTGACCCGACAATGATGAGCTGGGTATCTCACCGAGCAGCTAAATCCTCGGCCGCCTCACGTCTGGCTGCTGTGCTCAACCAATCTATTGTCTCTGTGGCTTCACTAGCGGTCAAGTATTTCATTCTTTTACATGCCTGTCGCTCAATTGCTCGTCGATCTCTCTCGATTTCGATTTCGTGCATGGTGACTATTCTCAGCAGGGCCTGGTAGCAACCGTCTCCGTGGTCCTTATTCAACAAGGCGTCCGCGCTGCAGTTAGTATTAGATTGTAGAGTGCCTGTTGTCAGCATTGACAAGCTTACAAAGGTCTCATTGTGGCGAAGCCACGCTCGTTGATGGCGTCGAGTAGCTGCTCGATGGATTCGCCAAGTTTAAACAGCCGGCTGCTGACGAGTGTCGCGATAGATTCTGGAAGCGAAAGGATGATCGCAGCCTCCGTAGCAGCAGCATACACTCTGGAGCCGTAGGGGGTTACGATCCTCCCCTTTTCGACAATCCTGCGGTATGCGGTGACCACGTGAGTGCACAATCGTTTCAATGCCGATGATGGCTTTGATTCCGCAGCTGAGGCTTCCCGAACAGCCTTGATTTCGGTCATGATGCGGAAATACATTTTGTCGTCGTCGCGGTAATTTCTGGGCATATTGGAAGCAACGACATCTCCCAGATAACGACTTGGCATAACGAGTATTGCCTGGATCGCATCAGCTTCAACAATAAGAGCTACGCGATCTTGATGCGAGTGACCATTCTCTGGTGCAAATGCGATACGAGGTCTAGTGCTCCTGGGCCAGCCCCTTTCTCAATCTTCTCCGTCTGTGGCTTGCAGAATTCTCGCAGTCTGCTACTGTGCGTAAAGTCCCAGATCTCATCCACGACCGTGTCGATGTTGAATGTACGTCCATCGGCTGCGGTCAGTGAGACCAACTTCAAGCTCTCTCGAGGCGGCAGCTTGGCAGTGTCTTCACTGATCTCATGATAGCTCGCCTGGGTTGCAGAGCCGCTGCTGCCTCGGGCGCCAGATCCCTAACCGGAAAGTGGTATCAGTCTGCCACGGATACCTTTCCGAAACTGCTCGACCTTGCAAGATATGGCACAAATCGTACGTGGACCTGTCAACATCTTGGAGTCGCGACTTTCCAACGATATTCGTATTGTAGGTGCTACTCAACACGTGAAGCAGAACATTGGGTGACGTCGCACCATCATATAGTATGTTGTCCCATGCCCTCAAGATGCGTCTGATCTCCCCGGGGTCCTTCTGCCGCAAGGCTTTCTTCAGGCTACCTGGGAGACGAAGAGGATCAATGTGGACGTCCGCCATGCGTCCTGAGGCGTGATTGCAGATGGGTGGCAATACCGTGCGACACTTGGTAAGAGCATTTGGAAGACACGATGGTTCTCCAATGGTGTCTCTGCACGACACGAACCTGACGCGATGCTAGTGATACCGGAGCGGCTGTACCCGAGATACCGATACCTTATCAATCCTGAATTTGCATGAGAAGACTTCGACGGTAGAGTACCTTACCATGAATATGGCCGCCGACACAGCTTTACCGACCGTACTGTCCAGCTTTACATCAGCCACAGACGCAGCAATAACAGGTCTGCCTGAGGCCTCCTCCCTTCTCCCGCCCGACAATGGCATCACTCTCCTCGACGCCAAGAACGACATCTTCCTGGCATATTTGCAGGCGTTGGCCTTGCGGAATCTGAACGTGATACGAGGCATCAAGGATGGCGGCGATGCGCAGAGTTTCAACGATGCGCTCACGAAGAAGCTGGTGGAGCATCGGGTCTATCTCGAAAGAGGCGTGAGGCCGCTCGAGCAGAAGATCAAGTATCAGGTGGACAAGGTCGTCCAGGCAGCCGAAGACGAGGAAAGAGCAACGGCGCAGAAAGCAGCAATAAACAAGAAAGTCAACGGGCGTGCGAAGGAAGGAACGGACGACGAGGACAGCGATGCGGGAGACGCCGACTCAGACGAGGAAGCCGCGGCCCTGGCTCACCGCCCAAACGCAGCCGCCTTCGCCCGCACCACCGCCGACGACTCCACCGCCGACAGGCGAGCCAATAGCAAGCACGACGGCGTGTACCGGCCGCCCCGCATCTCGGCCACCGCGATGCCGACTCCCGAATGCCGCGATCGCAAGGAACGGGAGCAGCGACTAGGCCGCTCCGCCACAGTCGACGAATATATCACCACCGAGCTCGCCATCGCGCCCGTGGCCGAGCCCAGCATCGGCTCCACAATCACAGCCGGCGGCCGCAAGACCAAGAACGCCAAGGACCTGCAGAAGGAAGCTGAGCGTCGGGAATACGAGGAGACGAATCTCGTGCGTCTGCCTGCTGCCAGCAAGAAGGAGAAAGGCAGGCAAGGAGCGCGGGATCGCGGTGCTGGGTTGGGTGGCGAGGAGTGGAAGGGGCTGGGTGAGAGTGTGGATCGGATTGGAGAGTTGACCAGGCGGAAGGGCAGGGACAGTGCGTTGGACAAGTCGAGGAAGAGGACTTCGAGGGCGGTGGAGGACGGGCCGAGGGGCAGTGGGATGGGTGATGCGTTTGAGGTGAAGCGGAGGCGGCTGGCGAAGAAGATGCGGAGGTAGCGGAATGATGAATCTATCTTTAGCTCGGTAGCGCCAAGCGAGCTGTCACTATTTTCATGACTAACCTTGGCCGAAGCACGAGGCTGAGCAGTGTGAGCAGCCCAACACGCTCGTCGCTTGTACCACGACGACATATCGGAAGTCTCGGACTTGCAACGACTAGGCTAACGTCACCTTCGGTGCACGACGGGAGACTGAGCATTTCTCTGCCCGCCACCTGAAACACGGTGCTCGCGATCGTGCTTGGCAGCAGTGAGTCTATCTGGCCCCGCCCAAGTCACTGTATTTGAAGCTGAAGGTGAGCTACCCCAGTGGTCTGCAATCGCTCTGAAATCAGCCAACGACCACTGCAATCACATCCACGACTACTACCAACCAACACACGCACGCACGCGCCAACTCAAATCCAAAAAGAACAATGTATCTCGCCATCCTCGCTCCCCTCCTCCTGCCCCTCGCCCTCGCGGCCCCTTCCCCTCAAGACCCCAACACCATCACCCTCGACCCCAACAACCCCGACTGTCACGCCCCCAAGTCGGGAACCGGGTTTTACTGCAGCTACGTCAGTCAGGTATGTCTCTTGCACGGACAGAAACTTTGCGTCCCCCCAAGCCACAGGAACACTAATTGTGCTACACACATAGCCCGTCTGCACTCCCTCTGGCGCCTGCTCGGGAGAAAGCTGGGGCGGTTTCTGCACTGCTAAGAAGGAGTGCAAGAAGGATGATCGGGCGACGACGGAGGGGTGTCGGTTGACGAACACGCCGCCCGGACCCAAGTGGCCGTGCGCGTATGGAGTTTGCTGTCCTCCGCAGGTGCAGGTTTGAAATTGCCCGAGGTTCTGGGAAGGGGTTCATGAGATAAATCTGGCTTTTTTTACTGCCTGGGAACACCTTCCGTCTTGGTAGGGAACACCCCCACGAGCTGGTAGGGAACCCCCAAGTTTGGCGTATTATGTATCCTCAACGTGGATATTTTGGAGTCCTACTGTATACAATCCTCGTTCCTCGTCGCTGGCAAGTGCAAAAGAAAGAGTCCTAGCCCCCTCGTCGCGGTGGCAGGTGTGATTTCAAGGCAGGTGTGATTTTAAGCGTTTTGTCTAAGAGCTTCCAACAACTTCGCCGCAGAGACAGAGGCATACGAGGATTGGGGGTCCCCTACTAGATCATGGGAGGTTCCAGACGGGTTTCATTACTGTCGACCTCTAATTAGGGCCCGAACGCAGCGGAGAAGGAACATCCTGTCTGTAAGCGGTTTCAAGATCCCTGTACCTAGGCAAAGGAAGATGAAGGACCGCGTGGCTGTCTTACCACAAGACCTCGTATTTCCCCCATCGTATAATTAAGGCACTCCCGGGACAATCAACAGATATAAACCTCCGTCCTCGAAAGACACTTGGACAAATTCAGTGTGCCCCAAAAAAATCCTGCCGACCGCAACCACATCCGCTTTGTTTGCTGCTCCAGCGCACGCGCCATTAAAGCACCCCTTCTCAACATCGTCACACGTCAAATCAATTACATCAGTACAGAAAACCACGGTCAAACCACCTACAGACAGACGAGCACGATGCAATTCCTTCGCCTCTTCACACTCCTGCCTCTGGCTTTCGCCTTGGCGGTCGCGGTCCCACAGGGCAAAGGCGGTGTCGAGAACGGCTGCAAGAACTTGGATAATGGGGTAGGCTGCGTTAAGAATGGGCAGGTAAGTCTTTCATCTCTCCCTCACAGTACCCTCTGTCTCACAGTACCTGTTTGGGCGCTGCCTGGCAGACTTGGGGTTCATTATTAAAAGATTCTAACGCTAATTTTGTGTGTTTAATCAGCATGGAACCTGTCAGGGGCAGACGTGTGTGTGAAGGCTTGAGGAGCGAGAGGAGAGGGATGAGGGTGTTGGGAAGCCGGAGCGGAGAGGAGCGGGAGAAGGGGAGTGAGATGGTCGGTCGGCTGTGGAGGAGGGAAGGGGCCTGTCGTTCCTGTATTTTTGACCTATTTGCCGGGAAAGCGTGGAAATAATCCCGGGATACACGCCTTGGCGGCTTACTACTTTTTATGGGTCTTCTTGGCAGCTTTCTTTCCCTTTCCACTAGCCCGCTTCACCTTCCGCGCCTCCCTCCCAACCCTCCACGCTCGTCTCGCCTCCCTAATCACTTTCGGCAACTGCTTCATTTCCACATCCTCCCAGATCCTTGGGTCAAGCGGGATCGGCATGTCCGGATGCCATCTGAAAATCTCGTCCCCAGCCTCGTTCGTGATGACCGTGAGTTCGCCGGCGGAGATACCGTCAATGGCTTGCTTGCTGAAGGTCGCTGGGACGGAGGTGGTTTCTCTGCTGGCGAAGGTGGGGTCGCCTGTAGTATCGATTACGAAGGCTAGAAGACCGGCGGCTGATTCCGAGGCTTTGGGGGCGTTTTTCTCGTTTCGCCGTTCGATGTAGGTTTCGAGGGACATGCCTTTCCCGTGCGCTCGGCGGGTGTAGTCTGCAAGTTTTTTGGAGGAGAGACCTGACTGGCTCTCGGTTGGCCTGTCTTGCGGGCTCACTGGCTCGCCGGATATATGGTTTCTGACGGCGCGTTTGAAGTCTCGTCTGGCTTTCTTCTGCTTTGCCACGTCGTCTGATGGCTTGTATGACGGTAAGGCCGCAGCAGTGACGATGTTCGAGAGCTCGCTGTCTTTCTCTAATGATCCCGACCCTGCAACGATCCCTTTCTCGACCTCCTTCGAGCTTGGCGGAATCATGCCACAGCGCACAGCATCCTTTATCAATTTCTTGACTTTCCTATCCACGCCATCGTTGTCGAGCTTCGCCACCTTGAGTGACTCTCCGTGATCATCATCGGCTCGCTTTCGCTTGCCTGCCCCGACCGCTGCCGCCACGGCAGCCTCAGGCACGGGGCTTGCAGTGCCCGACGACGATACGCTCTCCCCGATCGTCCCTGCCATGCCCTCACCCTTGACAAATCGGCCATACAAATCTCCATTCTTCACACCATGTTTCTGCACATTACTCAGCAAGCTCTGCTTTCCCGTCCCGATGTCCTTCAGCGCACTGTCGAAGGCCTTGAGCCACCACTGATCGCTCAGCGCAGTGTGCTTGTTCAGGCCAACACCGAGTACGTCCACCTTTTTGCTGACAAGCAAAGGCTTCTTGATGCCTTTGCCGGTGTGGTCGAGGGAGTGACCATCGCCCCGCCAGCCGTGGCGTTTGAGGTATGAAGAGGCGTCCATCCCCTTGCATTTTCGTCCGTGGATAGGCATCGTGCGCCCTATACCATTTTCAGTAAAGCGAGTCCAATTTTTACCAAAGCACCACAGAGACATTGGACGAGATACCTGGCGACCTGCTCTGCCGCTACTGTTGCAGACCCACACTTACCACCGTGATAGAAGCAAAGGGATGCTGGGTCTTCACATGCAAATCATCGAAAAGTCGAGGCTCAGGCCTGGTCTGTGCAAGCGGTGCCGGAAATACTATGATCCTTTGTAAAGTCACTACACGTATCTGAAACTAACACACAAATTCTTGCTTAGATTTTATATACGCCGTGCGCTGTGGCGTTCTATTGCGTAGGCATTGAGCTGTCGATGGATGGCCCCTCACAACGCACTCCCGCTCTTCTTCGCTCCAGGAAACTCATTGCCCAAGGACTCCCACAAAGGCACCCCGTCACGCGTGATCTCACCTATCTGCGGACAGCTCATATTCAGCACAGCGCCAGCCACAGTGTCCGTCACGAGCTTCAAGACGGGCTCGAGCGTGGCGACAATGTTGTTAAGGTAATTCGGTGCTGCATGGCTCGTTAGTCTTCGGCTCGATGCGATGATCAAGATTACCTACCAGCAAAATTGAAGACCTCCAAGGCGAAACAGAGCAAGTAATTGTTCTCCAGGATATTACCAATATTGAGAGCGCCGCTCACGGGATCTTGCAAGTCGACTCCGGTGAAAGAATTCACTTCACCCATATTGCCGCCGATACTGGCGAATATTGGATACTTCAAGATGAAGTGCAAAATGTCGAGGTTCAGCTGGACAAGACCGTAGTCGAGACCGGTCTTATACCAGTTCTCTGGAATCCGCTCATGGCCTTTGTCGTACTTGAAATTTGCTCGCTCTCCGGTTACTCCATAGAAAGATTTCAGGATGTCGTGCGCTTCTGGCGTCAGCAGAACGATCTGGAACGATTGTGGAGCCTCTGACTTACTTAGTACGCCCTCCGGGTGCTCCGCAGAATAATTCGCCATCAGATTTTTGACGAAACAGAATCCAGTATTTCTGGCTATTGTTCCCGTCACAGGTCCATAGTAGAAATAAGGATTGGTCGCGATCGAGTGATCCCACCGCTTCTTCGCAAAATCGGCCATCACATCCAGGGTGAAAGTCCGACCACTGTTCTCTGGCACCATATCGTACAACTGCTCGAAGGTGGTCAAGTTCATCGTTACTGGGTCGGTTGTCACGTACAAATCGTCCCGAGTTGGAGAGGAGTCAGCCTCAATGAAGTTGTGAGAATGGTCGAGTCCTCGGGGTGATCCTAATAGGCCGAGGACGTTTCCTAAGAGGTTCTGGGCTTGAGGGTCGGCATCTCCAATGGACTGGCAGTTGCGCGGAGTTGATGTTAGCAGTCATTCGGGGCCTGCCATATTGGAGGCTTCCACTTACGAAAGATGGGTTCAAGGAGATTGGGTTGCCAGTCCATACCACACCCATGACTGCCAGAATTGTTGCTAGCTCAACGCTGACCCCGTAGACTTCGTTTATGGCACTATCAGCGCCAAGGAGCGACACCACGCCATGTCTGGGGATGTAGCCATGGTTTGCCTGAAGTGTCGTCAGTTTGCGCTCCAAATGCATTGATGCATGCTGGCACGCTGTTGCGCCGACATACCAGTGCATTGAGGCCAGGGCAGGGACCTCGCTGATCTCCTGCGCCGGGTGCCTGAAAAGCATGTTCTCCGGATATATCGACGGGTTTGCTGAAAGAGTTGATGAAGATACGCTTTTCGTGGTGTGCATGGTGTGCATGCCCTGGAGTGTGGAGACTCGACAAAGCCCGAGCTTGGGAGCCGAAAATGCCAGTGCAGACCAGTAAGTTTGCCAGAAGAGTATACATCTTACGCTGATCTTCGGCAGTATCCAGTCAGTCTCTCTCTTATGGTAGTGCGGGTGGGGAACAGATATACCGCCGCACTGTAACTATTATCCATGAACCACTACCGTCTTCGGTTCTGGGCTGAACCACGCCAAATCACCTCGGCAAACCCGACTATCAGGCTATCAATCTTGCTTGAGTTCTGCGCGAAGTGTTATTCGTATGGCAGAGGGCCCTATGAGGTATCACGATACTGTGGTTTTGGGAAGAGAACCAGCAGACTCAAAGTTCTTCACCTCATCAATCTCTTGCGGAAGAACATTATTTACAGCCAACGTTATGCGAGACTTTGATTGTATGCGTCGTCCGTGTGACAGCTCTGGAAAGAAGAAAAGGAATGATATTCATAGACACCCGGGGTATGTTTCAGTTGCTGATGACTACGAATCAAAAGACGAGGCAGCGCTATCGAGTAAACCCACGGCAAATGCTTCCTTCCCAACGAGCAGCGACTGCCAGCGACCACTGCACTGCTCAGGGGCTATGAAGAAGCATTCTGCCCACGCAAAAGGCGGACGTGGTATTCTCGATCTGTGCTAGGGCTTGTTGCGTTCATTTCGATCCTGGCGGTCTCGGCGGACGATGTTCGGCTCCAGCTGCACCCCAGCCGGCAGGAAGCTGCTCAAGACTAAAAACGCGGCGCGTTGCGGTGAGTTCGACAGACACTCATTCCGTCCGACTCCCTGCATGATATCGACGACTCCACGAAAGGCCCATCACAGCTCAGTGCGCCACTGAGGCTCATGGTGCGAGGTTCATGCCTATTCTAAGGAGCTACTTGTATATCTGAGACATACAAAAAGTCCGCAAGCTTGAAAAATTGCCCCTCAACAGCATGACGACGCTAATAAGTGCAGTGCCTCATTGGCTGCAGACCACCTCATGGCGGCGCAGACGAGCTGGAATTTTCAAGGTACCCAATGCTCGATGGACTTTTCTTTCCGGCAGTGATACATCATGCAAGGCTAACTTGCGCTCATTCGTACTACTCACATACGTAATGCCATAGTCTGACCTGGTTGGATTTCTGCATGACATCGACAGAGGACTAAACCATCTCCGGTGTACCGATCTACAGTAGCAGCATGAGAATTCCAGTACTTAGCTTGGTGGCAGCCTTCGCCCAATTCGCATTCGTGAGGAGTGCAACCAACCAGACGCAGCTTCAATTTGCTCTGCACCTCATCCAACAGATGCCGGATTGTGCGGTAGGTCTCGTTTACTAGAACCAGTAAACATTGGCTGATCTACTTGGCACGGGACAGAGGACGTGCCTTCTCGCAACAGTCGCAGAAGCAGGCATCTCTGCCGCGAATCTGGACTTATCAGCGAGCTGTAACAACAAGACAGCCACAGTCAGCACAGAAGCATGCGTGCTTACAACATGTACCATCCGGCAACAGCTAGGCAATTCACCACACCTCTTGCGAATCTCAAAAGCTGCGCTCATGATCCAACCGTTCCAGCCGTCAAGAACCTCACCGAAACAATGTGTGAACGACCTACACACGAAGCACTCCGCGTCTCAATCGCCAGCCTCATCGGCTCCTCCATCGCTCTGACCTCCTATATGCTCCGCATGGCCTCCAAAATCACCTTCCCCTGCGACAAAGGCGCCCGTGTCGAGGCCGAACTCTGGTACGACGACCTGACCATCAGCATCGCCGCCATCCTCATTATCCCCATGACGGTGCTATCCAACGTCATGGCACGCTGGGCATAGGCCGTGACTTCTGGACTGTGCCTCCGGACGACATCACCAAGATTTTGAGAATTTTTTACTTTGACGAGATGCTTTATATTGCTGCTTTACCGATTATCGAGATTGCGATTTGTTGCACTTACTTGAGGATTTTCCCGCAGCACGGGTTTCGGAAGGCGGTCTTTGTGGCGCTGGGGCTTAATTTGGGATATGTGGTTGCTTTTATGGTTGTGACGATGTTTCAGTGCACGCCAGTCAATGCGGTGAGTTTTCTTGAGGGAATGGAAATGTGGTTGTGTGGAGCTGACTTTTTGGCAGGCTTGGTTGACTTGGGATAAGGAGCATGGGGGAACGTGTCGGGATATTAATGCTCAATCTTGGGCTTCGGCGGCCACTAATATTGTGCTTGATATATTGTAAGTTTGAGGTCCCTTCTGGTGCAAATGCAGTTGGCCAGTCTATCGGTTGAGACGGTTGACTGACTAACGCGGTTGACCAACGGAAGAGATTCAACCTTCCGAGTAAACATGTAACCGCGTCGGTCAGGCAGTCAGTCAGTCGCACGATACAGCGGTGGAACCGACAGAGAGCCCACGTGCATAAGAGACCCCTTGTCTAACACTGAGTACAGCGTTGTTGTGCTGCCAATGCCCGTCTTGTGGCAGCTAAACCTCAACCCGCGCAAAAGGCTTCTGGTCATGCTCATGTTCAGAGTGGGCTTCTTCGTTACATTCGTCAGCATCCTACGGCTTCATCTGCTCGTCAAATTCGGGAATAGCAGGAACATCACTTGTAAGCTTGCAGTTCACCTAAGCATCTGGGCTTGTGCTGACAGCATTATGCAGATGACTACAAACAGGTCGGCTACTGGACCGTGATCGAAGTCAACACTGCCTTGTGCTGTGCATGTATGCCCGGCATCCGCAACCTCCTTCGTCGTGCGTTCCCAAGAGCTATGGGCCAAACCATGGGTGGCTCTTCCGGGCACGCCACGCCTGGCACCTCCAACGGCTTGTCTGGACATACCGTAGTCAACAGTGGCACGGACAAGAGTGGCGTGGGTGTGCTTTTCAGACCACGGCACAGCGATGATGGAGAGTTCGTACCACTAAAGAACGTGAGCTTACCAACCGGCAGCGCTTACAACGCGACCAGACCTATCACTCCTGTCCCCCCGAGCGACTTACCTGGTGAGATAATCGATAGCGCACGCAGGACCTGTACGGATAGTATGCACAGGGCCAGTAAGAGTGTGAGGAATTTCTAACGTCCAGTGTCTCCGACATAGTCACTGGGACGGCGAAGATTGCGGTAGGATATGAGCTTCATCAGTGCGCTGCCAGCGCATTGCATTTTTGCCCCACAGAGGATGAAAGTCATGAATGCAACAGCTTCATCGAATTATGCAATTGGAATAGGGAGTCACATAAGAACGATCTGTGCATCTCACTGTCTCACCTGGAAACGCGAGAAGGCATGTTTAAGCGGCGTTGAGATCAAATTCGACCCGGATGAATCGATCACGCACTAAAGACCGCTAGTCTCGCGGACTTGCTAGCGCCAGGTCTGCGCAGAGCTTGCAGCAAGGTATCCTGGACTGCGCATCATTATTGAGGGCGCAGCGCAGTGCACCGACTCTGGGACCGTCGGTTCCCAGCAGCCTGGGGTGCCAAACGCTTGCGCGGCCATTGGTAGACTTCAACGTCTTGGTTGTCTTCGTGTGAGCAGCTTATTCATCCTGCAATGCACTTTCGCCAAGGGTTCAGTGCGTCACAACTCGAGCAGTGGAGGACGCTTCCCATAGCAGCGGCGTGGTCTTGTCACGACACAGAGCGCCATGACAACTTCTGCGAAATGCATTGCATTGGTAACGCTGAATGTCTCAGAGTCGTGCCGTATGGACATGATATTGCCGAAGACCAATTGACGATCCCATCAATTGGGAGCCACGTGCCGGGACGCTAGCACGAACTCCATGGCTCTTTCTTTCAGTGCCTGTTGGATAGCGGGACCAGGCCGATTTGTCCAATCGTAAGTGGCGTTGCAATTATACAGCGGAGAAAATTGCAACTGGCTTGACTAGAGATGGTCAAGTGCGCACGGATCACATCCATCGACGAATGCTGAAGGGCATCTTTGCACCCCTGAGCTGGTGTCTTTCATTTCATGGGCGAACAATGAGCATTATGATCAGGGACAGGATCTTGAAGGCGTTGTGATTTGCTTCTCTCAGTCAGACTTAACCGTGACGAAGGGCTGATGCCTGACGACTTGGTCGTTTCTTGTGCTCAAGGATTCTCGAAGCGATAACGATGTTGATCCTTCGACTTACAGCTATACTCGGCTTTGTGGCTTCCGCGACTGCTTGGAGCCACCCCCATTCACACCATCACAGACGCGATACCAACGACACCGCTTATGAGTATGTGGTTGTAGGGTCAGGCCCTGGTGGAGGACCACTCGCAGCCCGTCTGGCCTTGGCAGGACAAAAGGTCTTGCTGATCGATGCCGGTGACGACCATGGTGATGACCTCAACCAAACAGTGCCGGCCTGGAATCTGAAGTCAGCTGAATATGACAGTATCAATTGGGACTACTTTGTCACCCATTACGAAGACCAGGAACGTCAGAAACGCGACTCAAAGATGACCTACAGGAAGACGGGTGGTAGTTTGTACGTGGAAAAGGAGCCTCCGGCCGGTGCTGAGCCGCTGGGCATCCTGTACCCTTGCACTGGTGCTTTAGGGAGATGCGCTGAGCACAATGTCATGGTCACGACCTACCCGCACGAACAAGACTGGACCTACCTGCAGACGATCACTGGCGACGATTCCTGGGCACCGGCAAATATGCGTTCATACTTCGAGAAGCTTGAGAAAGTCGAGTATCCGGTTGGCTCTGGACATGGCTCCGACGGTTGGCTTCACACAAGCTTGACAAATTTGCTGTTGGTCGTGCAAGATCTTAAGCTCCTCTCTACAGCGCTGTCAGCAGCATCGGCCATGGGCCAAGGCTTGCTCACTACGCTTTTGCATACAGTCACAAGCTTGGGCAATATTCTCTTGATCGATATCAACAACGACAGTGCGGACCGCGATCAAAGAGTGGATGTTTGGCAGGTACCGCTCGCAATTGATGCGAGTGGCTCAAAGCGAAGTAGTCCGCGGGACTTTGTACTCTCAGTCGCGAACGCCAACAATGCTGATGGAAGCAAAATGTATCCCCTGGACATCCAGCTGCATACCCTGGTTACAAAGATCAGGTTCGATACCAATGGCACCACACCAAGAGCTGTGGGCGTCGAGTATCTCGCAGGCGAACACCTGTATGCCGCAGATCCATCATACAGCACTTCTTCGTCTGGTACTTCGGGCTATGTCGCCGCCAGCAAGGAGGTCATTATCGCAGCTGGTTCTTCCAATACACCCCAGCTTCTGAAGCTTAGTGGTGTAGGTCCAAAGGAGGAGCTGGACAGCTTTGGCATTACTGTTGTCAAGGATCTGCCTGGTGTGGGGACTAATATGCAGGATCGTTACGAGACTAGCATTGTCGGCGAAGCGCCAGACAAGTTTTCCATCTCCAAGGACTGTACGTTTGCGTACGACGGGAAGGCAGATCCGTGTCTTGATCAATACCTGTCAGGTGATAGTGTTATCACAAGAGGTCCTTACACCACTAGCGGCGGTGCGCTGGGTGTCACGTTGAAGTCTTCTGTCGCTGGACAATATGATCCTGTCGATACATTCATCCTCGGGGCTCCAGGTGTTGTGAGTCTTGCGATTACATTGTGTCTGAGACATTCACTGACCTTATACCTTTTGCTTCCTTTAACTTGCAGGTGAGCAAAGAAGTAGAGCAAGAATCCATTCGAGACACTGACTGAGCTGCAAAGGTTTCTTTCCGGGATTTGCGTACAATGCTGTGGTCCATGGCAACAGATGGTCATGGACCACGATGAAAGCGCACTCGCAAAACAATGCTGGAACTGTGAAGCTTCGATCCACAAATCCTCGCGAGGTCCCGCAGATCGACTTCCGCTCCTTTGACACTGGCAACACGGCTGATGGCGGCGATGAGAAGGATGTCCAAGCTATTTATGAGGGTCTTCAGTGGGCTAGAGAGGCCTTTGACAAGCTGATCCCATTGGACGATAGCTTCACGGAGGTATCTCCAGGGAGGAATCTGTCCACCGAAGACGACTTGAAGGAGTACATCAAGGATGAGGTAAGCGCTACTACAACTAGTGAGGTAAAGTGCTAATCTTCGCTCGTTCGCAGGCATGGGGTCACCACGCTTGTTGCACTGCAGCGATTGGCGCGGACGACGATCCACAAGCAGTTCTTGATGGCCAGTTCCGCGTACGTGGTGTCGGTGGTTTGAGAGCCGTTGACGCTTCTATCTTTCCCAAGATCCCGGGCTTGTTCATATCATTGTCGATCTACATGATCAGCGAGAAGGCGGCTGATGTGACCATCAATGGGCAATGAGCGAATGTATTGATGCTGCATGATGAGGCTTCACAAGACTTAGTTAGATGCTGAGCGGGACGTCGACCCGTCAACGCATTCCAGCGTGAAGGTTAAACACGGGTCTACCGTGGAATGCATCAAGCTGATTATACATCCCTTCACCTATATAGCATCTTAGTCGAGACAATCTCTGTTGGCTTCTGGTGTATACATGTCGTTTGATCGATTACTAGCTAATGTTCTCAAAGACATCATGTCTTTCCTGTCGAGGCAACACATTGCGCTGCTAGCAGCTTTGCTAGCATCCACGACACTGGCAAATCCACAAGCTCCGCCGTACCCTCTGGGCAATGCATCATATACTGAAGCAGGTCTGGCACCATCAGGCTCGGCGACGGGCTTGATACTATCAACGGCATTGCCGCCGCCCACCGGTCTGACTGCGGCCACCGCTCCAACGACAGCTGCAAGCAGTACAAGTAGTATCGTTTCGAGCAACTCCACCAGCATCCCGGTACCAAGCGTAACATCTCTACCTAATGACAATGGTTATCCAGTCACCGAGGTGCCAGACCTTGCCTACCCAGCCATCGACCTGGTCGACCTGACCGCCAACTCCATCCTGTCATTCACATCAAACAATGACAGCATCGCGGAAGTGACATTCGCATCGACTAATGCATTCAACGCTGCGGTTGCGAACTGGACAGCCTGGACGAACAGCACACCCTTTGTCATCATCACGTCGAACCTATCCACGTTTGATCCGTCATACGGATTTGACGGCTACGACTACATCACGGTCACCGACGTAAGCAGCATTTATGCGCCTTCCTTGCTCGTGGCGTTGGATGTGCAACCGGTCGCTTTTAGCGTGGTAGTCGATCCGAATAGTGGGGCCGTCATAAGATACCAGCAGCAGAAGATCGAGGGATGGAAGTCGAAGAACGTTAAGCGGGAGGTGGTGAACATGCAGAGATGGGGCGATATGGTGCCAAATCATATTGCATGATCGTTCGACTATGCAAATGCTGCAGTTCGTATGGAGGGCATAATCCCGGAGGGCCGGAACTGCATGCTGCCTTGTTGTGAGTCTTGTATCTAGCGTTCAGCATCTGATGCGATGGTCAAGTTAATGCTTCGTGACATTGCCGTAGTGAAATTACGAGCCGCTTCCCCACAGTCGCACGCAGTGTCAATCACTGCTTTTTAGCCTTCAATATCGTTGTTAAGCTTCTCTAAGTCTCGCTGCTCCTATATCGTTCCTGCTTGTGTTGTGTCTCAAGTTGTGCTCATGCTAGAGCCTTCTGCCCGACTGCTGGACCATCAAAGGATAGGCCAATAGACTGAGATGGTATGTTCACTCTGCTCCTTCAGGTATTATGCGACCACAACCACTAACGCATCTCCAGCCAGGAATAGCGACCATAAGGTGAGACGGATAGCTAGTCCAGACTGCTGAGCATTTCGAGGTATACACAGGTGAGGCAGGGGAAAATCGGTCAGGCATTTAGGATTGATGTGCCTTTTGTATGATGGCACGCGTTGAGGCGAGTATGATGTACTGCTTGCGAGACCTCGCTCATAAGCCCTCTTTCGCAAGCATGTCCGCAATATCTAGGTAGAACGCAATCGCATTGAAACTGCACCTCAGTCAGTGTCAATAAAACTCGCTCACTTACGCACTGCTCACTTTCGTCGATGGCCAGTCATCTCCCAGAAGTACCATCTCAGGCGGTTAGTCCAATTGATCAGGTCCAGGTGGCTGACGTCGTCTAGGGTCCCTCTGTACGTGCCCCAATGCGCGCTTGCCACGCTCACAAGTCCATCATTCGGACCCTCAACCTCCTCAATGACCTTGTGGGATTTCCTGAAAACGGAAGTGATCCTAGGCCTGAGCGTCGCTCCATAGGAATAGTACTCGACGCCCTCAACGTCTGGCGTTCGCGGGTTGAATGACTCTCTCATATATTCCATGGTCAGCTGCTCGAAGGCTCCCGTCTCGAGGCCAAAGTAGTTGAGTGCTCTGTACAGCTTTGGGATGTTGAGAGGCCCTATGCGTTTGAAGAGATAATCTGCAAAGGCTGAGCCACGATGCGGAGTGGCGATTGTAGTCAACGAGAGCACTTTCACATTTGGCGGCTTGAGCTGTGATACCATGTACCTTGAGTCCAGGCCCCTGAAATCGATGTTAGTGGCGCGGGCTCGCATTTCTAATCTCGACGAACGTACCCCTACATCGCGAGTCAGTCACGAGACAAGCATCGAGGGTACTACATCAAACCAACCATACTGTGTCTAAACAAATGTCAGCCACATGTAAGAGAGCATTAGATTTTCGACATCACACTCACGCAATTATATTGACAGCCTTGCCCCCGGCTTTTGTCTCAATACTCTCCGCCAGCTTCTTCGCTCTCGCCTCGATACTCCCGCTCGGGGGCACCACAGCAGTGATCACCTCTACATCCCTCTGAGCCAAGGCCTCGGTAATTCCATACCAGTACTGTATGCCCGGCACAAAACGCCCTGCCAGATGGAGTTCGTCGAATCCCAACAGTCCGTGAGCCAAGATGATGGGATGTTTTGGTGCCTTGTACGCATCACGAAGGACTGCAAATTGATCGCGGATGATGTCCTCTACTTCTGCAAGGCGCGGGTCATGCGCTCCCGCTTTCTCTGGCTGGTAGTGAAGGGGAGTTTTGGTTAGCGAGCGAACGACTTGGTGCCGCATGTGGGAAGACACGTGCAGCGGACGCCGCCGCAGGACGGTGCGATGTACGGGAAGCATGATAGAGGACCGCAGTGAAGGTCGGTGCACATGGGTTGGTTAATGCTTTGAAGCTGCGACCGGTCAAGAGACGGCGGACGCGAACCGCGTCGCGGTGACGTCAGGGTGCGGGCTAGGGTGCCCACGGTACCTAGAGTACCTTCGTGCTTGGGTAACATCAGGACGAGAGGTACAAGCTACATGTAACAGGCCATGTATCGCAGCATCAAATGATTCGGACAATCAGCTCGAAGAGTCTCATGGTACACTACCTAGCAGCCGGCTGGTCGATCACGCGGGTCCCCAGCTCGGAGAATGATCGAATGGTGAATCGCCCTCCGTACGGATTGGTTATTGGGAAAATGCACCATGAATGAGCCGAGTGGACATCTCGGCTTGGGATTACTGATGGTATCACTGCCCGAGGCGTTGTGTTGATGTCCACGATCGCGTTCTCGATACATTGCGAGTAGGCCTCCGGCTTAGAAGAAGTTCGAACTGCGATCAGGCGCTTCCATCTGCTGCCAGATCCCGCCATTGGGAAGTGACACTGCATATCACTACCCAGTCCGGAAACAGCCATATGGCTGCTTCGAGAATTGCAAGAGCCCCAACGACTGCTTGAGCATGTTCGGCACTACCAGAGAGGAATTTGGGCTGTATCTGCAGTAGCTCCGAGCGCTTTGAAGATGGTAAGATGCATTCATTCTTCGACAAGGTGCATCAAGCTAGGCCGAGTCACTACCTTGCGCAATTGCCATGAACGACTGATGCTAAGGACAGCACAGTCTCAGATCTCGTGACCAGCGTGTTATGTGCAGGGGATGCTGGTATCAGGTCTGGTACTATGGCTACACAGTCAATTTGTCATTGAGTGGGCGTTTCGCGGACTACAAGCTGTAGGACAGCCATAGCTGGCTGAGAGCCTGTGCCGAGCCGGGCACAGCATCGGTCTGCCGCTGTGCCTAGTATTGGCATTGCGCGAAATTGGCAAAGTGGCCCAACGCCCAGACGTACCATAGCTTTGCGGAGCGTCTGACGCAGGGAAGAAAGCCATTATACCGAAGCACTGAACGAACCGTGAGACGCAGGCAGTCAGTATAATCTATGATCTTGGGCCACCACCAAGCAATCCACCACGTCGGATAGTGGTACTTTTGTCAATCGGGAGGACAGCTGACTTGGTTCTCTGGCATCACGAGGTGCTCATAGGGCGCAGCCTCTTCGCCGTTGGACCTAATAGACCTCTCTAGGCCTTTGACAAGGATGAGACCCGACCCTACACAGCTGAAAGCCGAGCAGGAGCTCGATCAGTATAGTCGTACTCCATCGCAGCTCCGGAGGAATGCATGGATGATACAAGGTCCATTTCAAACATCCTTACGATCGAACAGCCCTGACGGCTTTAGAGGCCGTCAAAACGTCGGCCATCGCCATGATTTGGCCGCGCCACACTGTACGAGCCGCTCAAAGGGCGAAGCACCATGAGGTAGTGCTTTATCTCGCAGCCAAGATAGTAATGTGCGCCGAATAAACTGCTCTCTAGGAATCGGATGAGCCATGCAGCTAACACATTGTGGTTGTGATAGTCCTCTGGTCCAACGCCAGGGAGAAGGCCGGTTTTGCGACATTTCGGATTATGACATTGGCTTTGCAGACCCGGGTAGGCTTCGCCAATGATTATCATTATTGCATCCAGGCTTCGGTCCCAGGGAGATATAAAATTGCCTTGAACCACTTTTGCAGTTGTGTCACTTTTTTTATAGACATCAGGGCGGCGCTTCAGCATAGCCGTGAAACAAGTTTGGACAGAAACAGTCCGACAAGTGAGCTTCCTTGTCCACCAAGCAGCCACACTCCATCGATGATCTCACGCAGTCAAACAGAGACAGACAAATCAAGATGCGTGACCCACTCTTCGGAAGATCGAGAAGTGATAGCCTCACGATATCGAACCCCGTGTGTGACGCAATGTTTGCCAAAGCAACAGGTGCCGAACACCGAGTCAAGGCAATGAGTACGCTTTGGAGGTATACCTCGTACAAGGACTTCCAAAGGATGAGAGCCCGTCCATATGCCTTGTGCCTGACGATACAGACTCACCTATATCTTTCTTGGCCTTGGCTCCGCTCCCATCCGCCACCTGTGTCCATGTTTGACGCACGCCACGTGTCGATAATCCAGAAGCTTTCACATAAACCATCGACCAGGCTCCACATCTGAACCTTGATGCAGTTCGTGCAAAACGATCACGTGGTCCGTAAATTTTCGGCGGCTGGTCCGGTAGTGGCGTGTTCACAAATTGGCTGAGCAGCTCATCGAGGCTGGTGACGAAGTGCTGAGTCTTAACATCAACGACATGCGTGCGCCACATCCGCTGCCAGAGTGGATCTCTGGACGCATTGGTTTGAGGATCTAAGAGCTTCAATTCCAGAGCTTTCGTGCCCTGAACAAGTATCTGTCGGTAGCAATGAGGTCGGGCAAATTTCTCAAGCACGGCACTGTGACCATATGGACTACCAAAAGCAGGGGCACCATGCAGAAGGATGACTTTCCGGACCTGCCAGATTCATTGGGTATAGGATCGTGTTTCTGCTTCGACCGCACCGACTGGAGTCCGTGTGGATGGGGCGATCTGGCAGGGCCGCAAGTCGAATGTCCCAAGATAGAGGGCAATCACCGCAATTTTATGGTCCCACTGGATGTGGGTTTACACTTTCGTGATGGATACGCTGACGTATCTGAAGCTGATGTGTTGCAAGCTGATGTTCTAGTCTCGTACTTGGACAATGCGATCGCGAAAGTCTTGGGCTGAGTATTGGAGGTTCCTGTGGTTTTGGAGCATTGCCACGTTTGAACAGCCACGCCATTGCTATGGCCAGCACGCAAAGTACGTGTAGGCATTGCGGGATACTACTACCAAGACTCTCACAGCGTGCTTGACCTCCTTCAATGGGGGTTGACTTGGATACAGCAAGCATGGTAACGTTCGAGGCAAAAGGCCCATCCTAGACAGTAAACTGCCTCTGCAACAACCTCGCAATGGTCGTCAACTGGATGTTGCTTGTGCCCTCATAGATAGCACCAATCTTGCTATCCCTCCAGTACTTCTCCGCGAGACCTTCACGCACGAAACCCATACCACCCATCCATTCAATAGCACTACCACTGACCCTCCCCGCCACTTGCGAGGAATACAGCTTCGCCATAGCAGCATCTTGCACAAAGTCAAGCCCAGCCTCCTTCTTGCGTGCTGCGTTGTAGACTAAAGCTCGCGCAGCAGTGATCTCCGTCCATGCCTGCGCAAGCTGATGTTGCATACCCTGGAATTCACCGACAAGTGAGCCGAATTGCTTGCGATCATTCCAGACGTATTTGGCTGCGTTCTCGAAAGCTCCAAGCGCAAGACCGGTCATCTGAGCAGCGATGCCTATTCTGCCTTCGTTCAGTAGCCCGATCGCATACTTGTATCCTTGCCCTTCTTGGCCTAGGAGATTGCCTTTGGGCACTTCCACATCATCGAAGTTGATGACACAGGTCGATGAGGCACGAATTCCGAGTTTCTTCTCCTTCTTCGCAATGCTGAATCCTTTGGTATCTTTGTCAACGATGAAGGCGGTGATGCCCTTGTATCCCTTTTCTGGATTCAGATTGGCGAAGACGATGAAGAAGTTGGCTTCCATGGAGTTGGTGATCCACATCTTGGATCCACTTATCTTATAGCCGTCTGCGGTCTTCTCTGCCTTGGTTCTCAATGCGAATGCATCTGAGCCTGAAGCAGGCTCGGATAAGCAGAACGAGCCTACGGTGCCTGTCGCCAGCTTCGGTAGCCACTTCTTCCTACTCTCTTCTGTGCCATACTTCAAAATCGCAGTGTTGACGAGGGTGTTGTGCACATCCACCAGAACACTGACGCTAGGATCCACCCTAGCCAACTCCTCGATACCAACAATGGCCGCTGTGAAGTTCATTCCTGCACCGCCATACTTCTCGGGAATTTCAATGCCCATCAGACCTTGCTCAAACAATTGCTCGACAATCTCAGGGTCCATCTTCTCGTTCTCATCCATCTCGCGCACTTTGGGCAGGATCGACTCGTTGGCAAACTTTGACACGGTCTCAGCCATGGCCTGCTCCGTTTCAGTCTGGTGGAAGATGGGTGTCGGATGCTGCTCGGACAAGTCATGAGGTGGCCCTTCTGTCGTCACGTTGTCGGTGTCGTACCAGCGCTGAGGGGTTGTGGAGAGGCATCTTGAGGCGTGCTGAGTGCGCGAGAGATTCTGAGGTCGGAAAGCTGTGCGGGAAGTTGTCGACGCTGCTGCACGGGCGAGCGGTCGCAATGAGCGGGTCAACGAGGCCATATTGGACGTCCTAGGGGAAGAGTAACGATCAATAGACCGTGTATGCGAAAGGATATGCGGCCTTAGAGAGCGACAGCTCAGTCCATGAAAGTGTTGGAAGATGCATGTGATTATGGTCTGTGCTTCCTGGAAACCGGGTACCTCGGCTACCTTTTCCGTGAAAGCGGATGTCCGGCTGGCAACGCCGCCAAAGTCCACCTTGCCGCGGTTTCTGATACAGCTCGCTACTAACACAGCTACCATTACTGCGAAGGCCCATCGTACTCTGCGCTACTTCATTCCCACCTCAATGATACTGTGCGTTCTCTCGCGTTACTTGGATATGCGACACTTCAAACGATGTCTGTGGCGGACTCACTCATACCAAGAGCTTGGCATATGCTTGCTGCCTCTTTCCGAGAGCACACAATGCTTTGCCAAGAGTCGCTGTATACCTGTTGCGAGCATGCCGGCACCAGCAAGGCCCTTGCGCTGGCACAATCAACCGCTACACGCCAGGACGTCCGAGCGGTTGTGCTAAGACAAAAATGAAGGAAAATGGCTATCTTCACAATCGGAGACAGTAGCATCGCCAAGCACTCTGTCCGGATCGCCGAGAAACCTTGGACTTCTACTGTATGCAAGCGAGTTTTAAACGGTGCTGAGCAGCCATTGACCCCCTTCAACATGTGTCCCATTGAAACGGCTTAACCATTTCCAGTCCTTGGCGTGATCAGCACAATTCCCAAGTGACATGCACCACAAAGTGCTGTTACTTGTCCCAGGTTTGCTGGTTGTTCGGACTTTATGTGCTGGAGCTCAATGGATTTGTCAGCTGGCCTCTTATTTATGACTGCGGACACGACTTCTCTACCAGCAGCAGAATTCTATTTCCTTTCTCTGCCTTTCTGGAAGAGGCGGTTATCAGAAGGTCGTTAGGGTCAGTATGCTCCGTGATATGGGAATCCCCGAGGATCTATGTGTACGAGTAACAGCCTCTATGAATATCATGCCAGCTCGAACACCGCGACAGCTGCCCTAAGGTATACCGACAATGGCTCGTCAGCACGCGCTTACAAGCTGATGAAATCCAAAAGGTCTGGAGAAATGCCAGCATGGCACGGTCGTCTCCAACTCATTCTTGAGTAAGTCAATGTAGCAAAACAAGGTGGAAACTTTCGCTGATAAGTGTAAGGTAGCAAATGGCACTTGAGCCCAGTGCTGCAGTTCCATCCGAAGCTGGAGGCGACTAGGCAGCTAATAGTAGACCAAGCTCCAAGCTTCCAAGGCTCTTTGAGATCGGCCAATACTCGCCACGGATCGCGTTGCCGCCATCTCAGCGTGCTGCCGAAGACTAGTCTGGATTGCAACTGATCTATGATTTAGGCAGATTTCTGACACCAATTTTCGATTGCAGCGTCCCACACGGTCCTTCGTGACGTGGCCAGAGGGTGACGCCATGGTCGTTACGGGTATAGCTCTGTCAATAGTGTGGCGCCAGCTTTGTCCGGTTTAGAGCTCAGCAGCGTAAAAGGCCGTAAGCAGTACCTCGCTGGCTGCGGCCTGCCGTCCACCAGCAATGCATTCTTGTTTCGGCGGCATCTGTCCGAGACAACGCTACAGGACAACATATGACCTTTCGCTTTAACCGTGAATAGCCACATCGTCTTGCTGACGAGGAGCGAAGTTAACCGAGAACACGAGTGCCCGCAGGAATGGGTTATGGGATGCATGGCAATTTCACATCAAAATTGCACCCTAAGGCCAATCGTCATGCCAACCACAGGAGGTAAGCATATGGTCTTGGCTTCGCTTAGTTTCTTTGCCTCCAAGTGGATGTTTGCACAAGGCATTGGGAACATCGCGGTAAACCTACGTTTTTGCTAGAGGTCTTTTCGACAACAACGAAAGTATGTTTGACAGGGCGATGGAAGGCGAGGCAGTCCGCGCGCTTGTGAATCAAGGCCTGACGAACATTAAGAAGATGCATTTGAAAAATCTGCTTGCAGTCTGGGGCTTGCTTGTCATGGAGTCCCCATCATGAACGGCGCTTCTCATCACATTCACACAGTGACACACGCGGTTGGTTGTGAGATCATTGGGCGATCTCATTGCCGCTGTGCATTCGAGAAAAGTCATTGCATGGAATCGCAATGAATGTTTTGGGTTTACGTGAGTCGTGATCAGTCTCTGACCACCGGATGAGTGGATCCCAAGGACATCTGAGGGTACAGTTGACTTGGCGGATCCACGACCTCGAAACCACACGGTCGACGCCCACGACGGCCGGGTGAAGTCTCGCTCGGCCGACACGGCATTGGTCCCGACTCAACACTCTGCCCATCGGCTGTGACACAACGTTGGCGATGCAAGCACAATGCGGCGTAGCATTATCAACCCGAGTGATGTGAAACAATTGACCCTCTGCTTTAGGGCACCCTTGCCATGATCTGCAGACGTAACCTGGCAGCACACGCGCAAAAGCTGTGTCTCATGGGAAAGCTCCGGCGACGTGGTATCCCTTGGCTGTACCTCATTCTTACCAGGCTGCATTTGGGTTCTGCATACCGGCTTGCCGTGTGCCGACGCTCCTGCTGGATTATTGCCCGTATCACGAACCTTGCGATTCCTTCTCGCGCTGTACACCGCTACTGACCGACGAATGCAACAGGATTGTCTCCTCAAAAATGGCGTCAGAAGGTCAGCCTCAGCCCAATGCCTCCCGGCCGCGAGCTAAGCGTCGCATGACCGAGTCGGAACTTGCAGAATACCGACGACGAAGAGCAGTCGGCGCCTGCAAGAAGTGTGCACAGCGGAAACGCAAGTGCGTTCATGCATTCCAGGAGAGCGAACAACCATCAGCCTCCAGACTGGCGTATCGGACCAACACAAATGGCGAAGCAATCTGTGCCATTTGTCGCGAGAGACTGAAGGAAGGTGACCTGACCGCTAAAGCACAGCATCAACACGATGAACTGGATGAGGGCAGTGTGCCTCCCGTCAGCAATGCAGAGTACATTGGCGAAGCTCTGCGCATACACACGCCTCAATCACAAGAGGCAAGGGCGATTATGCTTCTGATAGAGTCGATCGCTTGCGAAGGCGCTGACCATTCTTGGTTCGACGACATACCTTCTCGCCTTGGCCATGATCTTACTCTTGACGCATGTACGGGGGCTCTACAGCACGCTTGCTGGTACCGCAGAAAACTGCCCGGAGTCACCCTGGAAAAATGCTTTGCGACACTGGCCGAGGCTTTAGAGACGCTGAAGATTTCAGTGACCGAGGACAAGGTCAGCGACCACACGGCTGCCGCAGTGGCAGCCATCGCACCTGCCGATGCCGTGCGCTCGGGGCACGCCTTGCTGAATCCCGGCCACCTTGACGGCTTGATCGCCATACTGAAGACGCTGGCAGCCCGAGGCCCAATGACCTTGCTGGCAAGGAGAGTGCTGGAGTACTCCTTCTGTGATGCATTCGTGTTGGCAGCGGTGCGAGGGATCTCTTCTCCTTTGGAAAGCATCGATGCATACGAATATCGAGGCGGGTATGACGATTTGACGCTACCAGAACCAAGTCTCCGCCGAATCGGAAACGAGCTGTGCGTACGACTGCCTAGGTTCATTAAGCTGGTCAGAGAGGCCTGCGCAAGTGCAGACCCAGAAGCTATCTTGGCGGCTCTCGAATGTGCGCAACGGTTGGTAGCACTTGCAGACGACGCTGGTGAAGCCGAATTTATGGAATACATCCCAACAGCCAAGACTACAGACCCTTCGGATGCGGTCATCTCACAACGCTCCTTCCTGTATCGATCGCTGCCGAGCTTCGAGGCAGGAATCTATTACTGGACAACGCGAATATCCGTCCTTAGGCTCTGTCAGCGTCTGCGACTGTACTTCCCAGACCTCTGCGACAGGTACGGCATACCTTCTGTCTCCCACGCATTGGCCATCGTCCATCAATATGGACGCAACGTCGTCATGTCGGCCGAGTACGCGCATACGTTGCGCGCCCGTAAACGCAAACGCCTGTTCTCTTACGGATTGATTGCTTGCTGGGGAGTACTACGAGACCATCCAGACATTCTGATTGCGGTCAGCGGCGGCATTGTGAAGTTACGGGCGTGGTTGACAGCCAATGTGAACAAGGCCCTGGTTGGGAAAGAAATCTTGACGGAGAAGGATATGGACGACGCTGCGGAGCTATTTGTCGGTGGGCCATTGGCAAACATGTACAAGGATCTGTATGAGACTCCTATGCAATGACAAGTGGTGGAGGGACAGCTCGACGCAATGCCATTATTGGGCTTTGTTCTAGACACCCAGGCAGGACTTTGTATTGGAAAGGTCCATTTCAGCTGTGGGGTGATAATAATTCCATCAGTCATGGACTGGACGACCGATCAATGCGGTCGACAATCTGATGGGGATGACTCCTTAGAGCAGTGTTGACTGCTTGAGTAAGGCGGTCGGCCGCTAACGTCAACTGATTTGGCGCATCACAAATTTACGGAAGTGACAGGCGCAGACTGATGGTCAACACGTCGACCACTCGAAAGATTGGTTAGACTGTTGGAGTCAGTGGTCGACGCACTCGGAACAGCCCCGATGAACTAAGTTCATGCAAAACGACGATCACAGATACTACCCACGCGACAACCACATGGCAACATGCAACGACGGCCAGCATCCTTGGCCGGCCGCAGAAGCGTAACATCACCTGCCTATCTGGGACAGCATACACCTCTTATCAGTCCCTGGCCATCAACTCCGCCGCATGTCAACTCGATGTACTTTGCCCGTTGGACAGACTTGGCGGAGCTGGACGTTACATAGCAGACTTTGCTAATAATGGTTGATAGCTGCTTGATCCGGTAGGTGATCGGCGAACCGCAAGAAGATATGGCTGCGGTTGGAACCGTCACCTGTGGCGGTGACACTTTATATAAGATGCCTGAGCTGCTACCAGACTCAATTTTAGCGACGCATGCCCATCAAGATGTCCGACACCATGACGAAAACCTCGATAGACGAGAAGACCCAACCCTTCGCGTCCCTCGATGGCCGCAAATCTTCGACCTTCGAAGGCGAGCAAGTCGTGACTGTCGCCACGCTCCAAGATGCAGACGAAGCCCTCGCCTTCCTCGAAAACCATCCCAGAGCCGCAGAGATTGCTACGGAAGGACAGGCAATACTACAAGATGACAAGCTGCGTCGACGGCTAATCCGCAAGATCGACTTCGCCATAGCACCATTGCTAGCTTCCGTCTACTTCCTCCAGTATCTAGATAAAACCACACTCAGCTACACAGCAGTCATGGGCATGAGAGCCGACACGCACCTCCACGGACAACAGTACTCGGATCTGGGGATGCTCTTCTACATCGGTAACCACCTCTCTACCCACACGAAGGAAACAAGCCACTCATTCTACATAAACACAGGCTTCCTAGCAACCGAGTTCCCAACGCAATACCTCGCGCAACGCTTCAGTCGCCTCTCCCTCTACCTCGGCACCAACATCATCCTCTGGGGCGCGATCCTCATGTGCCACGCCGCCTGCACCAGCTTCGCCGGCCTCGCAATCTGCCGCACGCTGCTCGGCGTCTTCGAATCCTGCGTGGCGCCCATACTCGTGCTCATAATCGCCATGTGGTACAAGAAGTCCGAGCAAGGGCGGCGCGTCAGCTGGTTCTACGTCTGCAATTCCTTAACGCAGATTATCGGGGGCGCGGTGGCGTACGGGGCCTCGTTCGCGCCGCAGAGCGGGATCGCGAGTTGGAGGATCTTCTATCTGGCGATTGGGGCGTTGACGATCGTGATGGGAGCGTTAGTTGTCTTGCTCCTGCCGGACTCGCCGGTGAAAGCGCGTCGCTTCACTGACGCCGAGAAGGTCGCTGCCCTTCTTCGCACCAAAGACAATCAATCTGGGACCCAGAACGCCCATCTCAAAAAGGAACAAGTCTGGGACGCCCTTAAAGACGTCCGCGTCTGGCTCATCTGCCTCTCTACGCTTCTGACGTCCATACCAAACGGAGGGATAAGTAACTTCAGCTCCATCCTCCTCACCACCTTCGGCTGTAAGTGTATTGACCGGTGAAGCCTTCCCAAACGGCGTTTGCATCAGTTAGTCAACCAAGTGACGCTTTATTCAGTCACTTGCGACGGTTGACTGAAGTGTCTCGACAGCCGATTGACATTTCAATTGGCAATGACGGTGGCTGATGGCTTTGACCCAACACATCGACTGACCACTCATCTTCACTCCAGATACCTCCCAAGAAGCCCTCATCATGTCCATGCCCGCCGGCGCCATCGGCGTCCTCTTCGTCCTCCTCTCCGGCTACCTCTCGGACGCCCTCAGCGACCGCTCCCTCACCATGCTCATCTGCATCATCCCGACCATGCTCGCGGCCGCAATGATGATAGCCTTCGACCCCTCCGGCATACCCTCCAACAAACCCGCCCTGCTCGCCGCCTCCTTCCTCTCCGGAACGTTCGGCGCCGCATTCATGCTGCTGCTCGCGTGGAACGCGTCCAACATCGCCGGGCACACGAAAAAGGTGACGACGAATGCCTTGACGCTAGTGGCGTTTGCGCTGGGGAATATACTGGGGACGCAGACGTTCCAGGCTTCGCAGGCGCCCGGATATATAGGCGGGAAGATTTCAATTATTGTGACGTTGGGACTGCAGTGCGGTGTTGTTGTGGTTTTGAGGGTGATGAACGACAGGTTGAATCAGGAGAAGGAAAGGAAGCTGGCGGGGATGGGTGAGGGGGAGAGGCGAGAGTTGGCGGAGAAGATGGCGTTCGCGGATAGGACGGACAGGGAGAATGTCTTCTTTACCTACACGCACTAGATAGCCGGATGCGAACTTGTCTCAGCGGCAAGCCGTTGAGAATATATCATCAGAATCCAGCTAAGCTCACAGGCTCATGTCCTTTCATATCAAAAAAAAGCCGCTAGTCCAGTTCGATAACAAGCGGGGCCTTCTTTGGAGGCACAGCTACTGGCATCCCACGCGGACCACTGCTCTGTCTAGCAGCCGCACTCGCCGCCTTCTCCTCCCTTTCCATACTCGGGCTTCTCACCCCCGTCCTTTCCTCTTCTTTCGGTTTCCAACTACCATCCGCACCGACGACAATCGCTCGTGTGTCCAATAAACTCCTCTTTTCCAAATCTTCCCGTACCTGCATCAGCCACCCATCAATGAGAAGGTGCTGCGGACTGGCATCCTGCCGACAGATAGGGCACTTCCACACATCCACATCCGTTGCCCAGTCATCCTGCTTTCTTCTTCGTGTCTGCAGGTAAAGATCGAGGTCGAAAGGATCCCGATGCTTGCAGTACTGGCTCCGGACTGGCGTGCTAAAGATAGACGCGCAGGAGATTGGATCAAAGAGCTTGATGGTCATGGTGCTGGAGGTCGTCACGATATCGTCGTCATCGGCCGTAGGCTTCAGTGCCTGCTTAATGGCGTGGAGAGAATCCTCTGCGCTGATGTTTCGGTGCAGTCGAATGTCGTTCACCAAAGCCTCATGGCTGATGGTCTTCACCAGCTCGACCGCAATAGCGTAGCTGAATGGAGAGATGTCTTTGCTTGTACGATTGACAATGACCCTCAGTTCATTCTTGCCCGCTTGGATCAGCTCGGTGAGGTCGACGGGCAGATATCTTCCATGGTGTAGTTTCCTCCTCGTTTCCAAGCTTGTTCCGTTCACCTCAAAGTACACACAATCCGGCCACACGTTATCAGCCGCAACCCAGCTGCCGACATCGGGGAAATCGCGTTCGGAATGGAAAACTGCACAACGCAAGCGGTACTCATGCGAGCCCTCCACCAGATCCCGTTTGTACCGGCCCGCGCTGAATTTTACAGTTGGAGGCACCTTGCTCATATCGTTACTGTCAAAATCGAAAGTCTGTATTGGCGGGTCTTTCCTGAGCTGCTTCGGCGCAATAGGGAACATATGCACATGTCTATACATTCTCTGTGATTCGGAGAGTTGCAGATTAGCCGGTGCCAGTATAGGACTTCGCAAATGTGCCTGATGCAGGGCGTGGCGAGTAGTGTCTGGTTGCGTGGGTTGCGGTCGCGGGCATTCCCTGTCGGGTGGAAAGACCGGTCGCGCCAACGGTTGTAACTTTTGGGTTTGGAGAGATTTATGGTGACTTTGATTCGCTCGTGCGTGTTGAGCGGCGAGCTGACGTTGGAGCTCTAGCACTCTATCAGGGTTAGGAGGCTGGATCATCCCGCCGCAGATGTTGTTCGGACCATGGAAGAGTTGCTGCTGCTGCAGATCACGTCGCTGCCGCTCGACTGCGGCTTCCTGTTGCTGGATCGTCCAGGCAACGTTGTTGGGCCCGTTCCAGATGGGCGAAGACGCAAGTGGCATCGGCGTTGGTAGTGGCAAGCCAAAGATTTGGAGAACGTCGCCTGGAATCACAAATGGTGCAAGCGGCCTTGTCGGTGTTGGCATGCGGGTTATGATCTCAATTCTGCCCAGCTCGTACTGATACCATGCGGCGTATGCCCGTTGCATTGCATGATACATTGTCTGTTTCTCCACAGGCGTCCTTTGTCGGAAATTCATCCTTTGCTGCTCTTGGTCTGCATAATGCAGTCTGAGCAGCATATCAATCCCATGCTCAGCTGGTGGTCCAGGTTGGTCGACCCAGATTCTGCGAGCGATTGCGCGAAAAATGGTAGTCTGCAGGACTTGGCTGGGTAGTGAAAGCTGCTCAACCATGTCTTGGATCAGTGGCGGAGTCCGTGCTTCTACACAACCACTCTCCAATGTGTCGTAGTTGAGTGGTAAGCGCTGCATGAAGACAGCGACCTGCTGAGTGAGCATGTTGTAGATCTGATTTTGCCCATGTCCGCCCGAGTAGATTCGCATGAGTGGTGCGGGAAATTCGGAGAAGAACCTGACCAGTCCGGCGTCGAGCTGATCATTGGGACACAAAAGGCGGGCTAACTTTTTGTAGGCAATCTGCGGCACCATATCGAGCGTAAGTTGTGGTAGCTGATTGGCACTGATGGACTGTACGCAAGACAATTGGTTCGAAATGATATAGAACCAATCATTCTTGTTGACGGCTTCGTTCAACAGATGTAACCGGCCAATATTTCTGTCACGCTGCTCACTGGGAGGGTGGCTTTCGTACATGAGCATTTGCTGACTAATTCTGCCCAGCATTTCATCCCTAGGATAGAGATTGCTTAAGCTGAGTTGCGGCGGGCCAGTCACGACGGGACCCGCCAGCGTGTTGACACCATGGGGTCTTTGTTGAGGGGGCTGCATTGTGAGTTGTGGTTGGCTTGGCACCGCCCGGGGCAGAACAGTCGAGGAAGACCGCCGTTGGTGTTGTGCTGGCAAGGCCGTGACTCTACCTATATGTGGTGGATTGTGGGTGCCTGGGAGGGGACCATGCTGATGTTGAAGTGGCGAAGGGCCAAAGCCATGAGCACTATTCACAGGAGAGCCATGCACAGCTGGGTTCGCGCGACCGGTCGATGCTCGCTGTCCGAAAGGGATTTGGTAAGGTCCAGAGGGACTTGGAAGCATCGGCGCCATCGAAGTCGCCATGACGGGAGATCCTGCCGCGGTACTGGCGGACTGAACGTAGGCAGCACGGCTTTTCGGACGCTGTATGGGTGCAGCGTCTCGATCAGTACCTTGTTGGTGCAGTGGATTTGGCGCATTCACCACAAGTGGCGAATGCGCATCTTCGCTGGGTGCGGGAGACGGAAGACCTTGCCTGCCGGCCATTCGCGCCTGCGCATCTTGGCTCTTTCTATGGTTCAAGATT
This sequence comes from Teratosphaeria nubilosa, assembly GCA_010093825.1. NCBI lineage: Eukaryota > Fungi > Ascomycota > Dothideomycetes > Mycosphaerellales > Teratosphaeriaceae > Teratosphaeria > Teratosphaeria nubilosa. The sequence goes on from ML995862.1 coordinate 138,426, forward strand.
GCAAGCATGTCGGCGCTCGTCGGTGAGCGCACAGTGGGGGAAGGTGCATTCGGGGAAAATGCATTCGGGGAAGGTGCGATGGCTGCAGGCGACTCGTAGTCTACCAAGTCGATGGCTGCCTCGGCCGTCTGACCAGAATTGGGAGTGACGGTGCTGGGGCCTGCAGAAGTGGGAAGAGCGCCAGCAGATGGGCGTCTTTCTTGCTCGGCACCAGTCGAATTGGTGACAGCAGATGGGACGGGGATTTCATCGCTCGGTTCGGCGTGAGACTTTGGGCCAGGGCGAGGTTTTATACTGCTGGCGCTCGCTCCTTCCGTTCGCTGAGCCCCACTCGACTTGCGCAGTGTAACGTCGCCAGTATTTGCGGGACCGTCGCGATGGGTCCTCGCATTCTGCATCCACCTATTGTGCCTCTGGCCCATGAATATCGCAAGGGTCGCATTGCTCTCCCGAACCTGGTCATCGGATACTGGACCGCTGTCGGTCCGTCTGCGTTTGGGCGAGGGCCCCGTCAACACGACCATGATGATGATGATAATGATGATGATGATGATGATGATGATGATGATGACAATGAGTATTTCCAGGCTCGATCGCGTGTGACAGGGCAGGGCGCGAGGACAGGCGCATGTTCGACGGCACGTGTCAATGTGCCCTTATATGTAACGGGGAGGGCAGGGCAGGCGATGGCGTGTGTCATGCCGCCGATAGCATGCTCGTGCGTGCTTGGCATGTGATTGCAAGAATGAAGGCGCGCAACCTCACTCGCTGCACAAACACTCGTGCTGAATCAGGACGTTTGCATGTGCAAGGAGGGCCCTGACCCGTGAGCCTCCGAGTGGCCCAGTGGGTGCATGGGACGCGCCTTCCTCGCACGCTGTATCAATAATGATAATGCCGGCAAGAAGGAGCGACAGATGCCTGTGTAGGATGAAAGGCAAGGGAGGGCAGGCGCGACCCGTTGTTCGTCCTGGCGTGTGGAAAGTTCAGGTTTGGCTTTCGATAGTAGTGCGTGGGGAAGTCGCTAAGCAGCACCTCACCACCAGCACCGGACCGAATCGACGGTTAGGTGTTATTCGGAGACCAGTGCATGGTGGAGACGCCTGATTGCAATTCGATCGGAGGACCTTATAGCTTACATATCTTCCTCGATGCTGAGGTGTGCGAGTCTCAGCGAATTCCAATCACTTCCACCAGCTTGGGTATTCTTCGCTGCATCCCCGGGATGACGTCTGTGTTATCGCGCGGAGGCCGCCTCACAATATAGCAGCATAAACCCAGCTTGTCCGTTTCCGATCGCGCAATTCGACAAGTGTTGCGTTTGAGGCTCTGTTCTCGAAATCCGGACATGCGGCCTACTAGTATCACACACATGCTTGCTTGCGGAGTATTGAGAAACCCAACTCACCACGGCTGCAATGCACCGTGTAGACGAAGCAGGCTGCGCAGTGTTATCATGAGGTGGCATTGGATGTTCATGTCCATACCTTACAGTACCCGCCCAGCCAGCCAGCCAGCCAGCCCGACGGCAGATCGTCCTCCGCCTCGGCTCGCGCAGACAGGCCAATGGCCGGCCAAAGCAAATGGTGAACCTACGCGCTCGTGGTACTTCGCATCATGCGTCAATAATAATGAGCATCGTCAGCAGTCTCTGTTGTGATGGTTGTTGCTCGAGTCCATCGCTCTCGTGGTGTTAGCTGGTTGTAGTACATGTGGTGAGAGTGCTGGGCGATCGCCTCCACACTTGGAGCTCCACTCACAGTGCCACACGTCAGTGGACAACCAGGTTCAGCCTCCGGCTTCACGCCCGACACGTGCATTTGCACCACCCTGCACCACCACCCAGCACCTGAGGACACGATCGCCGCCGCGACGCCTCAGTCACAGACTATGCTCTAGCTACGAAATCAAGTGTTGGAACACCGGGCGCACCCGACCCCGCCACGGCACATGCGGGTACGAAGAGCGGCGTGCACGCGGGACGGACAAGATGGCGAGCAGGAGCGCCGTCAAGGGCGAGGCGCAACCTGGCAGCATCCTGCTGGTGATACATGACTTCCTGGCCAGGAGCGCGGACGAATTGAGCCTGGCCAAGGGGGATCGCATCGAGCTGATCGAGCGCGACGATGACTTTGGCGATGGCTGGTTCTTGGGAAGGCACATGGGCAATGGGAGTACCGGCCTGTTCCCCGAAGGTGGGCATCCCTCTCGAGGAGCGTGGGCAGATCTGGCTGACTGAACAGTGTACACCACGCCCGCGCCCAAGGGCACACTGACTGGCGGCCCGCATCAGCGACGAGTCAGTGAAGGCGTGTCCAAGAGTGCTTCGAGCGACGCCGTGACTGCTGCCTCAGCGCAACTGCGGCACTCTGCCGGCTCAGCACGACCCGCCAATGGCTCACAAAGCGCGACGCTGGCGGCAGGTGCTGCTCTGCGGACGCCGCTTCCTACGTCCAGCCCGGCACCAACCGCCGCCCGAATCAATGTCGCCAATGACTCGCCAGTCATGAATGAAGCGTTGGCGGTAATAGATGAGCACATCACCGATATGAATACGCCACGAACCTCGTACGTGAACGGCAACCACAGGCGAGATACCATGAGCAGCACCTATTCTCAGCAGCAGCAGCAGCAGCAGCAGCAGCATCATCATCAGCTCAACCGCTTGTCGTACATCCCGGGCGACGAGACCGACGAGGACGAACATGCGCTTCACACGGAGGAGGAAGTGACTGCGTGGACTCCGGACCAAGTTGCCGAATATCTGGAAGACCACGGCGTCGAAAGGTTGCATTGCGACGTGTTCCGGGACCAGGAGATTACTGGCGAGGTGTTGCTCGCCATGGACCAGAGTAGCTTGTTCATCAAAGAGTTTGAGCTCGGGCCCGTTGGCCGGAGACTCAAGACTTGGCACAAAATCAAGGCATTGCAAGATGAGGTGAGGACCAATGCAATTCCAGCCATTGCACAGAGTGCATCTGAGTACTCTCTGGCGGGCGTGCCAGAAGACGATGCCACAAGCATGATGGACGTATCTCGAGCCCGCAGTTCTACCGTCGGTACAGTGTTTCTGCGAGGACTTGAGCCGCAGCGACACAGCTTTCTTGGTGATGGCCAGAGCTATCCGCTTCAGACATCGTCGAGCTTTCTATTCCCGCCACAGCAGGCAGAGGCAGGTGCGACCGCCACTATCTCTCGCGCACCTACCAATCACATATCGACGCTGCAAAATACAACGATGCGAAACGACAATACCTCGCGACCATCAGCGCAAAGTATTCGTGCAATGCAGCATGCGCGACGGCACTCAAGTATCGATTCTGCAAATTCCATTTCCAGCAGTCGCCCTTCGCACCGGAAGCATCCGAGTTTCGACAGGGCATGGAAGGCTGGGTCGTCGATGAAGGGTGCTCTCGGCTCCAGTCTTGCTGCGCTGAATACTGCCGCGTTCGCCGGTGGGTCTCAGCCAACTTCGCCCGTTTCACCTTCTGGGTCTAGCCCACACGTCCGCACTAAGAGTTCTGGAAGTGCTTCGAAGGCGAACAATGGTGCACTGAGGGCGCCCGGCAACCCTGGCGATCTTGACAGAGGTTACTTCTCCAGCAATGAATTGGATAATCGCACCACGACCGGTCATAAGAGAAACAGTGTCCTCACGAAGAAAACACCCCATGTGGTGAGCCCGGTTGGATCAAGGGCCAATAGCACTCTCTTCGGTGGTAGTCGTCAAAGCACTATCAGCTCTCACGACCCTGTGAGCCCAATTGTTGGCGCAGAGCGCAGCGGAGTGTTCAGCTCTTTCGGGAGTAAATGGCATAGCATGCGCTCGGCCACGAGCCCGGCCATGAAGACCAAGCCGACGACGGAGTTGCAGACCTCCGTTAGTCCAATCGTGACCAAGCTGGATTACAACGACAAGCCCTCGTCGATAAATGCTGCACTAGCATCTGGCGAGACATCCAGCAAGAATGCTTCTCCAAGCCCCTCGACATCAAATCTGGGCTTCTTCAGCAGCCAGAGATCAAAGGTATCCGGTCTACGACAAATCAGCGATGCCGTGACAAATAAGGAGAAGCAACAGGCTGAGTCACCGATTGCTGAGGATGTCCTACCGACACTCAACGAAAAAGGCGAAAATGTGTCCTCTCCCACCCGCACTGGCTCGACGACGCCAAGCACAGAGGCGAGAAGCTCTGATCTTCGGAAATCTGGTGACGGCCAATCAAGAGAGTCAACAGGATCCGGTAACAAACTCATGCCGCCGCAACCGACGGAGAGACCGCGACGACTGCGGCCGAAGACGAAGAAGGCGACTTCAGCTTATACCCGCGGCTTGCAGAAGAGAACGCCCGCCGAATCAATAGAAGACTGCGATTACAGTGGTTGGATGAAGAAGAAGTCGGGTTCGCTGATGAGCACTTGGAAGACTAGGCTTTTCATCCTGAAAGGTCGTAGGCTGAGCTACTACTACAGCAACGACGACACCGAAGAGAAAGGTCTCATTGACATCAGCTTCCATCGCGTCCTCCCCGCCACAGATGAGACGCTCACTAGCATGCACGCCGCTGTGACCGGTGCGGCCAGCACCACTAATGCCGCCTCTCCTCCAGCAACGACGCCACAAACAGCTGCAGAACGCGACCTTGCTGCCCAGTCCTTAAAGGAAGGTGGGGCTGAGGACAGCGGCCTGTTCATCTTCAAACTTGTCCCGCCCAAGTCCGGCCTAAGCAAAGGCGTCAACTTCACCAAGCCTACAGTCCACTACTTCGCGGTCAACTCTAGGCAAGAAGGCCGGTTGTGGATGGCTGCGCTGATGAAAGCGACAATCGATCGAGATGGGGAGGGCGTGGTGACGACGACGTACAATCAGAAAACCATTTCGCTAGCCAAAGCGCGGGCGAGGAAGGAGAGGCCGCCTGCTTTACAGGAAGAGGTTGCGGGGGGGAGGATAGAGCTAGAGGGCAGCGAGGCAGGCAGTACGATCCTACCTCCGGGCGTCGGTCTGGGCCTCGGCGCGTTCATCACCGACACGAACGACGATCCACTCGCTGCTGTCGGTGGTGCGGAGCATGAACTCCCGGGCTCCGTGGTCGCCGATGACAGTTCGATTGCGCCGAGCGCGACGTTAACCACGGCGAGCACGTCTGCACCTACGGTTGAAGATGCGGTGGAGAAGGAAGCTGAGTTGGATGGGAAGGATAGGCAGGCTGTGGCGTTGCATGCACCGGCTTAGGAGGCTGGCGATGTTTTTGCCGTGGCCATTCCTGCGTTGAGGATTAGAAGAGCAGCGTCGTCGCCGACGTGAGGGTGGAGACGGCGGGGTTGGGGTTGGGGTAGGGTATCGATATTGGAGTCTATTTACATGTGAGCTTTCATCACATAAAAAGGATATGCTTGGATGACCTTACGGCGGGGATCGGGGCGCGGGATCCGGAGAGGTAGGTATCTTCCCCTGAATGCGAGGAGGGGAGTACCGAGCGAAGTACATGTGGAGTGTAATAATGGTACATTAGGACGCTGAGAGGGAGCAATGGCTGGCCAAGGTCCCCCCACCAGATGTCAAAACTCCACGCGGCAGGTCACGATTGAGGAAGCAGAGTGGAGATGAATGGAAAGGCCGATTACCTAGATAGATACCCACGACAAGCGAAAAGAGCGCGCAAACTGATATTTTTCTATTGGAAACGGCTCCTTCATCCTCACGTCTTCATCCTTGCGAAACGCGTCTCGTACATGCATGAGGTGTATCACAACCCCTGCTTCAACTCTCCCTCCCATTTCCCCTCGTCGTTATTATTAGCACTCCTATGCACGCCATGCACGTTACTCTCGTTCGTCAAGCCGCTGCTGTTGGTGCAGTCACAGTGCTATTAGTCATAGAATCCATCGATGCGTAATAGGTTCTGGTACCTTGCAATTCACCATTGCGGAGCAGTTGGTCAGGCGATCGCAGTGCATGCAGTTGCTGCTGTTTACGCAGTCGTGGCAGGAGATCATGTTGCTGCCTGGTTTTTTGTTTTTTTTTGTTGGTCAGTTAGGGTTTTGAGGGGTGTGCGTGTGGGTTGTGGAAGTATGTACAGTTTTTGTTGCCGTCTTTGTCTGTTGACATCTTGAGTTGAGGATATGAATCAGCTTGATTGCCGGGGTGGTCGTACGATGTGATGGGGGTTGGTGGTGTGTTAGATTATTTCTTTGCAGCGGCTTGGTGGTTGTTTCTGATACTTGAGCCCTTGTCTGCCTGCTGACGCGGTGGGTGTCTTACGCGAGCGTGAATGCAGCTGTGGTTATGTGGTTGCCTGGTTGTGCCGAGATGCTGCATGAATATACCTAAGTGCAAAGCCAAACGCCGATTCGCGCCGCTCGTTCTTGGGCAAGGCGCTGAGTTGTGCGCGATTGTAAGTTGAGCGGAGTTGAGTGGACGGTGTCTTCTGCTGTAGGTCTAGACCGGGACTATTTGGTGGTGAGGCTCGAGGCCGGAACTCCAGGCCGCCGGATATGAGAGGGAGTACACATGGACAAGCTATTTTCAAGGCCTGTGGTCGAGAGGCTTTGGCGTAAGCATAGCAGAATCAGGGACAGCGCTGGTTGAATGATGTGCGATTGCAATGGATGTGCTGAATTCAGAGAGCTGTGCTCGTGATCTATCCGAGATTCACGCGTCAACATGCAACCAGACATTGTGAGGATCACCATGGCATGCTCAAGTGTAAAAACAAATTGACAGTGACAGGCTTTGCCCAAAAGTGGGGCCATAGTTGCAGTACCTCAGGTTGTAGCAGTTCGGATTCCGCCATCGCTGCTTTCGTGATTCTACATGTACCTTATCTTCCACTTCGACATTATCATCGCTCCTGGATCCAATCACATCAGCGCGACCATATAAGATAGTGAGGTCGCAACGGGCCATTTGTGATTCGAGAGACCGGATGCAGGTACCAAGAGCTACACTGTCGGAAGTGGGCGGGGTGCATCTGCCCTAGGTCTGCGAGACCAGCTTCCCATGCAAAGGCACCACCGGCCTCCTCAGATGCCGCCTGGGGAATGGATCGAATGACGACCGAGGCATTTTGCTGCCCGGCTCATCACACCTCGGGCTCGTATTGAGTGCTTGGACCCGATGGGCTTCAGCAGGTTTGTTCTTTCAACATCTCGCGTGGTGCATTGCATACACCAAGCTGGCGGACGACGCCCTTTGATATCCCATGCACAGGCATGCAGGAAGCGACTGCAGGCCTTGCATTATACTTTGACTCGTTTCATCGGATTGATGCAATCATAGGGTTATCTGACTGAAGCACTGCCTGGACGCGATGCAAAAGGTTGGCGCCATGGCAGACACCCGAATACGCAGGTGCGAGTTACCTAAACCCGAAGAACGTTGGCTCGTACGGGGGCGAATCACGCGCCAGTCTGCTATATAGCACATAATGTCCCTCTCGCGTGGACTTTTCACCATGCTTCTGGGTCTGGAATACATGTAGCTTAAGTATGCCCATGCCATGGAAATGGCTGGCGCTCTCAGTGGGTCTCTTCTCAAGACAGACGCTAGCAATAAGCAGGCACTTGGGCAACTCGTTTGGCATACCAGGACAGAACGCTTCCTACGACTATGTCGTCGTCGGCGGTGGCACGGCCGGAAACACCATCGCAGCGCGTCTAGCCTTGGCAGGCCACGCTGTCGCAGTGATCGAGGCGGGAAGCTTCTACCAGATCAGCAACGGCAATGGCAGTATCATACCTGGCCTCGCGACTGTCCAGTTCACGGGATCAGAACCGGGTGACTCGCAGCCGTTGATCGACTGGGGCTTGATAACATTGCCTCAGGCCGGGGCTGGGGGGCGGGAGATGCACTATGCGCAAGGCCGTACTTTGGGTGGGAGCTCTGGACGGCATTACATGACCTTCCACCACGGCACGGTAGGCTCGTACCAGAAATGGGCAGATGAGATTGGTGACCAGAGTTACACTTACGAGAACCTCATTCCATTTTTCCGGCGCAGCATCACGCTGACACCACCTAATACTACTGCTCGTGCCGCGAATGCCTCAGTGAGATACAACGCCGCGCTCTGGTCCACGGATGAAGTCAACACGACCGCCCGACCTCTCAATCTCGGCTGGGGCAATTGGGCACCGGCTTTGGGCACGTGGGCTCAGAAAGCCATGCTAAGGGTCGGCATTCCCCTTGCCGAAGACGTCCTCAGCGGCGAATTGTCCGGATCAGCATGGGCGCCCACAACCATTCAACCCAAGACGCAGATTCGGGAGTCCTCTCAGACCAGTTTCCTCGACTACGCAAATACAAACACGAACATCCAAATATATATCCAGACTGTGGCTCAGCGGATCATGTTCTCTGAGAACAAGACGGCCACGAGTGTTCTGGTTGACACGCTTGGGGTCACGTACGCGCTCAAGGCGAAGAAGGAAGTCATACTCTCTGCTGGAGTATTCAAGAGCCCGCATCTACTGATGCTCTCAGGCGTTGGGCCGCGGCAGGCTCTCGAGGCCATTGGGGTTCCCGTCGTCGCCGACCGTCCTGGCGTGGGGCAGAATCTGCAGGATCAGCCTTTTGGTTTTGGACCTTCGTACCGTGTCAACTTTATAACCGGCTCATCATATGCAATCAACCCTGCCTTTGCCGCAGCGGCGGACGCATCTTACCTCACCGACGCCACAGGTCCGTTGGCGAGCCCGGCGTCGTTCCTCGCTTTCGAGAAGCTACGGTCGTCGAGGCCGGACTTGCTGAAAAACGCGACGATTCAGGCGCTTGACGACGCCTTTCCGGACGACTGGCCAGACATCGAAATCATCCCCACGGACGGCTATCTGGGTAACAACCGTAATTACTTCCGCGACGCAATAGTCGACGGCTACAATTACGCCACCATCACTCCCGTCCTCGTGGCCCCGCTATCCCTCGGCAATGTCTCAATCAACTCGGCCGATTATCTTGATCCTCCCGTCATCAACCCCAATTGGCTTACACATCCGGTGGACCAGGACATGGCCATCGCCAGCTTCAAGCGCTGTCGGCAGATCTGGGAGCAGATGGAGGCTCTCAACATCACAATCGGGGAGGAGTACTTCCCCGGTGCGAAGGTGAAGACCGATGATGAGATCCTGGAGCATATCCAGCAGAGTATGATTGGGATCTATCACGGGAGTAGCACGTGTCGAATGGGCAAGGTGGGCGACAAGAGCGCGGTGGTGGATTCCAAGGCAAGGGTGCTCGGGGTACAGGGATTGAGGGTGGTGGATGCAAGCATCATGCGGTTCTTGCCGCCGGGACACCCGCAGAGTACGATATACATGCTTGCAGAGAAGATTGCGGAGGATATTTTGAGCGGACATGTACAGCACATAGATTAGGGTAGCTATATATATGGCTGAGTAATCGGGCAGTCTTCTTGTTGTACAGAAATGACGTGTGCTCGGAGCGTGCAGGTGGGGGCGGAGAAAACATCCCACCTGAAACTTCCGAGGTCGGACGTAAGTCGCACCTGCCCATTGGTAATTTATGCCTTGTGTGGGATTGACCCTCTCGCACCTGCCATTGCAACGAAGATAGTGTGCCAATGGCGTCCGCACCAGAGCACCTGCCGCCGTTCCTGGCGGCCATCGATCTCAAGCAGTACTCCGGTCTCGCTTCCATCGACGAGACCAAGACCATCGCATACGCTGGCGGGCTGTTCGTGCAAGTCACCGACGACTCGATCGACGCGACGCTGCACTTCCTCAAAGACACGGTGGGGCGATATGCCGTGTACGTCGACGTCTCCACTCTGCGGTCGTCGGTGCAGGACGTGGTGGACCTGCTGGACGCCGGCGCCGCCAAGGTGTTTGTGAGTTCGGGACAAGTGCCGGAACTGCAGCAGGTCAAGACGGTGGATGCCGGCCGAGTGGTGTATGTGCCGACCGTCTCGGCGGGAAAGGCTGAGGGACAGCTGGAGGGCACGGGCTATGGCTTGTGCCTGAGGCAAGTGCCGGATGCAAAGGCGGTGGGCGGGTTGTTGGCGAAATTGGGGTCGAAGAGACCGGCGGTGTACGTTTCGAAGAGCGGGATGACGGAGGCCGAGGCGGTGGAGCTGCGGAGGGAAGGCGCGGTGCCGATCCTGCCGGCGGGATATTTGAGCGTGGAGAAGGAGAAAGGCGATCACAGGGTGCGGGTCGCGGAGGTGTTGTTGGCGGAGATTAAGAGCGATAGACCCGATGGGTTATTGACGACGCTGGTGACGGATGAGAGGGGTGTGGCGTTGGGGCTGGTGTACAGTAATCGGGAAAGTGTGGCGGAGAGCTTGAGGTGTGGACGGGGCGTGTATTGGAGTCGGAAGAGGGGGCTGTGGCGGAAGGGCGATACGAGTGGCGATTGGCAGGAGTTGGTGAGGATCGAGACGGACTGCGACAGTGATACGTTGTTGTTTATCGTGAGGCAGATGGGGAGTGGCTTTTGCCATTTGCAGACGGCCACGTGTTTTGGGCAGTATCGGGGACTGTCGAGATTGTCCAAGACGCTGGAGAGTCGGAAGAGGTCGGCACCCGACGGGTCATATACCGCGAGACTGTTCAATGATGCCAAGATGTTGAATGCGAAGATTATGGAGGAGGCACAGGAGCTGTGCGAGGCGACGACTAAGGAGGATGTCGCGGCCGAGGCGGCGGACGTGCTGTACTTTGCTCTCACAAAGGCCACGGCTGCGGGCGTGACGCTGGAAGATATCGAGCGAAATCTGGACGGCAAGAGTGTCAGGGTGAAGAGGAGGAAGGGCGATGCGAAGGGTCCGTATGCCGAGAAGTTTGGTGTCACCGGTACTGCGACGAATGGCGAACTGCCGACTAAGAAGGAGGTGCAGGAAGCTGAGTCGAAGCCAAAGACACCTGAAGACCCAGCAGGCAAGAACACGGAGGGTCGGATACAGATGCGGCGTTTCGATACCAGAACAGAGTCTCCGAAGACCATCGCGGAGGTGCTCAAGCGGCCCTCGCAACGATCGACAGATAAGATCATGTCGATTGTCCAGCCAATCATCAAGGATGTCCGAGAAGGCGGCGATAAAGCCCTGCTGTCTTACACCCATAAATTCGAAAAGGCCATCTCACTTACCTCACCTGTCCTCAAAGCGCCCTTTTCCGAAAGTCTGATGCAGCTCCCGCCGGAAACGATCGAAGCCATCGACATCTCCTTCGAAAACATTCGCAAGTTCCACGCTGCGCAGAAAGAGGAGAAGCCGCTCGAAGTGGAGACTATGCCTGGAGTAGTATGCTCCCGCTTCGCCCGACCTATTGAGCGTGTAGGATGCTACGTCCCTGGTGGCACGGCCGTCTTGCCCTCTACAGCTCTCATGCTTGGGGTCCCTGCCATGGTGGCAGGCTGCAAGAAGATTGTGCTCGCTAGCCCTCCGAGATCAGACGGCAGCATCACGCCGGAAATCATGTATGTGGCGCACAAGGTCGGCGCAGAGAGTATCGTATTGGCAGGCGGTGCGCAGGCGGTCGCTGCGATGGCCTACGGGACGGAAGGAGTGAGTAAGGTGGATAAGATTCTAGGACCGGGCAATCAATTCGTCACAGCAGCCAAAATGATTGTGAGTAACGACACTACAGCCAACGTCGCGATCGACATGCCCGCCGGTCCCTCAGAAGTGCTCGTCATCGCAGACGAAACAGCCAACCCCGCCTTCGTCGCCAGCGACCTCCTCTCCCAAGCCGAACACGGCGTCGACTCCCAAGTCGTCCTCATCACCGTCAACCTCTCCCCCACCCAAATCCAAGCCATCGAAGACGAACTCCACGCCCAAGCCACGGCCCTCCCCCGCGTCGACATGGTCCGCGGCGCCATCTCCCACAGCGTGACTCTCCTTACCTCCACCCTCCCCCAAGCCATGGCCCTCTCCAACGCCTACGCCCCGGAACACTTAATCCTGCACCTCTCCGACCCGCTCGCCGCACGGGACATGGTCATCAACGCCGGCTCTGTCTTCTGCGGGCAGTGGACCCCGGAGTCGGTGGGCGATTACTCGGCAGGTGTCAATCATAGTTTGCCTACGTACGGGTATGCGAGGATGTACTCTGGGGTGAATTTGGGGAGTTATGTCAAGCATATTACGAGTTCGCATTTGTCAGAGGAGGGGCTGAGGAATGTTGGCGGCGCGGTCATGAGGTTGGCGGCGGTGGAGGAGTTGGAGGCGCATCGACGGGCTGTGGAGGTTCGGTTGGCGTGGTTGGATGAGCGTGCGAGGGGTTGAGGGGGCTGTGTGGGTTCGCTGTTGTGGGATTATGGGAGTGAGGTTATTGTTGGGCGGGTATGGTTTAGAGTATAGAGTCCAGTCCAGGTCGTGATCACATGTTCTTTTTGTACCATGGGCTTGTAAATCGGCGCTGGCCGTCCTCTGCTTGTAGATCCTATATCGCGTCCCTTCCATCGCCTTGTCACACAAGATACCGCTTTGACGTGAATAGCAAGGTGATCAGCGACCTCCCAGCTCGCAATCTCACTTTCCCGTCGCAGAGTCCCGACCTATTGTGTCAACACAAACTGCTCCGGATTCATAGATTGGATTTGAGGTCCAAATCTATTAGATGTTGCTAGATCTTGACTGTTGGATAGCGGATATATTGGTGATCCAATTCCACAACGGTCTTGGCAGATGCTCAAACAGTGGTGTCGGGGTAATTCAGCTATACGGCTGCCTTGTCTAGGCGTTAGAGTAGAGGAGGTTTTTCTACTTGCTCGATTTTCACTGTGCATTAATTGCTAGGCTAGTAAGACCTACTAACAGCGACCTTACTGATATAACGAGTTAGATGATACTTAGATCTAGGTTGGAATAGAGAGCCGTTTCCGTGGATCCGCTAGGCGCGGGTCGGATTCGAAAGTCAAATCTGGTCCATCCACTTCCTTACTCTCACTGCATAGCATAGTTGGCTGTTTATGCTCTCCCCTCGCCTGTTCATCGACTGTACTGGTACGTCGCATAATCACCTATCAAGGCCTTGTCAACACGGAACAGCTAATCCATATGGACAAAGAAGGCGTTCTTTCTCCTGAGCTGAGCACTCCCTGCGCTTTTTGTGCAGGCACAAAGGACTAAGTATAGCGCGGACCGAGAGTCTGCGCATGTAGCATATAGTCAATGGAAATGCAGCACCATCTGAGCAAGCTTGATACAAGTCTGTTCCGTTCGACGTGCTGGGCACAAGTCTTTTTCGTTTCTTTCCTGGCTCGTTTTCCTTGTCTTCCGCAGGCCGGTCTTCACAGAAAAGCCAACATGCATTTCCTAACCCTCTTCTTCACCTTCCTCACTAGCACCACCCTCGCCCTCCCCCACGCCATCCCCAAACCCCGCATCCACACCAGACGCACAGTAGCGCCCTGGACCCAATCTTGCAAAGCCACCGAGTTCTTCGAGGACGACAACGTCACCAAGCCCCGCGTCGCCTACAAAGTCACTGTCGGCTACCCGTACAGAATCGAAGCGGCTGTAGAGGGCCTGATGTGCAGTCAGTCCGAGGCTTGGTTCAATAGCAAGCTTTGTAAGAGTGATGGGAATAATAACTATTACTTGGAGTTCAGTTTGAAGGATGCAAAGAAGTTGAATAAGCAGATGAATCAGGATCTGCATGCGTTGTTTCCGAAAATTGGATTCAATTGTCCGGATCATTGAAGGTGGCGTGGATAGAGTAGGCGGCTATTGTAGTAATGGGAGTGGCTGATCGGATGGAGGCTAGCGATCATATCACGTTCCAGAATGATTGATTTGAGGGCGGTGAGCATCGTTTGAATTGGTCCTCGTAGTTCAGTCGTCCTCACGAAGCGCGTGTTTCCGATTAGGTGAGATCTGGTCGGTCCTTCACTTCAAGCCCTCGTGACGATAGCCCTGGAATGCTGTGTCTTTCGACCATCGCCGATCGCAGACGAAGGCGTGTTCGACTTTGGCTTGGCGGGGACCTTTTCCTGCTTCAGCCAAGGAGCCTGTGCCTGTTGACGGTTTCCATACAGTCGCACCATTGAAGCCGAGTAGGTAGAGTAGGTCACGCAGAACAGACGACCCCGTGTCCTGCGATACTCTTAGAGACGATTGCAATGGATTCTGCTTTTGGACACGATTTGCGAATGCCCTCGAATCGGACAATCGACTTACACCCATTGTCCAAATGTAATGTGTACAAACCTCCTTACGTCAAGTCTGAAGAACTGCTTGGAGACAAGCTATGCCATGCCTGCAACGAGGCGAGCAATTCCACCCGTTCGCATCCGTCCATGTATAAGGTAAAGGTCGAAATGTGTCCCACAGCCAGTGGAGAACAACAACGACTTACTATCCAGCGCAGCAAAATGCTGTGCCGGCTTCTCCTCCCTCTCGCCATCCTCACAGCTTACACAGCCGCGAAACCTCCTCCTCCTCCTCCTCCTCCTCCTCCTCCCGTATTCAACGTCTACGAAGGCAAATGCGGTGCCCTCCAAAAGGGACTCGGATCGGTGTCCTTCGACCCCTTCGGAGGCAAAGACATGCCTTGCTATAGTATCCAGGGAGGTACCGGCACCGTTCTTTGGTATGCCAACACGCCAGCGGATGGGTTCCCTTGCACCGGTCAGGTCTGGAATAATAATGGCTGCAACGACGACCCGAACACGGAACTCGATGGGGGAGACGGGCCTACGTGCGTGGAAGGTGGTCCCTTTTACAGTGTGAAGGTTCATTGCCATGGTGGCGGGCATCCGTGAATCGTCAAAATTCGGTATGAGCTTGAAATGGATCGTACCGGCTTTTCGAAGAGCCGACTTGTCCGAATAGGACGAAAACAATACGGAGCGCTGAGCACAGAGTCCTGAAACACTCCATTGAATAGAATTTGATTGGCTCACTTCAGTATTTGGTCAATGATATATCACGTGACTCAATTCTCTCGGTCTTTCAACAACATAGTCTCATGCAATTCCTCCTTGAAAGCCACCTCGATAGCGAGCGAGACTTCGTATCGGTACAGGCAATCGCATTGATCCCATGGAAGCGCAGACATGATGCTTTCCCAACTTGGGCAGTCGCTAATGGACACAATGATTCTGTCGGAATACCCTTCTGAAAGTGGCCTCGAGTCCCCCTCCCAATCGAGTATCTCAATGGCCAGCACAATCAGTTTCTCAAGATATGCGAACGCAATGATGCAGTGTAAAGTACACGACCGCCCTCGCGCCCTTCCGATGTTCCTGACTTGCAATCACCTCATTGCAATGATTGATATGATCTGCACTCAGCACCCGCGCGTTGACATAAACTTGCTTATGGCCTCTAGAGACCCTCTTGAAAGCTTCATGCCCGAGCCGCCAGACGTACAAGCAGTGAGCGACGTGCCACTTCTCGATGGTATACGCGGTCATGTTGCCTACCGGCGATCGCAAGTGCCCTGGTAGAGCAGCAGTCGTTATTGGCGTCGTATGATTAAGGTCCGTGTACCACTGGAAATGGCCAGCTGCATGGAGCCGAGCAAGTCGTGAATCGTCCTGGAGTGCTTCGCTTGCGAGCTGATCGTTGTAGCAGGCAGATGGGACCCAGCCGTTTAGCATCTCGTCAAAGATGCAGTCTTTGGTGGATATCTCTCGATCGTTGAGATGGCAGGGTATGTGGTCTTGAACTTGGCTCGAGTGCGCATCGATTCGGTGGATACTATCATATAGTCTGCGCGGCAGTCGATTCGAGGCGATGGCAAGAGCGACGCTAATGAGGAGGATGAGTCCGCTCAATGTGGCTTCCACGAGTGCTATCTTCCTTCGTCTGCACATGGCTTCGCGCTGGAATTGGTCATGACAGGACTTGTCACTACACTGCATAGTCGCCTGCGTTCTCGAGGATGGGGATTGGCATGGTCCCCGTATGAGCAGTACTATGCTGCAGACCACCATTTCCGCGTCCGCGTGACGTTTTGCCCGCGAGGTGGCTGTGTGGCGGAACACGAGCTATGGATCATGCTTCCGAGAGGTCACGAGTGAGCTGCCCCAGGGCAGTGACACAGCAGGATTCTGGAAAAAAAACCTTGAGCTTTCTACGGCTCTCCGATGCGAAGACCTATACGAGAGCATGCTCAATACGGTATACCAGCAGGAGATCCTTACAACATGCTTGCTGGCAATACTGCAGCCGGGAGCTGCCAACACCGACAAGCACCAATGCGTTGCAGCGAGCTGCGCATTATTCAACAAGCTCAGAGTAAGCGTTGGGTTACGATGCCGGGCCGACCTACTGGTCAAGGTCAGGAAGAGCTCTCAGCAACTCTGGTGATGGACTGATAAGGTAGGTGCTTATCAATCACTAGCGTCAAGTGGTTGATATCGAATGCATGTCCCATTGTCAAGTTGCTATCTCAGATATCTATCTCGTATCACGCCTTGATCTTCGCCCGAGCGACCGAACAAGGGTCGTAAGATACGTTATCTAGGCCCTGGTCCCTTTTGAATCTTGCTCTCATGTTGCATCTTCGGAACGAGATCCTGACAGTACTACCTGTCTTCGTGACTTAGCAGTAAGTCGACTTACCTTGACCAAGAGTACCAGATTCGCGGGACTTGCGGACGATTGGTACAGTAGCATGCTTGCACGACAAGCACTGCCTACCACTACTACTGGCGGCCGACCAAGAATGCAGCAAAAGCACGGACGTGGTTACAATGAGCGAAGTGCCATCGCTCGAGCGACAGCGCCATCAAAATGTCTCTTCCCTTCTCCCGCCGTCCTGGCATCTCAAGGGATGCATCCAGCCGAGCCAGCAAAGAAGACTGCGGCCCGCCACATATTCAGCGTGCCTGCTATTCACATGCAGCGACCCCGAATTCTGCACGTAGGAATGCATCCGTCAGCCTTGCCAACCTATACATCATTCGGTCTAAAGCAGATCGATCGGGAAGACAGCACTTACAATTAACATCGCAACGAACAATGTCGCCGTTGCAGTTGTACCAATTGCCGCACTGGCATGGCTAGTTTGTGACAACATTAGTGTAACGAAAGTGATGGCCTCAATGCGCTCGGGACTACTTACACCGCCACCACAATCTGCAAACCGTGTGCAACCCTGTTCCGGTGCTTCGCGTGCTAGGCTCACAGCTACAAGAGCGGCTGTAAGGAGGGTGAGAAGTGCGGTCTTCATATTTCGCATTCAAGCAATGGATTTCTTGTGTTGAGGGCAGGCGTGGACGACTTGTTGGTAACAGGTAGGTCGTGTTTGTAAGGTAATGGAGGAGGGAGAGAAGCACAGCGGTTTTGCGAAAAGTAGGGTTTAATAATGTATCTTATACTAAATAGCTATATCCCAGCGTGTGCAAGCGCATGGTTCCGTGTGCAAGCGCATGATTCCGTGTACAAGCCGTCATGTTATTTGCTCCGGGAGCAAGGCTCTAGTCAAAGTGTCCGAGGGCCTTTGCATAGTAAATACCAAGTTGTGTTTGGTCCAACGTGGGACATCATGGTCACAGATAATACCAAATACCTCTAGCTGTTTCAGAACCGCGAGCAAAGGCTCGGAGTCCTAACGGCTTCATGAATGGTAGGCTCACTGCTTAGGGAACCGCGTCTAACCGCACGTCGCCTTCCTGAAATTCGACCATAGCTCTATCCTCTCCTTCACTCACCAGCTGGTGATCTTTCACCCATTGCGCCAAATCCTCAAAGTTCTTGCACCGGTGCTCAGTGTTAAAGTCGAGGAATGGGCGATGAGTGTCTGCTACCCACCACTGGCCGAGGATGCTGGTGTCGAAAGTGCACATTAGCTGCTGTCGAAGGATGTCAACGCAATGAGCTAGAGCTAGTCAGCTTCCAAAGCATGATTTGAATTCACGCTCGTACTCAGATGCTTCTCTAATATCGTATCGTTGTTTCCGAATTCGTGTTTGCCAAGGTCCCGGTAGTATTGGTAGTTGAAACGTGTAGATTTTCGGAGTAGGTTAAGGCAGTGCAGATGGTGCATCCCTTCTGACTGCGCGACAAAGCCGCCGCCCTGTCGCGGTCGACGCTTTGCCATTCTCTTGTCCAGACCGAAGCGGACGGCATCCTCTTCTGGAACGATGAAATTTTGCACTGTAGATAGTCAGAAGGGATCCATCGAGGGTCACGTTGGCCTTCGATCCAGAAACAGGCGGCTTACAATTGACTCCGAGGGCTTCCCATGCGGCGTCCACCTCTGGAGATGGGCGCTGGCGATATATCGTCTCCTGGAGAAAACTACCGTTGAATTGGACAGTACCGTACCGAATCTGGACCCCGTCTAGTAGAGGCGAGGCTTCACAATTGTCATTAGTCTCCACACTGACCTGGAATTGCACGCAGGCTTACGATATTGCTCGATATGTGCCGCACAGATCTCATCTAGCGAAGCGCTTGAGGGAGTACTTGACAATCTGTAAAGCACAAAAGCATTCAGAACGAGGGACAACGCCAGGCAAATCGAGGCCCACAACGGTTGCTCGTATCTCGGCGTCTTCTCCCGCCGTTCGTACTTTTCTTCGGATGGCAAGAGTGGCTCTTCGTCCAGATGCTCGTGCATGATCAATTCTGCTCCTGTTCTGCTGCCTTCTATGAAAGACGTGCTCTTGATGTAGACTTGGACCCTCTCAAGCACCCTGCACGCACAGCCTCGCTGCAGACTGGGGGCCCAGATGGACCTTGCAGGCGATGGAACGGCAGCGTTGCATTCAATCGGGCTTCTTCCTTGGCTTAGCATGTGCTTATCAGCTCCAGGGATCTAGCTTCGCAGATACTGAAGAGCTCGTGACCCGGCCAGAAGGGATCGTGCGGCAGAAATGAATGCCACTCGCGGCAGATGTGCGTCAAATAGCCGGAAGAAAGAACATATATGCCATGGACGGACGCTCGTGCCGGTTCATCTCCAAACGCAATCACTTTCGACAGCCCAGAAGACCTATTCGCAATGCAGTTCTTCCGCCTCGTTGCCGCCTTTACTATGGCAGGATTGATATCTGCTTTGCCCACTGCGGACCCAACGATTGCCAAGGTAAGAAATCAGGGCTCTCAAACATGAGTGGAAAAACGAAGCTGAGCAATATTGATCTAGCCGGTGACGGGTGCTGGACTCGCTGCTGGTAAGTAGACTAGCCAAGCCACTGTTATTCGTGAGCTGATATCAGCGCGTAGCAGAGCCGGAGAAGCGCGAGATTGCAGATGCGGGTCGCGATGTCGTTTACTTTGTCCGTACGTATCGCCATCCGTGCACGAGGTCGCCAATCGTCGTGGCTGACAAGTTCGAAACGGCGCAGACGAAGTCGAGGAGAAGCGCTAGGTTGCAGATGCGGCTCTGGATGTCATTTACGTCGTCCGTACGTATAGCCACCCGTTCACGAGGTCGCCAATCGTTGTTTCTAACCCCCCATGTGTAGACAAGTAGGAAGTGCTAGGGATTCGCGGGCTTACTGCGTGGCGGCGTGGGAGCGATGGCACCGGCCCGGACTACGGGCGAACTGTGAAGCTTTTCGAGAGAATTATTCGGTTGTCATGGACGATTTCTTTTCTGTGGTCGGCATATCTGCTACCTTAAGACCCCGAGTTGGCGTGTGGCGAGATCGGATCCATCGCTACTATGGGCGCCTTCGGTATGAGATCACGACATTGATGTGTTTACAGACATTCATTTGATGAGCGATAATGCAAGTCGAACGTTATGGTTTCGGTACTTGCATTCATCTAAATTGCAGCATCTCTCTTCGATCTCATCAGATGGCTGACATTACAGCGCTCTGGCTTGTGAATGATCTTCGATGCAGGATACTGCTAGTTGGGTCTATCGAGAGCCGGCATGGTCGAGTGAGACGATTCTTGATTGAAGGGCCGTGGTCTGCTTGACTGCTCATACTCCTCGGTGCTTCACCACGACAGCATGCGGCGGGCATGACATAGCAGCACCGCAGTCAATTTATCGCATGGTCGCTCAATTACCCGGAGTTCTGAAGTTGGTTAAGATTTCGAGGAACGAGGCAAGACTCAAGCCGAGTCAGAGTCTGTAGCATCCGTCGTCTTGCCGTCATCTGTGCCCAATGTCCGTTCCGCTCGCAGTCGCCGCACCACCGTTCTCCGTCTCCTCATCGATTCGTATTTCGCGAATGGAACCTGATCTTCTTGGCGGCCTCAGCAATGCACCATCGCTGTCAGAGGCCATCTCAAGCTCCTTCCACATCTCTTCGCCCTCACTCGCAACAGCAAAGTCCTGGAATCCCTCTCAGTGAAACGCAAGGGCACTTCAGCTAATGGGAGTCTCAACATCTCTTCGGCAGATAGCGCCCTTGCTTGGGAGCTCCTCGTGCTTGCGCGCCGCCTCGTACTGCGCATTCGCCTGCTCTCTCGGCTTGAGGATTGCTGCTAACTGGTGTACAGGGAGCTGCAGCACTTGTCTAGAAGCCATGTGCCAGGTCTTTGTGCTTGTGAACACCTGCTGTTACTGGTGTAACAGCAGGTGTCGTCCCGTAGCGCAAGCGACTCCGTGGCGCTATATGCGATATCGTGTATTTGGTGATTCTGAGATGTGTCGATGTTCATGGGACGAATCATCTTTCGTTGCCTTCTGCCGACTGCCGAAATGAAATTGCAGTAATTTTGGTGATCCGATGCTTGTTCCATGAAACATGACGAAGCATGCGCTCGGCGCCGCACGTGCGAACCGTCTTTCACATGTCTGAACACCGGCGCGGCAAGCCGCAGCCATACATATGAGGTCCGAGCCCCACTCTTTTCCCACTAGCTCGCGGTGTCCCACGACCAATGACAGTCTTCCTTCGGCGTAGGATCACGACAGCTGTGAAGCGCTCCTTCCCTTTCCGGAGAGCCAATGCATGTCGCAGGGGGCGCTGCGCTAGTCTCAAGGATTCGTCAGCAGTGCCCGAAGAAGAATACTCCTATGCAGCCTACTGATCACAAGGATGGTGGCTAAGGCCAACCAACCCAGTGGGGTGTTGAAGGGCGAGGAGACTAGCTCACACCATGACGTCTGTTCTGTGCTCGAAGACCCGCTGCACAATAGAATACAGATACGAATGATTCAGGACAGGTATGAATACTCAGCAGATTTGATCCCGCATTGTCGACCGGATTAGTCACCCTAGGCGATCAAGACAGGACGAGACTCACGGGAAACAACGGCGAAAGAGGGCCAAGATGAGTCTGACAATCCACCACCTCCAAGTCTCGCAGAGCGAACGCATAGTCTGGCTCTGTGAAGAACTCAATATCCCCTACGAGCTCAAACTCTACACACGCTCTCCCCATCTCTCGCCCCCGGAATTCCTTGCTCTCCATCCCATTGGCGCCGCCCCTGTCATCACGGATGGCGACGTGGTCCTGGCTGAGACAGAGGCAATTGTAAACTACATCATCAATGTCTACGGGGAAGGAAAATTGGCCATTGGGCCAAAGGTAAGTGCAACTGAAAGTCCCTTGTATTGAAGCACAAGTGCGAGTGCAGCCACTGATGATTCCAATCTAGGCTGGCAAAAAGGCCTACGCAGACTACCTCTACTGGTTCCACTTCACAAACGGCACTTTCCAACCCGCGGTAGGCCGCTGCATGGCCCTCCACTTCTCCGGCATCGACGCCTCAAACCCGACTCGTGAGCGTTACGAGAAGAAGGTCACGCAGTGCTATGATCTGATCGAAAGCCGGCTGAGCGAGACCAAAGCCTGGCTCGCTGGGCATGAGCTGACCATCGCAGACATTGTGATGGGGTTTAGTCTGAGTACGATGCGAAAATTCGTAGGGAGAGACTATGACGCGTATCCGCAGATTGCGGCGTACTTGCAGAGGATCAAGGGGAGAGGGGCGTATAGGAGGGCGATGTCGAAGGGTGATCCGGAGATGAATGTGGAGGAGGTCATGGGGGTGAAGTCGCCTGAGGTGTTTGAGGCGTTGCAGAAGCGGTAAGGTAGACGAGTGCTGTTTTCGACTGAAGAAAGAACAGCAAGCCGACTCAGCCTTCCAAGCTAGCAGCAGTTCAATGCAAATCCTCAGCAGTGGAGATTCCGCGTGTTGTCACTCATCTAGTGCTAATTCGCCTGACGATAGGAGAGCGGACGGTGGACAACGAGGCCGCGGCCTTCGCGGAGAGCAACACTGAAGAAGTCCTTGCTATAGTCTGTCAACTCACACAACGCTCACGGCTGCACAGCCAACCACAACATGCCATACTGGACCTGACGCCACGTAGTTGAGCTGCGTCCTGAGCGTATAGAACTGGACCAAGTGGCCTTTCAAGAGATGATAATCCATGGCAGAGCAACACCGTAAGCAAAAACTCTCAGCATCAGAAAAAATGCAACGCAAGCACGCAACAAAACTCATTGACTGAAGCCATCGACGTTCCCGCGCGAAAGAGAAAAGAGCGATCGATGGTGTACACCCCCAAGCCTGCTGTCTCATCTGCTCATCAGCCCAGCGCATACAACTGCCCAATGCAGACCTTGGATGTTTCGGACAGCGTCACCTTCCACAAGCGCTTCGATGAGCACATTCATAGCTATACAGCCTTACCACCCGAAGAGTCCCTCTCCCGAAGGATCGAGAAACACTCTACCCTCGGATTTCGTAGCAGCGATTGGTCGTGTGTGGCCCCTGCAATACGACAGGTGTGGTTGGTAGTCAGACCACACTAAGATGGGGCGGATCTGACGGTGCAGCCGAAGTGGTACATGGCGAAGTGCAAAAACATTTCATCTGTCTGAAACAGCAATGGCACCGATCGCGCCGAGGATGCTAGACGCTTATCGCTGGTGATAGGGCCGATGTGCGATTAGTTCTGGAGTAGCGACGACAATGATCTTCTTTCTGTCTTGTCGACCCACCGTCTCGCACACCATCCCATCACATGCAATAGACATAGGAACACGGAGATACCACAGCCATGACGCGGACGACGAACACGGAAGCCCAATCCGCGCCCTCTCTCCCCCAGAAACCCAGCCCAAAACCCGTCACGACAACCATGACTCCGACGACGACGAAGACGAAGAAGAAATTCGATTCAACCCGCCCTCTCCCCCCTCTGCCCCCTCTACCCCCTCTACCCCCTCTACTCCCTCTCCCCCCTCTCCCCAGCCCAAACGCCACTACCAAAACCACGACTCCACCAAAAATGCATCTCCACCCCGCGCACCGACCCCCCCAAAAAACCCCCGCCACCACCACCACCACCACCATCACAGAAGAAATCCCTCCAAACCCCACCCCCACCCCCACCACCCCAAAAAAGGGCTTCCAATTCTGGGCCATCATAGCCTCCCTCTGCATCACCGCAATCCTCGGCTCGCTCGAAAACACCGTCGTCGTCACCGCCCTGCCAACCATCGTCCGCGACCTCCAAATCGGCGACAACTACATCTGGATCTCCAACGTCTTCTTCTTGACCAGGTACTACAATCCACTCCCCCCCCCCCACACCTCTAACACAGTCCTCGTGTGTCGTCTCCAGCGCAGCCGTACAACCCCTATTCGGCCAACTCGCGCAAGTCTTCGGCCGCCGCCACCTCGCCATCGCCATCGTCTTCGTCTTCACGCTCGGCAGCGGGGTCTGCGGCGCTGCGCGCAACGCCGCGACGTTGATTGCTGGGCGCGCGGTGCAGGGGGTTGGTAGTGGCGGGATCAACAGCGTGATCGAGATGATTGTGTCGGATTTGGTGCCGTTGCGGGAGCGAGGGAATTACATGGCGATTGTGCTGACGGTGTACTCGGTCGGGACGACGTTGGGGCCGTGGGTGGGCGGGGCGATTGTGGATGGGACGACGTGGAGATGGGTAGGCTTTTTTTTTTTTTTTTTTTTTTTTTTTTTTTTTTTTTTTTGGTGTTTTTGCCCCCTTTTACGTCTTCTTGTTGTGTGGAAATGTGCTGATGTCTTTGGCAAGAGTGGATCTTCTTCCTCGTTTCCACTCTAGGTCCCATGATGGGGCAGGTCAATTGGTTCCGGCACTACCATTCGCAGGAGAACGAGGATGCGCTGAAGCGGTATGAAGAGCAGGCGTACCGCTGTTTTGGGGTTTTGGAGGGCCAGTTGAGGAGCCATGGGGGTGGGTTTATTCTGCC